>VUYV01000641.1:119781-167393 GCA_008711295.1 Anarhynchus alexandrinus | reverse complement strand
TTTTTTTTTTTTTCCTCCGAGACAGTCCCGCCTTTCCCAGCACTCACTCCTCTGGCAGTTGTGATTCCCCGCTGTAAGGGGGTGAGGTGCCAGCCCGCGCCGCCAGGCTCTGCACGGACGGTCGTTTACCCCAGGGGACGTCTGGCAGGTGAATTTAAGCTGCATAAGAAGAGCGAAAGGCTTTGAAAAGCTGAACCTGAAAGGAACGCGTGCACGTGCTGCTGCAAACCACCACCTTGCCAAAATATAGCTGTGTGCTGCTTTGGGTTGAGAGCAGGCCAGACGCGCTGGTGCCGTGGCACAGCAGCGTCAACCTGTCACCTGAAAGCAAGTCTTGCAGCCCTCAGGTGATGGGGGCGTATGGCATGTGTTCTGATCTCCACTGTACGGAAAAAGCAAAGATGTGAGTAAGGCAGAGTGAAATGAGGCTTTCTGTTTCAAGACAACTGCAGGCTTTGAAGATCAAGAACTCTTCGGTAAGGTCCATGCCATGGGCTTACCCAAAGGCTGCTGTAGACCCCTGGTTCTGCCATGGAGGTTGCAAAGGGGGCATTTTTCCATCTACCACTCAACAAGCTCTTGGGGGAAGATTCAGGCTATGAATAAGGGCAGAACTTCAGAACAGCCTGGCACACCCACCATTTGGACAAGGCGTGTTGGTGAGTATCTTGCCTTCACTCAACAGAAATGGGGAGAAACCTGTCAGCCTGCGGGTTACTAAAGACTTTTGCCTTCTTCCCTTGTCCACTACTTGAAAAGAAAACACAGCTTTCTGCAAAGTGTGTGTTTATTTGAACTGAGTTCTTGAACTCCTTCCATACCTAAGTGTCGGGCTGTAGGACATCTGCGGTGTCAAAGCTGCATTGCTTGCTCTGATGGGACACAGGTCAAACTTTCTCAATCTCTCAATCCAAACACCCTCTCCAATATTTGCTTAAAAAAAATCACTCTTTCCATGTCCATTCTGCCAGTAATTTCTCTTACTGGAATCTCTTGTAGTTCAAGTGCTGTCAAAAGAAGAAAAATTGCCCAAATAATCTTATTCCCTAGTGTTATCACACACTGGCTGCTCCGTCCAGGACGTGCCCGCAGTAAGGCAGAGCTAAAGTCGCCAGTAATAATTACTATTATAGCGCTGCTAAAAGCCTTAAAAGGCGTGGTGGTTACGGGCAGGAAAACCTGCAGCTAGCAACCAGGTCCAGTTTGTGCAAACACAACCTGACTCACAAAAGCCGTAGTCAGATGAAGAGCTGAGAGCTCCTTCTGTCATCCCAGGACTCTTTCCGGCTTTGCTGGGCTGGCCAAGCCCTGGGATGAGCCGTAGCCCCAGGCTGTACACTGTACCAGAGCATGCTGCTTGCGTCCTGGCGATGCAAGCCCCTCTGTTACCTTCCCTGAGGCCAGCTCGAGCTTCTGCGCACGCCACAGCCCCCTCTCACCACCTCACCAGCTGCAGGATGACAAGCGGGTCTGAAACCTGAGCAGCGTTGACCGTCATTAGGAGCGCAGCCCTGAAGGATTGCTCTTTAAGTAGCGTGCTTGTTTTCCACACCGTGGTACACGTGGAGAGGATGCTTTTGTTTCCAGATCTGTCCCATCACATCAGGGCCGGGGAAAGCAGGGGTATCTACGGTGTCTTTCCCTGGGCACAGTCCCTCAAGCCCACACCTCACTCGTTCACGCTGTCTGTAGCAACAACAACCCTCGCAGAGCTCTGGCCATTCAGGAACAAGCTGCGTCTGATCATGCTTTACAAAGAGATAAAACCCAGAGGTTGCTGGAGAAAAGGAACCTGAGCTTCCTTTAACACCGCAGTACATGCTGATGTTCTCCTGAGCAGCACCTCTGCCTAGAGACACCAGACCGCACATCCAGCAGTCATTGCGTGATGGACAGTTAATTCAGGATATGTGCTTGTCCTGGCCAGGCTGTTCTTCTTGCCCAAGATCAAGTACAATTTCCCCCGTCTCTGCCTTTTTGAGGAAGCAGAGGGAAAGCAGGTCTCCAAGACTGAGACTTCAGAAGAGCGCGTTCAGTTCACATGTCAGAGACGTGACAGCCTAGTGCCTGCAGAAAGGACGATATCGCTGAGCTCCCTTCCTCCAGAGATCCCCGGTTCCTTGCAGCAAGGAACATTATTCTGGCAGTAGTACCTTGTTCCCACCTCTGTTGCACATCTCTTTACCTTCCCCTCATCTGGGGCAGAGCTCTGGGCTGGGAGATGAGGGAAGGCAGCTGCCAGCAGCGGCAGCAAGACTTCTGCACCACCGTGCGTCTCCTAAGGGAGAAAGATGGAGGTCTGGGGGTGGGGTGTTTAGGGAAGTATTTGGTGGATAAAAGTTTCAGAGCCATTAACTGAGCAGGAGAGGAGCTGAGTTTTGATACCCCAAAGCACATATCTCCGCTTTTTGTCCTGCTGATCCGCTGCCCATCTGTCCCACCCCGGGGCAGCCAGGAGAGGAACGCAGTGCCCACCTCCCTGTGCGCGTGCGGCAGTCAGAAGCTGTCGGCTGGTCACAGAGGTGTGTGTGTTTGCTGGTGGACTCTGTAAGCAGGAGTAAAAGGTGCTGCTGAAGGCAGCGTAGCACCCAGGGCAGAGCCTCGCACGTGCCGGCCTCCCGTGCCCCGGGGGCAGGGGATCTTGGCCGGCTCTGCGGTGTCTCCCCGTGTGCTGCGTCATGCCAAAGGCTTCCCGTTCATGTACACGAGGGGGACAGCTACCGGGACACTAAAACATACTGCTGCCATCTTTCTCCCCAGACATCCTGGCTCCATCCTCCGCAGGTTACCATGGGAGCCGCGAAGCTCTGCCAAAATTCGCACCTTATAAGAACTTCTGAGTGGAAACTTCGAATCTGTGCAATTTCCACACTTTCAGCAGCAACCTCTCCATCCTTCCCCGCCTTTCCCCCGTACTTCATTATCCTACAAACCCACAGACTGGACAGCCCCCCTCCTACCCCCTCCCATTTCCATGCCCGGGCCCTGCAGCGCTGCGCCGTGCCTGCCCCCGCCCTCAATGGAGCCATTGAGAGCAATACCTGGTTTGCTTTGGCCTCTGGTTCAGCTCCTCAGAGACCCTGAAAAAGGGACAACTGGCATTTCCCCGGTGTATATCTAGGAATAAAGCATTTCAGGAAGGCTACGCAGCCCTGGTCCTGCCTGAGAGGTGCAATGGGACCCACGTGAGGCTTTGACTCAGTCCGCTCCCTACTCCTCCTTAGCTCTCCCCAGAGGCGTAGAGCAAGGACTTTCCTGAAGCAGGCATTGCTTTCCCCATGCTGTGGGTATAGAGACCTCACAGCCACTTATCTCCAGCCCAGGCCCTCCATCACTAGTTGGCCAGCTGCGGGGCTGGTCTAATTTAGGGACTTTCTGCATGTGTTGTAGGACACCCCACGTCCCCTCCTTCTTGCCCCTGGCATGCCCTGGCGTAAAAGCACGTCCAGCTGGTTCACAGGCCGATGCTTTTGGCTTTATGCTAACGGAAAGGTTTCCTCCACAAGGCAATTTTTTTTTTCCCTCCGGCCAGTCGCAACTAAAATCCAGTCCTCAACTTAGCAAGGACAGAGCAAAGGTCTCTGTATATGACTTGCGGGTTCTGGCTGGCAAATCTTAACATCATATATGGTTGTTGACTTTTCAGGTTTACAAATGTACAAGTCACACATTTTGTGGACCAGCTGGTGGGAGGTATTTTCTTTAAGCTCTTTGAAAGCCCCAGTGAAGAACAGGGAACATTTCTTATCCCCAGGCTACATACTTATTTTATCCTTAAATGTTCTTAGTAACTATTCACAGATTAAGTCTCTAATTTTCTTTAGGAGTGAAGGCCAAGATAGATTACAGATAGCAAGGGCTATCAGCAGAGACAGGAGAGCACAGCTGAGGTCCTTTTTTGATCACTACAGGGTGATGCAGAGAATTTAACAAGCTGTACGTTGCAAGGTGAAAATTGTACAGACCAACATTTTGATGAATTACGTAAAGATTTATGTATACATATTATACATGTATAAAAATGCATATACAAACACACGCACACGGAGAAAATGAGCTTAGCTAATGGTTGTGCATGGCACTTACATTGCCTCCATCATATAAGGAGCTTAGCATGGTTTATCAAGCTGTATGAGAGCACTTTTCCCTCACCATTGATAAATGGGGGTGGTTGTTTTAATGTTTCATAGCAACAACTTGAAAGAGAGCGCACAGTGCCCCAGTGAAGCTGCTGGCTAACTTGGGCAGGCAGGTTTATTGGAGGCTGGCAAGCACAGCGGAGTTAATGCATTTCTTCTGTCGGGTGCCAGGGGGACCCTTTGGTGACCACAGGCTGCTAGACACCCCATCTTCCCTGTCAACCCAAAGGCAGCCTTTTGTGGAGAGGCTGCTCCTTCCGTAAGAGCTGCCTTGTGCTGACAGCTTCTTACTGAACTTGTAAGAGAGACTGACAGCATCTGTCCTCCCGGTGGATGCTCCTTGGACCATCCTGCCTGTTGGCATGGTGGGCCACTCAGTGCTTGGACAGGTAGGAAGCAGCCCGGCTTCCAGTTTGACCAGCAGGTAAAAGTGACCTCCGCACTCTAGGAGGTCCAAGAAATTTCTTGCAGTGTGGGCAAACATCCCACAAATCAGTTTCAACAAGGTCATGCTTGGACTCTCTGGAAATGCCTTATGGATCCATCTGCGAGCTTGAAAGGTGTTCATCCCCTGTATCTACAGCGTAGTGGAGTCCAGCCATCCCAGTCCTGCCCAGTGACCCATTGTGCTTGGCTCTTAAACAATCAGCAAAAAACAGATTTTGTTCCAAATTGTACCGTTCCTGACAAAGCATGTTGGTTGATGGATTTTTGGTGCCTGGAGGTTCAATCTAAGCTGCTTTCACTTTGGCACACCATCAGGGAGACAAGTGCTGGATTTCCATGACTGCTCATGGCCCAGAAGAAGGTCTCCTAACAAAAGAGCAGATGAGAGACAACATCCAGCAGAGCCGGCTGGGAGAGGAGAGGCAAGGGAAGGAGCAAACACCATCATGCATGGACCAGGGTTCCCTGAACCTTGGGGGAATAGTACTCTATCACAGTGAGCACCCTTCCATCAGTCAGTGAATTGTATGGTACCTCCAGAATGAGAAGATACCATTGGTTCTGGCTTCATCCTTACTGTTGCTCTCTTCTCAATTCTGACAGTTGTTCTTTTTTTTCTGGTTCCCCTTTTCCTTCCCTCCCTGTCTCTTCTCCCTGTGCCTGCTCCAAGCCATCTCTTCTTAATTGCCTGCACGTATTTTTTTTAAATGAAAGGGCTATACAAACAGAACCCCACGAGTGCCAGGCTAAATTCCTAAAACAAGCTTTCTCTTCCGGGAGGAGACCCAAACACATTCACTCATTGATTGGGCCGCTAGCTGATACTCAGCTCACCCCCCTCCTCCTGTATTTCAGATAGGTTTTCTTTTTTATTAAACGTCTCTAAAAAGACCAACAGATTGCCTGTGAATGACCACACAGTAGAACCCTACAAAGCTCCCATTCATGGCCAAGAAACTTGTACAATCCCAGTGGTGCGACAGAAAGACAGCTCTTTATAAACCAACCTGAGTTAAAAGGTCAATGGCCATAAACTCCCCCTCCCTGCTTTCCTGCAGGGTTTGGGTTTTTAATAGTAATCAGTACTTTTTTACTATCATAAGGAATAGGTCTTTTGAAGGGCAGGGGGGAAGGGTTATTTTTTTTTGCTTGAGGACTGCAGGGAAAGAGCTGTATCATGCTGAGAGATGTGCCTTAGGATCCCTCCACTGCAATTCCCTTTAGCCAGTGGAGCTCTTGGCTGCATGGATTAACCCTGTCTTGCTTTGCACCGGCCTTGGAAAGCAGGAGGGTGCTTTGGCTTGAACATGGTAAAAGAACCTCCTACAGAAGATGACCATGGACGTGGTGTCTGAGAGAAGACAGGCAATGGAGTTACGTGATCAAGAGTCCTAAAATCAGGCCATCTGTTATGACCAAGAGCAGGCAAGTTTCCACAATGTCAAAAGTCTCAGTACTTCCAGCAGCATCCTCTCCCATTGATCGTTTGACCTTCCTGCCATAAATAACCTGTTCTGGCTGCCTGAACCACTTTCAGCCTTCTGTTGCTTAACTATAATGTACAGACAACACATGGGTCTCTTCAAGGCTCTTCCATTTGCACTAACAAGAGGCCATACAACAATGCCTGCAAAAGGGCAAAACACAAAGAAAACAGGTCATTGTGGACAGAACATCCAGGTGGGCTGTGCATGTGTGGCTAGCTGACATCTGCATGTCTCTCCGTAATGGTAGAGCTATGATATTAACTGGGTCTTTCCAAGACACCCAAGTGGAGAGGCAGGTAGAGCAATTTAGCTTTGCTATGTCTCTGTGAACACAGGCACTACCTTCTCCAAGCAGGTTCCTCAGCCAGAAGGTTATGAAGAGCCTATGGACATTGTTCATAAAGGCATGTGGTGGATTCCCAAAGAAGAAAGCATCAAAGTAGGCTGTGCTCTGCTAAATCAGGACCAGGGAGCCCTGTTAGCGCACAACCCTCAACGGTTTGTCCGAGTAGGAACAACTTTTGCCGCCATCTTGGACTTTTACGAATTGACCTGGATACTTTCATATCTCTGAGTGATACCTGTAAAATGTAACTGATTCTGAAAATGTAAAGTAATTCCCTTTCCTAAAAAAACCCCAAAGCCAAAGGAGACAGAGTCCTCCGTTGCAAGAAAGTCATAGGACCGTAAATAAGAGGACTTGCAGCTGAAGTGTTTATGAATTGAGCAGGTATTTACTGTCTCAGAGACACGTCTTTATTGAGGAATTATCTGGGAAGGACTACGGTTCCCCATGGTGGTAGGGATGGATGAATGGGTGGGTCTGGATGAAGGCAGGTGTGTGCCCATGCAAGTGTATGCTCAAGTGAACTTCAAAGGCATCAGCACACAAACATACCCACTCAGCGTGGTGGGAATAAAAGGTTATTTAGGTTCTTCCATTAAAAAATATCATTCTTCAATTATTTTAGCATGTTTAAGATGTTTAAGCCCTCGTTAATATCCTTTAAATCTCCCTTTCACACACACTGCAAAGCCTTTCAACGAAGGACTCATTTTAATGGACTTAGAGGTAATCTTGTTTTTTAGCAAATAAAATAAAGGTTTCACTAATTAAAAATGTTACAACATTTAGACTGGTCTTTTCTTTCCACTGCTTTAATTAAAAGGCATCTTGGGGGAAGGTTTCGAGAGCTGGATCCAAGTTTTATTTAATAATCCTAATACCGAGGCCAAAAAGGAACAAGCTGTTCTTGAAAGAATTTCATCCGGGGGATGCAGAGAGTGGGAAAGGCTTGGCTTAGCTATGAGCCACTAGTTCAGGTGGTCGGATCTGGGCAAGCCCTTCACAGCAACAGCGAGGGGGTACATGAAGCAGAGACACTGTTGCCATGGAGAGCAGGGTTAAAATAGTCACGCTTTTGAGTTCAAGACTGAGGAATACGCTTCTTAGGTCCCCGGAGAGCAGCCACAACAATGGCAACTCTAGCCCTGTGTTGTTGGCCACACGTTCCATCAGCTATCCATCACCTGCGCAGAACATTGTCTCGCACAAGAGCTGCCTGCCTTCCCGCTGGCCTCACGGCGTGCCAACGGAGGGATGTGAGCGCTTGCTTTGTATGCTCATTTGACAACCCACGCCGGCCCTGGTAGGCAGCCGAGGCACAAGCCAGAGGAGCAGAGTGGAGATTTGGTGATGCCTGTGTGTTTGACCAGAAAAGGCAAGTTACCTGTTACTCCGTTAGCTGTCTGCAGGAGATGGTGCGAGCGCTCCCTCCAGAGCCCGTGCTGACTCCCACAAGCTCTGGGCTTGAATCAATGTCTTGGTGGAAAGCACGTATGGTTTCTTTGGTGGAAAACCAGATAGGAGAGGTTCTTCTCCCTCCTTTTTTTCCCTTCCCTCACCCAAACTCCTTTTGATGAGCACCTCTTTTGCGCTTAAAATCAGTGAAATGATCGAGGTTTGTAAGAAAGCTTATGTTTATTCTCAAGGGCTTTTTTAAACACAGAGCCTTGACCCAGTTAGACGTGAGTTGGCGCAACAGAGTGGGGTGGCCAGCTGCCTCGCAGCAGAGAGGAATGAGTAGCTGGAGGCTGGCAAGATGCGAACTTCAACTGGCTTTGTCACTAGGAAAATTGCAGTGGCACCACACCCTACACCTCCTCTTCCTTCTCCTCCTCGTAACGGTGCTTGAACAAAAGACTGAATCCCAGTCTGTTTTGCAACGGACACCCTATTGCACAGTGCTGCTCTCTGCTTGACCCCAAAACCTGCTACCTGGACTTTGAGATGCTGGAAGGCATTGGGTCGGTGCTAAAGGGCAGGGAGGCAGAGAGGTCCTGGTATCCTCATAGCGCACAAGCTGATGAGGAACAGCATCCTAAGGGTCACTCCTGTTGTCCCTTTCAGGGAACGGGAAACAACCAGGGGCTTGCTTTTCCCCATGGAAGGAAGGAAGTTGGACTAGATGATAATTGTAGGTCCCTTCCAACTGAAATCAATGGAAATATTACTCTATTCTATTCTATTCTATTCTATTCTATTCTATTCTATTCTATTCTATCATCTAAGCCTGTTTCCTTGGCTAGTGCAGGGATAGCTGGAGCTCTGTGTCCCACCTTGTTCTGGTGAGAAGAAATGGGCGAAGCCAGGTGGTGAAGATGAAGGCTTCTCTGGCACCGACCTAAACAGATATACACGGCTCTGACCACGGGAGGGGGCCCGCTCTTCCACCTCTCAGCACTGAATGCCTCTTCCACCCCTGGCTGGAGAAGCCCTGAAGGGCTCTTTTGATCTTGGGAGCATTTTGCAGCCTTCACCTCACTCAGAACCTGAGCCGTGAAAACATAAAGGACAAGATGGTGGAAGTCTGAACCTTGGATTCAGCAGGGCACCTTGTCACTGACTAGCCCAGAGGGTCTCTAGGTTCACTTACTCGTCCTTCCTGGACTATAAAAGCTATTTTCAAAGCCCGGCCTCGTGTCTTTATTGGTGTTGTGCAATGATGCCACTTCCCAGCTCCGTCACTTGCATCCCTCCCACACATCTGTTAAAGGACCAGCAGCAACTGTTAAAGGGTGCATGAGACATCTGCCACTTCTGGAAAATGTTAACGTATTCCTGCCTGATATGCTCAGCTAGCCTGGAATTATTAAAAAAAAAAAAAAAAAAGGAAAGGACTTTTCCACAAGATTTCTGGGAGGGATCTGCAAAGAGGAACTTGTTGTCAGCCACAGCTTATGACTAATGTAATATAAAAAGCGTCTGTTTGGCAGGATTTTAGGCAAGTGACTGTTTCAGCAACGAGGGTATTATTTTATGTGCAAGGTTATATTTAGAATTTGTAGACTGCAGAGTCGCAAGAAAATAATTGCATCAAGGAAATCTGGTGGAATCATAAACCATGAGAATGCAAAGCCTGAATCATCGGAGCCCGCAGGAGCCTGGAATTTATTCCACCGCGGCTCACAGCAGCTCATCCATTTGTTGGTGCTCAGGGTATCTCCTTAGCTTTAAAGGAGTTTGCGCTTCCGTGTCGATATATTTACTAAGGCAATAATTGCAGCATGTGAGAATGACTGAAGCTGTAAAACGGTTTATAGACCCTTAGAAAACAGACTTCAGACTGTCTCGTTTTGAACTATACCTCCTCCCCCTGGCACGGGTGCATCTGAGAGCTCCAAAGATATGAATCCTCAGGAATTTGACTATTGTTCAGATGTGGCTTTCCACATGATGATTCACACCCTCCTCATTTTGGGCATCCTGGCGTTCAAGAGATGATGTGTCCCTTGCTCCTAAGTATCAGTCTAGAGTACAAAATGCCCCAAGATGAGATGGCAAAGCATTAGGCTGTGACAGTCTCACCCCCTGCCACCCGCAAGTTCCTCTTGTGTCAGCTAAAAGCCTCCCAAAGGGCTGTGGAGGTGCTCGTGGCTCCTAGGCATTGCGCTGCTTGCATATATGATGTTGGAGTTGGGAGGGTCGCGTATGGTGACTCTTCCATTCCCATATGGCAGGACCATAGAGGTACAAGGTGGATGTTTTGGAAAAAGGGGAGAGCTTCGAGCTCAGCTGGGACGGGAACACGCAACAAACTCTCTGACCCTTATGTCCCTCTGTCAGCTGCAGAGCCCTTCTCCTCGCCTCTCTCCGTGCACGTGCACAGTGATTCCCCTCCGCCTCGTGGGGCAGACAGCACAGGACTCCTTCGCGTTCCGGTTCAAAAAATCCCACCACATCTCCCTTCGGCCAGGTTGGCATCCGCGTCCCAACTCAGCTGTCCCCAGAAACAATGTTCAGCGTTACAACTCTTGTGAGCAGGCTGTAGTGATGTTTTTGGACGCATATAAAATCTGTCTATATCTGCAAAGCAGTGCTGACAGTAGAGGCCACAAGGAAAGCTGAGAGATAATTCCTTCCAAACTCTTGCGTTCTATCTCACAAATGCTCTGATCTAATGATTGCATGTGCAGTCTTTAAGACTCCTCAACAGGTTGCAGTTGGCTAAGCTGAAGCCTGTCTGCATTTTTAAATTAACTAGATAATTTATTGAGTCTTCAGTCTGGTGGCACAGCGTGACAGGTCAGGGATGATCCTGGCAGTCGCTGATCTTGTCTTTTCTAGCACTAAAGGCGTGTGTTTATCCCAGGGCAAGTAGGACGTGAATGGTTCCAAGGGTTGGCTCAGGTAAATCTGCCTTGCAATAAAACCATAATGCCTCCTCTTCACTGCTGCGTCTGAGCTGAAGAGCATAATGAGTTTCAGTTACTTTTATTTGGGCAGTGAAGACAAGACCCTTGTCACAGCACCTCAAGGGACAGTCAAACACAAACTGTCCATAGCTCCCAACCTCCCTCCAGCTGAAGGGCACGTACGATGCCTAAGAAGAGTCTCTTTCTTCACAAGTCAATACACTGCCATAGTGTCCTCAGTGAGGAGGAAGGAGGGATGGGGCAAAAGAGGGTTTCAGAGAAAGAGATGAGAGCGGTGGTGACATTTATTTCAAGACCTTCATGATGAAAGGTTCCCCACGCTGTGAGGACTCATTCATGCCATTTCAGAGCTGGCGTTCAACCAGGGCTTAATCCGGTGCAGAATGAAATCAGCCATTGTGAAGAGATGGATGGTTGTAATTGAAATAATAACATAAATATAATTGAAATATAAATATATGTATGCACACACACGCACACTGTATAAAACCTCCGTGGAAACAACAATAACCTTTTAGCTCTGCAGGCCAACTAACCTATTCCTGTAACCGCCTCTAATCTGTGTGTTTGCACCTGGGGTTCTTTAAGGAAATGCAGAGTTGTAATTAACTGGGGGTGTGGAGAAGTCAGATGAGTGGGATATTCACACGGCAAGACCAGAGCGTGAATTTGCACCAGGTCACAAGCATAAAGAGAGCAGGCGTGCCAGCTTCGTCCCACGAGATCGTTTTACGTGCTCTCCATCATCAAATAGCCACACACTGCAACTCACAAATTTCCTCCAATGACCGTAAAGCTTCTCAAAAAACTCTACTGCTGAGTTAGTCATTCAAAAAGTTACTCTGTGACATTAAAAAGGACCCTTGGATTTCGTTAGACTTCTGCACAGCTTTAGCAGCCGTGAAGCTGGTACCAAGCTGCCACGAGACATTACAGTACCTACATTGTTGGTGAGAACCTCAGGGAAAGAGGTTTCTGGACATGCCCTAGCGTCCACTTTCAGGTGATAACTTCTTGGCTAATAAACACATTTAAAACACAAAATATGAATTTCCCTTATTGCTCATGACGGAGTGGCTGCCAAGCATCGGCAATTAGGATTATGTCTGGAGAGGGAAGGGGCTTAGCCAGCGCCTTTGGATGTTCAGCGCAGGAGTCTTGGCTCACGGCTGAGGCCGCTCTCATGTCTGGCTGGAAGGGCTGGCTGGTTGTGACGCTCAGGTGAAGCTTTAACCTGGGCCCAGGTCTGGCTAGATGGAGCACCGCTCCCCCCAGGTGCCCGTGGCCCAGCTGCTGGGCAAGCGGTTCCTTCTTTTCCCCTGTTGGCAATACTGTTTCTTGCCCGGTTTTATTTCGGGGCTGAAAGTTGTCTGCAAAATCTCCACATCCAAACCGGCAGTGTCAAAGGCGTTCAGGAGGCTCCGTGAACAGCATCTCGGAGTTTATAAATCTAAATCTCCGGTCAGTCTAACGCGGCCCACAAATGGCTTTTGTCTGTCCCTCTCTTGGACGCTGCAGCCCACAAAGTGGCTCTCGAAAGGAGATGGTGTTTGTGTTGTTTGTTGGAAGGATGCTCTGTAAACAACTGAGACATCCATAGCTACCTCAAGCCAACATCACGGTGTGGCTAGTGGGGCAAACGTCAAGAATTTGACAAAGCGAGTGACGGAGCTGAGAACAATGTGGAGGCTTCATTTTGTCAAGGCGGATGTTGCCGTTGGGTGGAGGTGTCTGGTGTGAGTTCTTGTCAGTGGCAACTCTGAAAATGCCAAAAAGTTGTCATCAGTGATTAAGCTCCCTCACGCAGGGAGGCTTTGGGAATAGCAGTCAATGGCTTTATAATTAGCAAAAATTACTGAGAAAAGAGTCATTTGGATGCTTCTTTTTTTCCCATCAAAGACTTTCCGTCTCTAAGTCCCCTTCTGAGCTTCTCTGTCTCCCGGCCCAGCCTTGTGGTGGTGACAAGGGACGACAGACCGCCTCAGATTGCACGAGGCAGGACGGATTCACACTTGCCAATGTGTGAATCATATAATGACTAAAGAAACTCCGCTGGAGGCTGCTCCTCCAAATGCCAGTCAGCATTTGCATCGCACCTGATCCTGTCTGGGTGGTCGGGCACGGGCACGGTGCTCCCCGCTGGGGCTCACCCCTGCCAGCTGAGGCAGTTGATCGTTCAGTAGACTCGGAGCTGGCTAACCGGCTCTAGAAACTCTCTTTGGTCCTCCCAGCCCGCAGCCCAAAGATCCAAATGTAGAAACTCGGACTGCATCAGTACCTTCAGCTCAGAGCTGGTCCTGCCGGACTGAGCACGACCTCTGCGCCTGGTACCGAGAAATCCTCTTTTCTAGCTGGATCATACGCGTGCGGCCGGAGGAACAAGGGCCTGGCAATGTTTAGAAGCAGGGTTCCTGGCGTTTTAGGCACGAATTACACTCAGGAAATACAGCTAGTGTGGTTTGCATGCTTAGCTCCCCGCCTTACGTGAGTGAAGGGTTGTCCGGCACGTCCTGGCTGATAGGCAGAGCGTGCAGGAGCCTGAACCTTTCCTTCTGGAGCTGACGAGCCCAGCTGAGCCCCAGCGAACTGCGACAGATTCACACCCCTGTTGGATGAGGCCCCGAGAGGATGTGTAACACCCCTTCCACAGGCAGATTGCATACATTAGTGTAGGAATTTCTCAGGAAAACCCATTCTTGGAGACAGCTGGCTTCTATTTAGCAAACGCCACATGAAACGAGCTGTCATGAGACTGCTGGTTCCTATAGCGTCATGAAGACCTTTTCTTTCTTGAAGGAGTCTTCTTGGATGGAGGAGATTTTATCTGCTCCCCCCCCCCCCAAGAAAAAAATCACCATCTTTGTATCTGCAGCTATATTCTCCTCCCCAGAGGGCTGGACGCCCTCACCACCCATGAGCCTGCTCCCTCTAGCATGAACCCAGTGAGTGTCACCAAAAGCCCATGTGATGAGGGTCTGAGTGGATGGGTGCATGGGAGCTGGTGGCACTGCGCTCAGTCGTTGTGTGCTGACCCTGGACGATGCGGTGATGGGCAGCAGTGGGATGCTGAAGTCACTCGTTAGTGCACAAAGCACGTGCTCAGACACCCCCGGGTTGCACTTGGTTACTTGGATGTGACTCCATTGACCGCAGGGGGAGCTGCGATGGAAAGGGGAGCAAAGCCGACCCTTGGGAGAGGGACGCAATGTCCCAGTTGCCATCTGCCGTGTGGAAGTGGCAGATATTGCTTCTCCTGCATTCAACAGCTGGTCATGTGAAGCACACCACCGAAACCGGCAAAGACCTTGAGAGCAGGGACCCCTTAGCGAAGGGCGCTGCCTGCTTGCTGCTTCAGAGCGGCGCTCAGGAGAGGTCCCTGGAGGCATCAGTGGAGCCTGGGGCTCCCACCGGAGCCGGCGCTCACCTTCCCCAAGTACCGCAGCCTCCGGTGAGCCCCGAGCAGCGTCCTGCCAACAGACCAAAGCTTCTTAAGGCTCGAAGACTGGAAGTGTTGTTCCAGGCATAAGGCAGCAGTGTTTTAAGCCGCCGCTCCCCAGGGCTTTCTCTCGCGAGCTCTGTGATTACGTCATGTCTCCAGTGAGGTCAGCGCTCAGCTACCGAGATGGAGTTTCAATTGCTCCGGGGCTTGCAGGCGTGCTCTCGCCCATGCAGGATGTGGCCGAGCCATCACCAGGAGGGTGCGATGGGACTGTCCTTCCTCAGTAGCCCTTTCTTCGGGGACCGGCTTCCCCCCGCATGCCCGAGCAAGTCCCGTGGTGGGAAGAAAGGGGTGCTTGTTTCTTGCCTGCCGTTAACAGCAAGGCTTGGAAGTGTAACCAGAAATGACAACTCGAATGAAATGCGACGCCTCCGGAGGGGCCCAGAAGGCGGCAAAGCGGTGCCTTCCAGCCACGCCAGAGACCCCTTCCTCCCCCTCGCCGAAGAAGCAGTCAGCTTGGGAAATCTTGTTTTCACAAACGTATATTTTTCCCTCTAAAAACAATAAATGGTGTTATTGATGGGCAAAGCCGAGGTCCGATGTGGCCACACACTGGGAGGTTTGGCTGGCTTCCTCTGCTGTTGCTACGCACTTCGTTTCCCAAGGAGACTTTGGAGACTTCCTTCTGCTGTGAGGGCCACACATACAGACAGAACAACCCGTCGGGGGATCCTCTATACCCCATCCAGTCCCACCCAGGACCTGGGAGGTGCAGAGGGGCCCAGGAGGATGAGACGCTGGCCCGTGACCGTATTCTGTGCCTCCAGTTCCTTCTGTCACTGCTGACCAGCAAGAACAGAGCCTGCCTGAAGCCTCAAGCTCCAGCCCAAGCTGACCAACCTGTTTCTCAATACTAAGTTTCAGTTGACAAGGCTGTAAATTCACGTGTATGCAGAAATGACCATCCTCAGAAGGAGAAACAGCTCTGAGCAACGGCTGCTCTTTCAGTCCTACGTACTGCATGGGCTGATGTAGAGCTCTCCTTATCTCTCAGGTACAAGTGATTTGTGAGCTTTGTTGAGCGCAGATGCGCAGGCACAGGTCCAATCTCATCTGGACAAGGTCTGAGCAAGGAAGGAAACACTGCTTAGTGTCTGGCTTGGACAACGCTTAATTCTCAAGAGCTGTCCCCCAACACTGTCTCTAACCAGCAGTTGCCAAAAAAAAAAAAAAAAAAAAAAGGTCAGACCCTAGACAGATGTTAGAAAAGAAAAATTAGAGCAAATAAATAGCATCTGGCTTCGTATCAGGAATCCGAACTATGAACAAAACCCAACGGCTGGTCACCATTAAAGCAAACATGGGAGAAGAAAGCGGAAACTGGTCAAGCCCTTGATCTCTCCCACACATCTGCAACACCGACCTGCTTCGCTGATTTACACCCCCTCCTGCCTCTCCCAGCTCCCAGCACGTCACGTCCCCCTTCACACGCTGACCGCCACGCGCGCGCGCCGGCACACTCACACACACTCGCGCTCACACGCAGCCTGTTCCCCCATCCTCCCCCTCGCCTGGGTCACCGCCCTGGCTGCCATGGCATGGATGCTGCTGATTCACATGTCGTCACCGGCGGCTGCCCTCCCGCAGTGCCCCCATCCCTTGGATCTGCTGCGCCGCACGTCGCTGGCACATATCGGGGCCAGGAGCCTTTACTGGTCTGAAGTAGGGTACTGGGGCAAATGCCCGCTGCATACCAATGAGTGGAAAGCAGCCCGTGAGCAGCCGCCGAGCAAAGGTTCCCTATTCTCTTTTCTTGGCTGCCGGCGCACGTGGGGCAGCGGGGATGTGGGAGAGGAGGGAAGGAGCGGCGTGAGCCAGAGACAGCAGCAGGAGCTCTGCGGCACTTGGGGATGAATGCTAAGCAGACCCCACCGGGCGGGAGCGCCCAGATGAATGGGATCCTTTCACATCAGCCTGACAGAGGAGGGATTTCATAGTTCTCCGAGCAGCACAGAGCTGCCTTAATCCAGCAGATACAATGCCCTGCTCATACGGCTCAGGAAACAAAATAAATATGTTCTCGCAAAGACATCACAATGAAGCTTTTAAGGACTCAACGCGAGAAGGCCCTACCTGGTTCTCGGGTCTCCTCACAAGTGTGGGAGCTAAGAGCCAGGCTTTTTATTTTCTCGCTCCCTTTGCTTTTCTCAACACTTTCCTCCATCGCTGAACCCGGCCCTGGGGTGGAGGAGGAGAAGAACATTTCCATATAGGCTCTCTAAAAATAAACAGAAACATTCACCCCCAGGTTTGTTCTACAGAAAGCCATCACATATACACCTGGCAAAAAAAAAAAAAAAAAAAAAAAAAAAGTAGAAATACAACCAATGCTGCAGGTCAAGTAAAAATAACCAAAAAAGACCAGAAGAGCTGAGGGGACTGTGCCTGGGCAGGACAGAGGAGATGTCTGCTCCCCATGGCTGACATCTCTGGCGTCTCTACCAAACAGCCGTGATAGCAGCAGGGGGATGCAGCAGTTGTGACTGTAGGATGACCATGGAGTGAAGCTCACCACTGAGGACCAGGGGTTGCTCCTTCCACCTTCCCTTCAATCTCGCCTGCAGGCAGGGATGCAGCAGAACAGTCCAACAGGGTGCAGTGTAGCAATACCCAAGCCAGCCTGTGTCAAAAAGCGGCCGTGGAGCTCGGGATGAGCCGTTCGCACTGTGGCTCAGTCCTGCAGCGGGGACACTAGCCTGCAGGGCTACACGCTGCCGCAGCTTGCCAGAGTCTAGTACCCAGCGAGCTCTGAACGGCTTTGAGACGCTTTCTCCACTTCCATCCAACCATGGGTGGAGAGGAGTCTTTAGCATTAGCGGCTAACCCAGCTGCCCACCTCTGGACACGCAGCTGGCTTTTGATGTTCTCCTTTTGTCCTGTGATGCTGCTGCAGCAAAGAGGGTTTACTCCGCTGTACAGGTGTGGTACCTCCAGGGGATCTGTGGCACGTTTGCTGTGCTGCATGGGGTTGGTTACGGTGCTGCAGTCAGGGCTGCTTGAGTCCATCCCTCCCTCCCGAGACTGCCCTGTCCCAGGCGGCACTCAGCCTTGAGAGCAGGCTGGGTGACTTCAACCCACGTATGGTTCATTTCTCATTTCTGTGATGGTTTGGGTTCCCAGCTGAAGGTTACCCTTGTTGTGCTGGGAGGGGATACATCAACACCTCTGCTAGGAGGTAACGAAGGGTCTTTCAAACACTGCAGCTGAAATGTCCCCTGGGAATGGCTCCCTGGAGATGGGCTTACAATACCCAGAGGTGACGACGGAATCATACCAGGTATAGGGGATGTGTGACCACCGTGTTTGGCCATCTGTGCTGTCCCTGTTGTGGAGGACCAGGTACGTGGTGTTACTTGGGAAGCCTTTAGTGCCTATCTGGAACAAATTTCAGAGTGTAGGACTCTGTGCTGTCACACACCACCTTGGGAAGGTGCCTGCTTGTTCTGCACATGGCAGGTACCAAACAGCAGTACAAAACTGTCAAACCCGTTCCTGAGACAAAGAGCTTGTGTCAAGCTGATCAAAGCATGTAGACGTGAGAAATGCAGAAGGGCTAAGGTTCTAAGACCAGGACCGGTGGCTTTTCCACCGGACCTCCCTGCATATACCCAGGCCATAAAACGTCACCTGGCAAATCCCGCAGCAGCAGAAATTGATCTTCCCATCAATGCCGGGGTCAAGAAGAGATGCACCTTTTGGGGACAAAGCTCTGCCTTCCAGAACACTTGCAGCCAGCTGTCCCACTGCAGGATTTCTGGCCACATTTTGCTTTCCCAAAGCACGAAGCTCTGTCAGAAACCCCTGTGTCTGTGCCCACCACGGAAACGGAAACGCGCTCTTCCAAAAATTTGCCCAACGGTGGCCCTCACTCCTAGACGTGTGTCAGCTCCCGTGCTCTGCAGCCTGTCTGGATGTGGAGTAAGATGCCCACTTCTCTGCCAGCTCCCCCTGCCCCTCTGTGTGCGAGCGCTGCCGTTCCCATGCCAGAGCTGCCGAGGTGAGGCGGTGGGTTGGCTGGGATAACGGTGGCTCTGCGATTCCCCGGGCCGATCATCTACCAGAAGTGCCAGGCTGTGTCAAGCAACGTGTGAGTCACCACTCACAGCTTCTGCTCAGCGGCAAAGCAGAAATCCACAATTCTGGCAAAATGTAGGCCTTTTTGTTATTCTCTCTAGCAGCCTTACCAAGCTGGCATTTTTCGCGTCCCAAACCAAAGCCGAATAGAGCTGCCAAGGGCTGTCATCCCAAGTTTCTGCTTCTAATTTCCTTGCAGTGGAGATGCTGAGGCGGCTGAGAATATTTCATTTTACCACCTGGCCGCCAAAAAGCTGGGTCTGCATTTTGGGTGATGTCACATTTCCTGAGCTTTGGAGAATGGTTGTCTCTCCTTTCTCTTTTGGCGCAAAAGGAGCTCGATCGTTCAAAAAAAGAAATCCCTCATGAGCTGCCAAGGAAATACCAACGAGAGAGACAGGAAAAAAAGCACAACTGTAAAATCAGAGGAGACAAAAGGATTCAATAAATCTGATATTTTTTTTTTCCCACCCAGATGGTAGCATCCATGTCAAACGATGACAATAATGATTTGGTGACGTTGGAAGAAGTCGGAACAAATCTGCTCTTCCTTAACAGCCCTGTGTCTAAGCCACCCATCCCAGTGGGTTTGTGGTTAATCTGGCAAAGGTCTATGCCCTCTTTGACACAAGCCGTAGCTCCCATACAGCCCTTCCTAGCAGGATTCGTCTCAGAGATGTCAAGGAGATGACTAATAACTGAATGTGCTCTCAGGCTTGGTGACTGGATTCATTTGTGTGGCCAAAGACCCCATTAATAGTCTGTACACATAGTATATATAGTTACTTTTTAAATATAGAGGCATTGTCCAGAGGTATTTCTGTTAGCCCTGTTTACCCAAACCCCTCGGGCTCAGACATCTTGACGTCCTGAACCTAAATGTGGATAAAGTGTGAGGCAGCGCTCCAAAGGGTGAGACAGAAGGGAAATCACTGCGCCAAGCAGCTCTAATGGAAAAAACATTTAAAGTTGCCACAGTTCAATATTTCTTTTTTTTTTTTTTAACCTGGGTAACCCAAAAAGTGCAATGGCTGGGTTACATCAGAGGTGAGGGTTAGGTGGTCATGGAGAAAGAAAAGATGTCAGTCATGGGAGAAATGCCAGACTGGGTTACTGGAGCATCTCACGATCGGAAAAGATCGGAGACTGATTTGATGGGCATTCCCACAGGAACAGTTATCTCCTACTACAGTCATTATTTGTCAGGACACGACCTTTTCTTCTCTTTGCTAGCGGGGTGACCCCAACTTCTTTGAGAACATGTGCTACTCCAAAGCACCTAGCACTGAACCTCTCTTCAGTGATTTTTAGGATAAGAAGTATCTGCTTTCCAGTTTGCTCCTTACACTGGGCATTAAGGAGCTGAATTACACCAATTTTTTTATTTTGGTTTTGGTTTGGTTTTGTTCTTGAGGGTGTTGGTTTTGTTTTTTTTCCTTTCTGAATGGAGAACAAGAAATCCGTTTAAAAGAGCAATGACAAAAAATAGCACCTGTATGGCAGGAACGTGAGCAGATGATCAATAAGGTTTAAAGAATACGGAGGTTTGCAAATATTTTCACCCAAAAACAACGTTCTGCCACCCATAAATAGCAGCAATGCAAACAGAGGGCTCAAGCTCACAAATAAATGCATGAATCACTGTTTTTATTCTGTAGTCACATTAGTTACTAAATACTTGGGAACTCCAGTTCTTCCACTCTCCTAGCTGGGCAGGGAAAAGCAAAAGTGTAAGGCCAAATGCTGACTCAGAGCAGCGACGAAAAGCCTACATGCCACAGAGGAGCCATTCTGCTTTGAGTCTGCCTTGTTCCTGCTAGAGGTCTTCTGAGGCTCTTGCTGAGGACTCGCGTCTTCAGAAGTGTTAGTTTGGTTTGATCGAAAACAGAACAAAACTTTCCAGCTAAAGGAGAGCCTGAGGGTCTATGTCTTTGGGGCCATTCTGCTGGCTGGTGTGGAAAAGGATGCAGTGGGGATCTGGCACCAGACGCAGACGGCCATGGAACCAGACTCCTCTGCCCTTGCTGGCGTTGCCTTAGACCTGCAGATCCTGGGAGCTGTACGGTGGAGTAGTCACGGACTATCCTTTTGGCTGACTGCAAAGGCAGCCAGTGAGATTAGCACAGGTCCCAGTGCACCAAGCAGGCTTCTGGAGCATCTCCCGACCTGCCAGGGTTGGCAGCCACTACACAAGCTTTCATTCCCATATTTAGCCCCTGTATAGAAACGCTGTTGGTGGTTTTGGCAACAATAAAAACACATCAAAAAAGAGAGGGTTCTTGGGAGAGGAAATGGGGAGAAATGAAAGGGAAGAGCCTGAGACGGCATCTCTGCCACCTAAGGGACAAAGAGAAATAGGCGTTGCTAATTAATGGGTGTTTTTCAACATTATATAAAATGTTTGTAAAAGTCTCATTCGAACAAGAGCTGCCCTGATGTGCCGGGGATTGTTTGAGCCCTTTCAGGTCTCAGCTGGCTCGCTCGCACCTCGGCCCCACCGAGCCCGCCTGGCTGCTCCCATAGAAGCGGGGCATTCATGCTCCCGGCGTGTTAATGATTTCACCCTCCATAAACCGCACTGCTCAACCGCGCGCTCGGCAGGACACACACCGAGATGAAATGCTCTCTTTGAAGGCCGGGAGGAGGTGACGGGACTGAAGTTTCTTCCTGGGACAGCTTGCCCTCCATCCTGGGGGAGTTCCCCATGGGAAGGGTTGTCTGATTCCCATCACCCATGGAGGCATCTAGCCCTCTCAGCCTTCACTGATACTGTTATATTTTAACATAGGCGGCTCATTGAGGCTGTTAATGCCCGCCCTAGAGTATTACTCAAAGCCAATCCTCCTCTTGGCTCCTGCTTTGACAAAAGGGCACGGGGACTCCATACATCCCACAGCTCTGCTGGTGGTGAGGGGCAGAAGACCTTCTCTTGTTGCAGAGCTCTTCACCCCAGGCACACAGGGTTAATTTGTTCCCCGAGCACTCTGTTGACAAATTTTACAGGAGGCTGGGAAAGTCATGAAAATAGTCTGTGCTGCATGTTTATTTGAAAAATGCTATAAAACCCCCTGAATAATTTTCACACCGAGGTGTTCTGACCAGCCTGACATGGAATACTTAAGTGGGTAACAGCCCTGGACCTGGCTGCATAACCCGGCCGGGCACGGTGCTCTTTCTCGCTGTTGCGTGCTCCGGCCATGCCTGAGAGTTAGTGAGAGTCCGCTGCTGGCTCTGGGCTGCTCCCACTTGCCTCCAGCTGTGGGATCCACCTTGCCACTGCCCGTGCACTGGGGTGCTCCGTGAGCCGCCCGGCACAGCCGGGACACACAGAGGGACCGTAGGACACACAGAGGGAACATGAACCAGGGATGCTCCTGCACTGGGAGGTTCTCAGGTGGTGGCGTAGGGTAGCACAGCGTCTTCCCAAGGTAAAGACAAGGGGGAAGGAGACAACAAGGAGAACCCAGGACTTCCCTTCTGTTTTTAAGGAAAAAAATAATCATGCAATCATTCAGTTGCCATGAATTAAACGTGATCCTATCTCATACCTAAAGCGTCACGGGGAGCCATCTCTTCAAATGAAACTCCACAGGTTCCTCTCCCTGCAGTTTGGACATTTGCAGCTCAGAGGAACTACAGACCCCAGTATGCAGTGGTACCTCTCCTCCTGAAAGGCCTGAGGGAAATCTGGGTACTGCTGGATTAAAGTGTTCTTACTAGTGAGACTCCACGCCAGTATAGACGTTTCTATAGCTTTTATCCTCGTTCCATCTGCTTGGCTCCGGCAGGCAGTATTTCCCTCTGTGACACACTAATGCTTTTTGCATAGGTGTTAATGGCAGGAAGATGCAAACCCGCCAGCTCGGTTGGGCAAAACAGCTTTGCACGGTCTCACACAGCAGGAGCATCCACTGAGGAAAGGCAAAGGAAAACAACTGAGCCTCCGGCTGCCTGCTGGCACTGTCCCGGGTGGGGAATCCCTCTGTCAACCAGCCCAGGTGATCACACCAGAGAGCGATGGGGCAGAAGAAGATGCAGGTGAATGGTTTTGCTCCAAACACAGCTCTCAAAGCTGCTGGGACAGCGAGGGGTTGGACTGAGAACTGGGGGAAGGCAAGGGTCTTCTCAAAGTAACGGATGGAGAGGCACAGCAAGTCTTCACCTTCTGGAAGATCGATGGTCCACAGCAGTGGAAAAGCAGGAGAGCAGCCGCACAGGCTGTGTTGTTTTGAGGGAGGAAGGGATTTCTTTCATGGGGTAGTTGAGGCCAGAGTTTGGACTACTGTGTGAGTGAGACAGCAACTCATGTCGTGCTTCGGGAGGACCCAGCAATGCTTCTCGCAGTGACCAGAGCTCTTTCTCCCTCTGCTGTAGCAAGAAAAGCCAGTTCTCTGCCTTCCCCTCTCAGGACCTCTGTCCCCCAGCGTGGCAAGGGGCCGCTTCGGGAGGATGAGTGAAATCCCTTAGCTGCTGGCATCATGAACAGGACGTGTCACTTAAGCGCGGGAAGACGGGAAGAGGACACGCACTGCGGACTTCCCGAGCAAACCGGAACTCCATCCTGTGCCCCACACAGCCCCTCCGGCCGCCTTCGCACAAGCGACCCGCTCCCCTCCACGAGACCGACCATCTGCCAGCCTTCCTGCCTGTCCCTCCCGTCCCGCCCTTCCTGCCTGCCCAGATAGTCTCTCCTAGCGAGGGGAAGAAAACAGCTTCTGTTTATTCCCTTTCCTCCATCTGCCTGTGCATAGTTTGAGCCCACTCCGCTGTTTTTCCCCTTCTTTTCCCCCTTTTGCCTGGCTGAAGGAGCCGGTCTCCATTGAGCCGAGGGACAGCCACCCGCACCGCTCCGCTGCACATGTCCACGCCGAGACACGGTCCTTGGTCCAAATGAGAAAATTTAGAAACAAAGTCTTTCATTTGCCCTCACCAGCTTTGGGTATTTGTGACAGGAAGACAAGCCCAAAATATTGACTTCACGTGAAATACGTCTCTTCTATTCTTGACCTTGCAAGGCTTTTTTTATTTTAAATTATTCCTGTCATCCCCAATGAATTAAGAATGGATCTTTCCACAGGGGGAAGGTTAAAAAAGCCCTTAATTCTTGTGGCTATGCCAGCTCTGCTGGCTTTTCCCATTCCCTTCCCATCCTACTTTGCTGTGTGGGACAGTCGCACAGATTCAGAGCAGCCCCGCACCGGACACGGCAAAGTTCTGTGGGATTTGGGGGCTGGGAGACGGCAGGGGAACATCGCAGCTCGCTTTCACAGCTCCTCCACTACCCAACACCATCATTACGAGGCAGCTACAGCCGAGCACAGGACACTTACTGTCTTTACCCTGTTCCTGCACGCTTCCCTGTAACTGTCTGTGGAGCACTTAGCTTCAGTATGAAAATCCTGCATAAATATATAAACCACTATCTTTTCTAATTAAGCACTCTGGTCTTCATTTTTCTGGGAAGAAATGGCTAGAGAATAGCCGGAGGTGCAGCGGAGGCTGAAGGTCCGTCCTTTTTTCTTGCTGTCTACCCAAGTCATATGCTCCACGTGCGACATCAGATTAAACCGTTCCCCTGACAAGAGTAGAGTGGGTCCCCAGCAGGGACCTGCAGCAAAGCCACGCTTGGCACGACATTATTTCTGTGACAGCACGTTAGCTCCCTGGCTGGGTGCTCTTGCTGCCCTGCGCGTGAGTCCCACATCATGTATTTCATTACTACTCCCTGGAAGCTTCACCCATGGGAAGTCGGGAGCGCAGGAGGTGTTTGTCACCTCTAGAGGTGACAAAACCCACCCCAGCACCTGGGAGCTGCTGGCAGCATTTCTGCGTTGTACCTCTGCACTGCACGGGCAGTTCCCAAAGCGCAGCAAACAGCCAAAACCTCCTAAAACTGACTTTTCGGCAGCGAGTGGAGATGGGAGGAGCTCTCCCACCCCCGCTGTGAGTTATCCAAGGTGAGTCTCAACTGCACGGGTCGGCTTCCAAATAAAAAACATCATTGCTTACACATAGTATTTATATGTTCCTCCGCCCTGGTTTTGGCTCCTTCCCGCTTTTCTTCACAAACGGCGGGCTGAAAAGGGCCATTCAAGGCGACTCGCCGATGCGGACGCGGCGCCAGCCCCTCCGCCTGCTCCCTGCTCCAGAGGGAGCACAACAGATTTGCAGCGAGAGAAAAACCTTTCTTGGCCCCCGCTAAGGTTTTCACTTCTTACAGTCAGGCAATGTTCCCCCCGGGGCTTTGCTTTATTCTCCTTTCCCCTTTTCATGCTGACTGTTGCAACAGGGGCCATCGCAGCAAGCCGGCGGCAGAGCTGCAGCCCGTGTGGACTTCGGCTGAGTTCTGCGTGTCCACACCAGCCGGGGGAAGCAGCACCTTCTTCCCACCACCCCACTTCTGAGAAAACATTACACTGACATCGGCAGCCCTTGGTTTCTGCTCCTGAAACGCGTTTGCACCTGGTTCGCTATCAACAAGCGCAAAATGGAAAATAAACGGGAGCGCGGGTTTCCCTAGGGTGGGTCAAACAGGTCTTTGCTCTCTTCAGTGGTTAGGCAGGAAAATGTATGTTCACCGTCAGTTTTAAATGGCGGATTCTGTGGGCATCAGCAAAACGCTCCTTGCCTGCTGCTGGCTGGGTGGGTAACCCTTTACACTTCTTACCCTGGGACAAACCGTATGAAAGTGAAGGGGGGAAGAGGGTAGGGGGGGGCGGGAATAAGGCAGCAGTATAATTGTCTTTTCTTTTTCTTTTTTCCTAAATCGTGAAATTGAAATGCAAATAGCCTTTTGCGGTGCTGTAGATTACCGCAGTGGCAGGGTGTTTCCAGGAACACCTGACAGCCCCCCGACAGCAGCTGGGGCCGGGAGGAAGGGGCAGCATCCCCTCAGAGCTTGCAGAAAGCTCCGTAGGAATCGTGCCTGCTGCCATCCCGGATTTTGTTGTTATGCCTATCAAATCTTAACCAAAAATAACATCCTTTCTGCTTAATCTCATCACTGTCATCTTCTGATCAGATATATTCCCTCTGTCTACATAGATAATAGGACAAGCTGAGTCAGGAGTACAGTAAAAAAGAAGGGGAGAGCCACAAGTAAAGAAACAGTATCTTCAGGTTTTACGAAAAGTAATAATGTTGAAAGCTAAAAACAAACAAAAAAATGTATTTTACCCTCTTTTGGGGACATGATCTTTATCTTTAAGGATAAGGATTTCCATCTGCTAAAGAAATCCCCCAGGGGAGCCAGCGTGTTTCCTTTCGAGGAGTGGCTTGAATCCCGTGCTGATCGTTTATTCTAACAATTTCATTTCTTCCCAAGCGACGCTGGAGCCCACGTTATTTTACCTGACGGATATTTACACAGAAGGGTGCACGTTTCTCATTACAGCGTGACAGAGACATCGCCTTCTCCCCAAAACAGGCCCAAGCCAGCACCAGCTCCGTTTTCCTGAACTCATGGATGCAGAACAACCTCAGAACTGGGTGTAAAATTTCTTTGGGTTTTTCTCTTGTTGGAAGCTGAATTTCTTATTTTTTATAATATATTACATGTGTCCTAGCAATCAGGTCTGCAGCGGGGAGAAACTGGTGTGGCTCCACTGAGCCACTGGAGCGTGGCTGATTTGCACCCCCAACCATCTCGCACCTTTCTTCCAGCTACATACAGGCGTGTATGAACACACTTCCATTGTCTCTATATTCACTACGAATCTGATTTTCGAAGGAAATTTGATATCTCTTTACTGTATATCAAGTCACTGAAGACGCTCTTAGCTCCAATGGAAGAGCTGGATAGATAAAGGTGGATTTAGATAACCTCTGCTCATCCGTGCGGGTACAGACTGGGCAGAAGTGGGACAGACACTTCTCGTGGATCAGTGTGCTCAGAAGTGAGCTGGACCCGCTGGCAGAAGTGCAGGGAGAACTCTAGAGCACGTACGGTGACCTTGACCCTTTTGCCCAATCACCAAGCCAAGCAATGCCAAGCCCCACAGCTGCTGGGTTTTTAAGCACGCTGTTACTGGGATCAAAACTGGGATTCCCCAACTCACGCAACCAAAAATGCTACCAAACTGTAATGGCTTTTGGGCATAGCCAGTGGGAAAGCAGAGACCACTGCTCTAGAGAAACGCTGTTTTCTTCTCTCAGGTACTTACGCCGGCTGTGCAGTAGACAACTATTCCCCCCAAAAGGCACCAAGGTCTATTTGCTCTGATTTAGGGTCATATTTGTTGTACACAAACACTCCTCCAGCCATTGGGAGCTTGCAAAAATATTTGCGAGTCCGATGACGGTATACACGGTAGCACAAAGATCTACCTGTGAAGGAAATGTCTAAGAAGAAGCACATTATTGTTATTGTCCTGTTTTTGAAAACATGCTTCATACAATCAGGGGGCCGGACTCTGGTGGCCAATCACCGAATGTAGAAGCCAAGTAAATGAAGGACGCAGCGCACAAATAACCCATGGACTGGGCTGGGATGACTCAAAAGCTCCTTACAAACATGTAGGAAAACATCCTGGGGCCCTGCTCCCATGCCAGGGTTTGTGGTGGGGGTGGCAGGGTGCTGAGCAGGTGTCCCCATCAACTCCATCCCAAGGAGCATCTCCTCTCCAGGCAGGTTGAGAGAAAGAAGCTGGGGAGAAGCCGGGGGCTGCGCTGGGGACGTGCAAGCTCCTTTCTGGGAGACAGGGACAAGTCGGGGGGAGGCCCCGCAATAAACCAACCTGTGGGAAGGGCACGATACTCTTTGCTCCCACAGCACCACTCAGAGCTAAACCATCCCCTGAGGACCGCTCCGCTGATAAATCCCACCCCAGCCCAGCTTCACGCTTCAAAACATCTCTGGAGCGAAGAGTCCCGCTACCCACTGGGCTGTAACCAGACCTTCTCCTGGTGAGCTTGGCAGAACAGCCCCCCGGGAGCACAACCAGACCACGTTTCTCTCCCTGACGTCCGTCACAACACTCTAAGAGCTACCCAATTTAGGGATCTTACAAACCTTTCTTCTCCCCCTGTGTTTGCTGCATGTGTTTGCTTTGGCCACCTCGCCCCAACGTCCTTTTCACTTCTAATTTTTGTATTCAATCACTTTACACACAGCAATTGGCTTCGGTCAGAGCACACACAGGTCCTCACTTGTTCCCCGGCTGGAGCCATAGACCACGCAGTGTTCGGAGCCGCAAAGAGGGGGAAAATGGAGACGGAGAAGAAGTGACTTACAGACACAGGTAGACACGGGATATGGCGAATGGAGGGGACTGATTCACGGAGACGGTGGCCCAAGGGGATCGCGGGGCTGGGCTGAGCTCTGCTTTTCTCAGACGGCTTTCTGTTGTCCACTCGAAGGAACATCATGTTTTTTAAAAAACCCCACCAAATCACAACTGCCAGCCAGAATACAAAATGCCATGTTGTTCATGGTGGGGATTTTCATCCATGACTGGTTTTGACTGTATTTTTCCTGCAAGAAAAAAAAAGTCACTGTTGTTTATTGCCACTTGTGGTGTGTGAGTAAGCCGGTGTCAGCATGCCCTGGTGAAATGAGACATCGGTGGTTTGGTTTGTTTGCTCTTCTCCAGGAAATGTGGCTCACTTGTGGCAGCCTGGTCCTGGCTCTCTCTCCCGCCTCCTCATGTGAAGGCAGAGGTTGGATGGTGTCTGTGCTAAAAGCCATTGCAAATCCTGCCATAAGGGATGTGCCCAAGACAGCACAGAGGACTGGGGTGAAGCTGGGCAGAGGGTCCAGCCCTTTGTCTTGGGCAGCTTCTGTCCTCACACAAGGACAAGAAACTATCTCAGCCACGCAAGCCAATGAGGGCACCTCGAAGGGGTAAAGCCTCGAAGTGGTGGCCATCCATACACCACGATCTGTACCACACACTATTGCGGGGGTGTACGAAGCCTCGTGACTCAATTGCAATTAACAGGTGCATTGAAGTTAGCTGAAGAGCTAGGCAACACCCTTCCTCTTTCCTCCTTGAAGTGCTTATTGTCTTGTAAAATGTGCCCTACATGATGCTGCCAACTTTGTCACGCAGGATTTTATACTGATCTTCATAAACATTGGTACACCCACCTGTAATGTCACCAATGGCCCTAGGACTTGGCTAAAAATCTTCCAGTCTCATGGCTGAAGTGGTTTCTCAGGAAGTCTTTTCAATTCTGTTTTGGCAGGTGATTTATAATTTATCTCTATTATTTTTACAGCACTGAAAAGTCCCATTATGAAAAAACCACCACCAACCAAAGACACACATTGCTTGCGGATGCTGCCCAAACACAGACTAAGAACCACCTAGATCCCTCAGGAAAGGCTCAGAAGTGAAAAGCAGAGGTTGGCCCTGCTCTTGGGGAACTTCCCAACCTTCTTCTTCACTCACCACCTTTCTAAATGTTGTGTCACGAGCATCAGGAAAGAGGATGTCTTCTGAGAGGAAGATCACAATTGTGTGCGGCTGTGGTAGCCTGGCACTGGAGGAGTTAAACTCCAGTGGAGGGGCTGGAATCCACACAGGTCTGCAAGTGGCAGCCAGCCCCTCAGAAGTGCTGGGTTTGCCCAGGGGCTGCTAAATTCCTGCCTCTCCCCATGCAGTTGACATCTCCATCCCTACCGGCTTGCTGGCTGCCTTCCCTCCCCTGCCTAGCTGGGAGAGAGAAATGAAAATAAAGATGACTATGAGGCTGGAGAAGATGCTGCTGCTGCAAAGGTGGTTCCTGGCAAAGGAGGGTTGGCCACGTCACGGGACGCTTCTTGGCTTCAGCCCTACAAACAGCTCCCACCGAGGCAGCCAACAGGAGGATGGAAAAGTACCAGTGAGTGCTCGCTCCCAGCCCTCCTGCCGGGGGGAGCTTTGCAGACACCCGCACACACACTCCCGCGCTGCGGTATTTAACACTGGGCTGTGGGGAGTGTGATGCTTTCCGAGGGCATGGGCCTCGGGGGGTCGCAGACACTGCAGCGGGAGCGGGGAGAAGGCAGGGGGGAGAAGATGGAGTGACCCGGTCCTTTCAAAGGTGGCATTCGAAATGGGTCTTCATCTGACCTTGTTCCGACAGTTGATCTGGTACCCAAGGAGGATGATGGGGGGCTTGCTTAGACAGTCCCGAGATTTCCAACCCTGTCTCCAGGCAAAGGGGTTACATCTATAGGTGACTCTTACCAACCTCCAAGCCCAAGCACCAGCAGACACCCCAGAGATGACAGACTGGCTGATCTGAGAGCTGTCTATGTATTTTGCAGTCATGACTTGAAAACGGGAGGTGAGCAATTTATAATGAAGCAGTGTCACCAGCTGGCATGTGAAAAGCATTTCCTCTCTGTCGACGAGCAGGACTGAAACTGGAGGAAATTATATGAGACTGAATTTCATTTGCCTTGATTCGCAAAACGTTTCCCCAGCTCCGCAGCTGAGCAGCTTCAGGATGGTTGTGGGGATCAGGGCTCAGAGCGTGTCCCCTGAGCCAGCAGCAGCAAGTGCCTTAAGCCCTATTTGCAGCGTGGCATCGATCAGTTAAGACTCGTGCTGGTGTCAAAATCATGCCAAGACAGCAGATGTGTGTGGATATTGGCAGTGGAGGCATGCCCATAATTTTCTCAAGGTGATGTAAGAGATAAGCTATGTAAGAGATAAGAAAATTCAAATCCCATGTTTGCGGGCTTTGTGCAGCCATGCAGAGGAAGAGAAACAGCTTTCCTCCGCCTCTGAATCTGATTTGCCCATTATCTCCCAGCTCCTGCCCTCCAGCCCGGGGAGTAATTGGGAATACAGATCTCTTTATAATTCTCCTCCATAAGCACATGAGTCAGAGCTGCTGCCTTCATTTGCAGGTAATGACAGCAGCAAATGCAGCCACACTAGCTCCCTGCCTTTTAGCATCCTTAGAGGGGGTCTTCGGAGTTGTAATGCTCTGGATCTGGATCAGGTCTCTCGGCTCATTATTTACGGCCATTTCTCCCAACCTGAAACAGATCTCACAAGTTCTTTGGTAAGTCAGATGAGAGATCACCTAATTCCAACGGGGTTTCTGGAAGTGCCACTGTCCTCTGTTAAAGCCAGCATCGTCCAGAACATTTAGCTTCATGATTTTCCCGTGAGTTAATGTCATAACCATCCCTTCCGTGCCTCTGCAGCTACCAGGGAGTGCTGGGACCTGTGCAAGTCACCCCGCTCTGATGCAGGAAGACTCTGTGCAAAGCACGTCCCCTCTGTCTGGGCAAGGGGAGGGGAAAGGTAACCTGTTTCATTGCTGCATAAGTGACAAATTATTATACTCATTCCCCTTTCAGCTTTACAAGGCAGTAGGTAGTCAGTGCTTCCTTCATTCCCTGATTTTCATGGCTCCTGTGGCTGCCGCCATCAGACTATCTGAGTGCTCCAGTCTTCACAGAAGTCCTCACACCTCTGACCGCCTCCCAGAGCCTTCAGCTTTGGTCACTTCGGGGGACCAGCCGGTGTCTTTGTGGGATGCGGTGGGTGGCTGTAGCCCAATTCTCTGCACTGGCCCAGTGCAAGGCTGCGCTCAGACCACACAGATTACAGTTTAACCCCAGATAACAGTTTAACTCCTGCTTAACTCAGTTAAAGGATTTAGCAGCAGATGTCTGTGGACTTCTACTGGGAAAAATACAAAAGCAGCAGGCACAGGAGCCCATTGATTTAGGGAGGGTGACAGGGAGAAACTGCTGTCCAACCGAGCCGGGGAGCGCGCAGCAGAGTGCAGGGCCCTCTCTGAGCATGGCTAAACAAGGGCGCTCTGTGCGCGGAGAGCTGCAGGACTTCCAGTTCTTCCAGAAGTCCAGGTCTTGAGTCGCCGTTCCCTGCCAGATGCCTGTGGTCATCAGCTCCAGGGCACTGGCAGCCAGGACAAGATGACCAGAGCTGCCTCTCCTCTCCTCAAATCACAGAGTTATGCAAATTGCTCACTGGCTTAACAAACTGCTTTAAATTAGACACAGGCCTCTTTTTTACCCAAAGGTTGCAATGCTATCCGTGCTACCACTAAGACCAAGAGTGTACGTTAAATTCCTGCCCTCTTTATCCATGGCCTGAAAGAAAACCACGGCCATCAGGCAGAGCATCCTCACTAACCTGGCTTCTGCCCCAGGCCCAGACAGTCCCCAGCGTCCGTGTTTAGCACTCAGAAACCCAGCTCCCTGCACCTCCATGCCGTTTTGCCGATGAATCTTGACCTTCTCCCAAAAGGGCTTCCTCATGTTGTCACGGGCAGGTGCCCTGGGTTTATGTCCTCTTTGGTACCATCAGAGCCGAAGCGTGAGCGCTGTGTCAGGAGCACTTCTTGCACTCCCATAATATCTCTGCTGCCTTGTCCCCACAGGCGCTGTTTGAGGAAATGTCCCTGAGACCCCTGTAGAGTTCTGGTTGAGATCATCAGAAGCTTTGGCCATTTTCACGCAAGAGCCTTGAAGTGTACCCTATCGCTTTAATTTCTACTCCTGACTTTTTTGAAGACAGAGCGTTTACCCCTTCTCCAGCCAGAGCGGCTCAAGATACCTCTTATATCAGACCCACCGATGATTTGAGGAAGACACACCACCAGTTGCTGGAACAATGCCTAGGGCCCAGAGAAAAGACATCCTCCATAAAATCCCTCTCTACACATGATTAGAGCTCAGCAGGCTTTTCTACTGAGACACTAATGCGATCCTCGGACTCAAAGAGGGGCATTTCAATAACCTGAAGTGCCTCGATTAGTGAATTAAGCGCTGGACTGGGAACAAGATTCCTGGTTTTCAGCCCAGAGGCTGTGTGCAGCTTTTGTCCCATCCTTTAAAGCCATCGAGGCAGTCTTTCCTGAGCTTCTAGAAAGGTGCTGCTCCTGGGCACGCCGGCACTGCCAGCGGCACAGCAAAGCGCGGTTGTCCCAGGCGGCTTTAAACGAGTTAGCGCAAGTGCTGGAAGGAGCCCAGCCCTCGACGTCCGCTCCTCTCTGCTGCGGATTCAGCCCACTCCTCCTGTCACCAGGCACCGGGCTCACCCCGGTGAGCTGGGGCAGGAGGGAGCAGGAGGCTCCCAGTGCACCAGAGTGTCCCCAGGAGAGATGTCCCACCACACCAGAGTGTCCCCAGGAGAGATGTCCCACCACACCATTCAGCCCACGGACTCGCATCACTGCAGTCTGGGTTTTTGCCCTGCTCTGTGCTCCCCGGTCAGATGAGGGACACCTTAATTTAATGCGTGAGTGCAGTAATACAGACATGCCCAAACTCTGCTGCCTGCTGCGCCCCCAGTCCCTCGCCCCAGACACGCACCCGGCCAGGCAGCGCTTTCTCCAGCCAACGCAGATAGGGGAAACACATCTCTGATCGAATCCTAAAATCTCTTTTTTTCTCGCTCCTGCTCTCTCTCTGCCAGCATTTTTTGGTCCCACTGAATGCTGTTGCTTATGCAGAGGTCTCTGCCATGTGAAATGAAATACAGAGGCGGCCGCAGACCCTGCAGTTAGGATCTGTGAGTCTCCAACGGTAGCAGGTTGGCAGTTTCTCAGAAGACAGCGCTAGCCCTCACCCCAGCACAGAAAATTATGTCTGAGTGTGTTTGAGGTCACTCTGCTCTGAGCGGTGTCAAGCATCCCATTGAGGTCCCAGCTCTTATTAACCAGTTCCTTCGTTCCCCCGCAGATCATGGCCATGTCTAGAAAGGAAACCTCAGTCTCCATCAGTACATCCTGAAGTTCCCGGAGCAGGAGCTCGCTGCAGCACAGACCGGGGCTCTGCTGGGAAGTCAGATCCGGGTGGGGGAGACAAATATATCGCTGTCCAGAGAGCCAGAAGCTGTCATACCACACCAGTCCCTTCTTCATCCAGCTTCATAAATCGCTCATGTCATGTCTTTTTTGCCATATTGAAAAGTGACCATTTATTCTCAATCCACCCAATCTCAGCTGGTTTCTAATCCTGGCTCTCTGACATTGATCTTGGGGCACGAGTTTCCCATCAACTCTCTCAATGCTTGCTGCTTCGAGGAAACTTAAAATAATCGATTTGTTATTTCACATTGTATGCTTATATTCACTTGCTAAGGGTCTTTCAAATGAGCTTCCTGCTCAAAGCCGGGTTTCCAAAGTGTTCCTTGGGTAACTCCTTGTCACGCAGCAAGGGGATAGTTTTCCTCCTGTGCTTCAGCTGCCTTTCTGGTTCAAGCTATGCAGGCAAGATAAAAATAAGTTGCCTTAGTTTGTTTTTAGGCTGTTGGAGAGGACAACAGTGAGAGAGCTTTGCAGGGCCCGCAGTGGGGAGGTGATGCTCTCGGCATACGCTTGAATAAATGGCAGAGAACGTGATGGACTCTTACTCTGAGTGCGCTCGTGGCTGGGGACTACCAGCATCTCACTGGTGGGGTGATCACGTCCCTGGCCCAGGTACTCGTGGAGGCAGGGATGCCACCTGAGACCAGTGCTGTGATTAGTGGGGTCTGTGGGGAGGACCCCCGGGGTGCGGAGCAACATCGAGCACGGGCGGTGGGAAGGGAGCACGCTTTGGGCCACTTGGTTTCTAGATCTCCCTTTTCCACCACTTGTGCTGCCCTGTTTCGCTCTGCTGTGTGCTCTCTTCTGCGTGCGGTGTACCACACGCTGCACGGCTGTAGCGAAGGTGCTGGGCCGTTGGCTTTCTTAAACCGGAGACCATGCCAGTAGCTTATTCACCCACACCGGCAGAGAAAGAATTAATGCCACAAACCAACCTCAGCACTAACGGACACGGAAAATTGGCAGGGAAGAGAGCGGCATAATTGCAGCAGCCGAGGGATCATGGAACAGCGCTGCCCAGAGACACACATCAAAGCAAAACCCCCGCCGGCCTGGCTGGCTCTGCCATCAGCCCCGCTCCCCTCCTCCATCTTTTGTCTCCTGCCCTGAGGGTACCATGAGCCAGAGCGCGCCTGCCAACCCTCCACCTCTGCGTCCAGACTGGAAGGTAAACAGTGTGGCTTCAAATGAGGGAAGAGTGGCAACGAAGAGACCGACGCCGCCTGAGTGTCTCAGGGGCTGCCGGGGATGCGTGCCGTCCTCCCCCTGCCCCAGCCTCCTCCCCACAAGCTGAGCAGTGTTGAACAGAGAAGCCTGTTTGGGGACAACCGGGGCAGCGGCTTTTCCAGGGCCGGCATGCGTCAGGGGACAAAGATGAGAGCCACACACAGGGCAAATGGAAAAATCCAACCAGCTCACCTTGCTAACGGCTAACGGAGGGTTATTCTTGGCCACCCTCCCCCTGTGCCAAGGAGGAGTGCTGTAAACACTGCCCCAGAGCCTTCCCTGCCTCCTGGTACTGTTTCCCAATCAATCCGCATCCTGAGTTTCGGGCAATAGCTTCGTAATGGGCAGAAATACTCCCCTACTTTATTTAATTCCCAATGCCCAGGTGCTCCTTGGCCAGCAGAGTCTAGACGCGTGCCATGGTCCTCGGCTCCCTTCTCAGAACCAGCAGCACTAGTGCATCACTCTCTCATCTGTGGCAGACGGGGTTCACCAGGCAGATCCTGCCTGCCTAAGCCCAAGTATCTTTCCACTCGCATTCCTCCTTGCCACAATCTGGATTTTGTCTGGGTTTTGCTCCTCTGCCTTCTTCCCATCCCCTTGACTTCCTTGTCTCCAGCAGCTGATTCAGACGCAGCCTTCAAACTCAGCTTCCTCAGCTCCTCCACACAAGCAGCACCGAGCACCGAGGGAGGACGTTTGGCAGCCTCTTGCCACATGGCACGTGTAAAGACAGAGAGAACACGGGCTGGGATGCAGGGATATGGACAGAGAAACGGCCTTCTGGCATGGAGATAGGACAGAAACTTCAGGAGAGCCAGAGGGATATTCCAGCAGCAAATATCAGGCAGGGAAAGGTACAAAGACCAAGAAGAGAAGAAAGGAGAAGAGCTCCCAAGAAAAAGGGATGGGCACAACTTGAATGTAGTGCTGAATGATTGGTGTTCTTTGCTTCACCTCCATAGTCCTCCATGGACTGTGGATGCCCTACAACCCTGACTTTACAGAATCACAGAATCACAGAATGGTCAGCATTGGAAGGGCCCTCTGGAGATCATGTAGTCCAACCCCCCTGACAGAGCAGGGGCACCTACTGCAGTTGCACAGGACGGTGTCCAGGCGGGTTTTGAATGTCTCCAGAGTGGGAGACTCCACCACCTCTCTGGGCAGCCTGTGCCAGTGCTCTGCCACCCTCAAAGTGAAGAAGTTCCTCCTCATATTTAGATGGAACTTCCTATCTTCAAGTTTGTGCCCGTTACCTCTTGTCCTGTCACTGGGCACCACTGAAAAAAAGTCTGTTCCCATCCCCCTGGCACCCTCCCTTTAAGTATTTATAAGCATTGATAAGATCTCCCCTCGGTCTTCTTTTCTCTAGACCAAAAAGACCCAAGTCCATCAGCCTTTCCTCATCAGAAAGACGTTCCGGTCCCCTCATCATCTTTGTAGCCCTCTGCTGTACCAAATGTGTCCTCTAGCCAAGTGCCACCATACAGTCAGAGCAACCCGGTATAGCAGCGGAGGCAACACGTAAAGAATTGAGCAGCTGTTGAATTACTGAATTATCCGGGTGCTGGCAGCCCGCTCGTGGAGCAGTTAAATATACCGATGCCCCTGTCAAGGATGAGGAGACCAGGTCGTGTCACTTTGCTTTCAAAGTCAGTGGCATTGCTGCGAATATAACTCAGAGTCCTGACAGCCAGTCCCTCCGCTAACCGCCAGGCAATGCTCCTCCCTAATGTCTAATAGCAACCGCCACAAATATGCTTCGCTCATCTCCTAAGCACAGTAGCAAATAAACAGCCACAGTATATTCTGTAGAGCTGCTGTTCAGCGCCGGTGTTGCCCTCAGGTAACCTGGGAAAGAGCAGCTCTCGTGAGCCACCCAAGACATCTCTGGCCACAGAGTGATGTCAGCTTTAAAAATGAAGTGAGCGGCAACGATAAGGAAGACCAACTAGCCGGCAGCAAGCACTTTGTTTTCATAGGGAAGAGCAGGGTTTGCAAGCAGGGGAGTCTCAACGCCGCTTTCCTTGCCTGGGAACAAGCGTACAGGGTCACTGTAGCGCTAGCTGTAGGTGGCTAGATGCTTGTAAAGCAGAGATTTTTAACATGGCCCTGGGCAAGGCTGTGCACTCCACTTCTCTATTTTTAAAGCAGGAATAATGGTACTTCAGCATGTCACAAGTTAAAGTGACACCTCAGCGTGGTGGAGAGCTCAGACAGATCAACAATAGGTGCCATGCAATGAGGTAGCAACATGGGTCTCACGGACACGTCAGTCCTCTGCTCCCCATGTCAGTTTCCCTCAAACTAGAGTGAAACAGAAACTCAAGATCTTCCTTTTCAGGGGTCTCACTGAGCCCAAGGGATCCAAAAATCCCAACAGCAGTGAAAAGTCCCACCTAAATAAGGTCGTACCTCATTCACATAACTCTCTCTTTGGAGGGAAACACACACACACTTACACAGGTACAGCAAGGTCCACCAGGGAACTCAGAACTCCAGAGGATGCAGAGCCCACAGTGATGGGTTTCACGGAAACACCCAGAGAGAAAGAGGTCTGTGGTGGGCTTGTCACTAGAGCATGGACAAGGTTGAGCAACTTGAATCTGTCCTGGGAGTTTTTTCATTAAAAGAACTGCTGTTTTCTGTGGAGTGGGATCAGTAGACGGAAGAAGCGGGCAAGAGCTCTTACAGTATGTTGGGGAGGTCTTCAAGACAGAAGGACTGGCTGGTTTAACTCACTGGCACAGGGCAGAAATTGGGTGGATTTAGCCGAAGGAGACACCAGGATACCAAGATTCTTGATACCAGAGGAGTAAGTTGGGCTCTTGGTCCTTGCTCTCCTCCCTCCTAGGAGTGGTGTCTTACCCCTGAGCTCCACACCTGACCACCCAGGTTGGCAGCCTGCGGCGCTCGCAGGGTCTGGGGGAGGGAATCGGGGAGCATCACGGCCCGCAGCAGCTTAGTTTAATCCCAGACCCCGATGCACACGCCGCCCTCCTGAACAGTTTCTTTCTTGCAGCTTGAACACTCCACATTGTCCTTCCCTACCATTTTGCAGGCAAGGTCCTTCTCCTGGTTGCTAGTGTTAACACAGGTTTCCCTTGTTCTGTCCCTTGAAATTTCCAGTAAAGCGCCTTTAATACAATCTCTCTGTGGCTGCTCTAATTATGTGTGAAATATTTTTCCCCCCATAAACCAAAGAAAACAAATCAACACAGTAAGATCCTTTCTCTCGGGCTGTTTGGCAGGTCTCACGGTCTTCAAAACAGTTACCCAAGGTCCACACAGTCTCTGCTGTCTTTTCACAACTACTTTTGGGTTCCTGTAAAAGGACCCAACAAAGGAAAGGGTAAAACAAATTGCAAAGCCCTGACAGTCTATTTTCCCACCTGAAGAGTCCCAAGCCAAAGGACAAGCTGTCTGCCGGACGGCAGAACGTGTGTGCTCTGTGCCGGGGCTGTTGCTGAAGGAAGGAGAGATTTGGGGTAGGGTGGCAGCAATCGGGGATCCTTTACAGGCAGGAATGGGTCAGTCAGTCCTTTATTCCCACAGAGGTCGAGATGCATTCGCAGTATCTGGGAAGAGAAAGGGAATTTATTTCGTTTTCTGAAAGCAAGGGACTGTTTAATCTCCCCCCCACACCAGTACATCTCAATGTCTTGCTGCACCACCTGCAGGAAGCATCCCGGTGTCCCACAAAGCCCTGACAGCACACCTGGGTCGTACCCTATGGACCCCGCGCCCTTCCCGGTGCTCCTCTGCCGGCAGCACGGGGCTCTCTGCTTGCGCCTCCGTCCTGCCCCACAGCGGTCCCGCTCCAGCCCGGCTCTCCTCGGGGCGGCGTCACCACCGGAGGCCACGCAGCCCTCACTCCCCAGTGCGGGGATTTCCCTGATCTGGTTAATTCCGCTCTGGTTTATCACTCGCCCTCTTTGCAGCCCTCAGCTGCTGCTCAGTTTCAGTTTCCCTGCGGTGGCTCTTGCTTTCACTTGCCTTTTGTAGTAGCACTTGGGAAAAGAGAGTCCAGAAAGTGAGTGACCTTCAAAACACAGCATGGCTGTCACTCCTTCCACACAGGGAATACTCTTACGTCTTTTTTCCAAAACCAATACCAAGCACTTACCACTTCAGGGAACATTATCCCCCTATTTAGGACTTATTTGAAACACCGCAAAGAAGAAAGAAAGAAGGGAAGGAGGTCAAGCTATGGGAACAACTAGTCTCGAGCTTGTAACCACGCCAGGTCTGTTACTTGCTCATCAGAAGGTTCCTGGCATTAAGTCAGGTTCAGGCTCCTGACCCATCCTTTCTGAGGCGGCTGGTCCCCTCCTGGGGACAGGGACATTACCCGTGCAGCCTGCCAGCAGCATCACTGCGTCAAGGCTCAGCTTCTCGCCCGCGCTCACCCGTTTCAGGGCTGTGAGATTCACGTCACTGCTAACTCGCACCCTCCGAGGAAGCGGCGTTTTGGCACAGTGACGGCACCAGAGCGGCATTATTCCTGTGCAGACATCAGGGCTCTTCCCCCGTGCCCTCAGGCGACCGCGCTGCCCTATCAAAGCCGATTCCCTCACGCGTTTCGCCGAAGAAGAAACACCGCAGCATCAAAGCAACGTTTGCTGCCTGCTTCTCTGAAGAGCGGTGTAAATCTCGGGCAAACCTCAAAGGGGCAGATGAGGGTTGTGAGTAGAGCCATGCCACCTTCTCCCCCCGCAGCCTCGCAGGGCAGGTCCCCCGGGGGCTCCTGCAGCAGCCCCATCCCCGGGGGTGGAGGCTGAGCCCGCGGCCGCTGCCCCAGCCCTGCGCACCGAGGATCGTCTCTGGAAACGCCGCAGCTGGCAGGGCCCTTCCTGCCTCACAAATATTGACTCTGAGACCTCCGCGTCCCAGACGAGGAATAGCGTTTTCAGGGAGCCCTTGATCTGCAGAGCTTCTCCGTTTTAACAGAGGGGATTTGAATTTTAGTTCTTTGCTTTCCTCTCCGCTGTAGCAACGCCTCAGGTGGATCTCTCCAACCCTGACACAGCTTCAGGCACCAGCAACCTCTGGAGAGTCCACAGAAACACCTCCCGGAGGTGCAGCTGCTGCTTTGCAGGCCAATGAGGGATGTTTCACAAAAAAGTACAGATGCCAGGAAGCAGCAGTTATCAAAGAGAGACCTGTTACGAGCTCTGAGCGTAGTCCCTGCTGTTTTTTTAAGAAAGCAACAGCGATTGGTAAAGTAGAAGCGTACAGACTGCTGGGAAGGTGTCCTGAGGACTTCTCCCCTGCATCCTTACTTGGTCCAGTATTTGGCAGTGAGTGTGGATCTAATCCCAACATGGATACAAAGACCTAGGGCAGTTCAAGACGTTCTCTCCTAGCATAAGCACAAGCCAAAGCAAGTTTTTCTTACCAGACACACCGCGTATGTCTCGACCCAGGCTCAAACACCTATCACTCATCTCATGAGCCAAGAGACTCAGCAGAGGGCACAGAGAGGCGTCAACGTGTGGTGAAGGGCTCAGCTGCGAGGAGCTAAGGGAAAGGGGAAGGTTGTCTGGAGGTGTGTTTGGTGATGGAGAACCACATGAGTGTCTCTAACTCTGGATGCTCCTCAGAGAGTCCCTCCAGTGCTGTGGGAAGGATGGGAGTTTTTAATGGAAGGTTTGATCTGCCCTCCCTGAGTACTCAGAGCTAAAAGGTGAGGTAGGTTATATCTTCCACTGGCAGAAAAAGATGAGTTGTGCTATTAGGAGTAACCCTGAGGATATTTCTGGGCCTTCTGAATTAAAACTCCAGCTCCACCTACCCACCCTACAATCCAGACAGAGAAACGTCCTCTCTTCTGCAGCAAACAAAAAGATACATTTGCTGAAGACTGAAAAGCTGAAGACTGAAAAAAGGAGTGAAACGCTGAAACCAGAGGATGAGGTTTCATAGGTAAATAAACTAAGAAAGAGAAAGACTAATAATAAATGTAGGAGAAGTGGCGGGAATAAGCTGCCAACTCTCTGTCAGCCGTGGGGTTGGATAATTTATCCAGGTCTCCGTCTGTCATGCCTGGAGAAGCCCCCCGTGCTCTTCTTCCTCCATAAAAGTCTGCCGCTGAGCTCTACCACATGAGCGGGAAAAGGGCCAGTGGCAGATAACATTGTCCAGCAGCGATCTTCAATCCACGTGTGTTACATGCGGGTTCATGTAAATATTACTGACGAATTGTGGAGGTTTTAGTGGGATTTTGGTTTTGAGATTGACTTTTTTACAACATTTTCTTGTTTACCAGCATGAAACCTGTGTCACTTGCAAATGAGGAACTGAGGTGTAAATGAGAAAGGGAAAATGAGTGCTTTGGGACAGGGCTCAGACGGTGAAAAGGCTCAAGGGGATTCTTGTGTCAATGGGATGACAGAAAAGACTGACCTCCAAAGGATGAGCGCACACCTCTTGCTGAAGGACTGAAAACCCATCTAACTGCAGTAAGAAAAGTCCACCGCCTGCTGTGAATATTCTTGGGCTTTCTGCTTAAAAAAATGACCTCTGGGCTGTTGCATGCCAATGAAGCCAAGTCTGTCTGAGATCCCCTCATTTATCAGCTGAAGCTGCTCTGTCTGGAGGATTCCTGGAAAGCGGAAAGCTCTTTGCAACCGAGGGCCTTGGCCTCATCCTCTGCAGGGACTTTAAAGCTGCTGGCACAATGGCCGTGACCTCCCACTGAGGTGGGAGATACAGAAGAGGTTCCTTCCAGCTCCTAGGAGGAAGCCTTTCCCCCTCTGGAAACAACTGCCACTGGGTGAGGAGCACCTCATGCTCCTCTCATCACTGAGGTGCGCAGGTTCATTCCTCCTGTTTCTCAGCAAGACTGGCCACAGGACAAGCCATGCCCAGAGCTGCTGAGCAGTCCCTTCAACCGTGGTGGGCAGTCGCTGTTTCTGTTGAGCTTCTCTTTCACCACCAAAGAGTCAGCTAAACTATTTCTTTGTGGAGGGGCATTGGTATGCTCATGTCAAAAGCCTGTCCAGTGACCTCTCCCACCTCCAAAGCGGCCGAAGAGCACGGCACAGCTCACCAAGGTGAGAGAAGCCGTTTGAAGGCGGCAGACAGAGCTACACCAGCTGTAGGACCTTATTTGCTGCCTGCTCTTCGCATCCCGCATCCCCTCCCCGCCTCTTCCTCACTGAGCTCAGACAACCAAACGCTTTTCACTGGAACAAAACAAACGCCACAAAAACCTCATTCGACGACGACGACAACAACAAAAAAAAGCGCAAACAAAGCAAAAGGAGAAACTCTCTGCAGAATTTTGCCTGAGCAGCCGGTTTGCCCGGTCGGGGACACCTCCGGGTTCCCCCGTGGGGAGAGGCAGCCCACCCTGTTTCGGCGCCTGGCACAGGGCTGAACGTGCGCCGCGTACGTCACTTCTGCAGCCAAAGCAAAAGGGTGCAAGACCGTAAATATCCAGCCCAGCAAACCTGCCGGGCTTGACGTAATCTCTCCACCGGCTTCCAAGGTCAACAGCGACCTGTTTATACTGCGCAGGGCGAGAAGAGGCATTCTGGGAGAAAAGCAAACAGAGGAGATGTCCTGTGCCTGTACAAAAGGTGCTGTATCCCCGCGTCGCTCCGTCCCAGGCTGGGAGGAACATAAAATTAGCGCTGTTTTCATTCATTCATTGTACAAATATTCTGCGTGGTGCCCACCCCCACGTTTCCTTGCCGAGCCTGCAGGTCTCCATCAGGGAGGCTGGGAGGGGGGCGAAGTCAGGTTCAGTCCAAGCAGCTGATTAACAAGGTGAGGTGAGGGCATGCATGTGTGCAAAAGAGGGAAAAAAAAAAAGAAAAAAAAGGAGAAAGGGAGAAGCGAGGGTTGGATTCGAAGGCAAGCAGTGCACGAGAGGAGCGCGCACAGGCAGGGAGGCGCACGCAGCGTCGCCCTGGCCAGGGGCACCGTGCCCCCTGGACAAAAGCTGTTTCACCATCACCTGGGGGTGGCCAGGAGGGCCGGACACCCACTGCACGCTCCAAGGATGGAGGTGGGCAGCGGGAGGGGGGACAGCAGGTCTCTTGTGCGGCAGGGGCACCGTGGATGGAGCTGGACGGGCTGTGCGGTCACAGCCCAACCGCTCAACAGCCCCGTACAGCCCTGCCACCCCGGGCGGCAGCCTCGCCGGTGCCCACACCCCTCGCCGAGGAGGCGTCAGCCCTTCTCTGCACCCCAAAAGCCCCAGCCAAAGGCGGGAGGGAGTTTTCCTGGGGTGCCCTCCACGAGCGTAGAGGGATGAGCAGCCCCATGGTGGCGGCCACCCCCTCTGTGTGCCAAGCCCCAGCCGAAACGGCAGTGTAAGCCCTCACACCGTAGGTGGTTAAGGTAGTGGAACCCTTCACGCCCCACCGGCGGCCATCCAAGGATGGAGACGGGATGCTCAGCAGCCAGGTTGAGCACGAGAGGCCCCATCTCAGTAAGCCTGCACTGCCCAGCACCGAATCTGTGACCGGAGGTGTCTGCTCCCGCTCCCTCCCTCCCTACAGCCCCGTTGAGCCGTTCAGAAAGACTCCGAGAGGACAGGAGAGAAGCAAAAAGAAGAAAATATTAAAAAAAAAAAAAATCCACCGCCAAACAAACACCGGTCTGTGCGCACCATCCCACCCGCCGGCCCGGGCTTCTATTTTTATCGGGTGATGAACAAGCCGCAATATCGGGGTGGGGGCGAGCCCCGCTGTTTACGTCTGCTGGCGCGGGGACGGCCGCTGCGAGCAGAAGGCGGCTCATTCAGGGGGAACCGGAGCATCCCGGTCGCTGCAGGTTGAATAGGTACATTGTCCGGCGCAGGAGGTTCAGGAAGGGCACCGTTTCCAATCCGGGATGCAAACAGGGCTGGGAGAAGTTGTGTGTGTGTGTATATGGGGTTTGCTTTTTAAATATGGGGTGAGTTTTCCACCCGCACCAACAAGGCTGATATTCACTCTGGAATGAAGGGGCACAGGTGCTGTCTTTTGGGGGGAGGCTCCTCCGTGCCCTTTTTACCCCCAGATGTTGACTCACCTCTTTTCAGTACCCTCCCATGCTCTCAGCGTAACATCTCAGGGAGTAAAGCCTCTCTGAGGAGTTTTTAGACCTTTCCTAATTATTGGCTAGAGAGGTTTTGGCAGTGCCGCTTCCCATCCCTCCAGTGGGACCCCAAAGTAAGACCACACAATCCTCCCCTCAGGACCCAGTGACACGGGCTATGCAGGGACACGGACACTTCTACGTCACACCATGCGTTCCCCATCCTGGGGGTCTTGACTTGGAGAAGCGCAGGACCCAAATGTGAGGGTCAAAGCTGACGCTGAGGCACCCTGACAGCAGCACTCAGACAACTGCTATTCGGGTTTCGCCCATGACACACCGGAGGCAATCGTTGCTGATGCGCACGGTGGTACCTCAGCACGGGCTCTGGAGGGGTTCCCTCCCGGTGCAGGAGTTTCACCTCCTGCGCTGCCGCTTGGGTCGGCGAGAGGAACCTGCGGCGCACGCGCGGCGATGTGGGCTGTCAGCAGGACCAAGCAGCCCAAATGGAAGCGTACGAGCCTGTCCGTGTGTGAGCGCAAGTGCCAGCGCCCAAACCCCGGCGCTTCTTTCCCGTGCACGCCCCAGCCGACAGCCGGAAGGGATGCGAAGCATTGAGCACCTGCGCAGAAACACAGAAAAGGGGCTGCCTCAGCCCTCCCCCCGCCTCCCGAGCAGGGGCTCGTTTCTCTCATCGGTCATGGCACGAAGCGCACTCGCTGTGCCGGTGCTCGTCTCGCTCCGCTGTGGGCGGCGTGGAGGCTGTCGGCCTCCGCTCCCTACTCCCCATCGCTGCTGCGGGGAGGAGAGCTCCCAAACTGGCAGGTAGGTGGGAGATGGCTTTTTTTTTCCCCCCCGACCTGGATCAAAGCACGGCAGAGGTTTCTAAGTGTCAGCCTCACCCTCACAGAGCATCGCTGCCCATCGCTGCTTCAGAAAAGGCGACTTATCCGCGCAGGCAAACCCGCTCCCGAGCTGCTGCGGTGGATCAAGGCCTTCGCTGGCTTTGAAAGAGGGAACAGAGCCGGGAACGGAGATGTTCTGGCTCTGACACTGGCTTCACCCATAGCCTTGAGCGAGTCATCTCTGCACGCCTCAGTTCCGCACGGTGCCAGAGCTTCAGCAGCACCACGAGGCAGCAAGAACTCAAATACTGTTATCTGAAGGAACCTGTGACGGCTGATCAAGAAACATCTGTTGTAATGTGTTTTGAACTCCTCAGACGCTGACGGTAAAAGCACGAACAGTACCTTTTAGGCTCAAGCTCAAAGCTCCTGGGTTGCCCCCAGATCTCCAGGGGCAGACTTAAACCACGCACCGCCCCACGCAGCCGCCTTTGTGCAGAGTGGCTGGGAAACCATCCCCCCTTCTCACGTCCCTGCTGGATTTGGCTTTTTTTTTTTTAAATGCCTAATTAGCTTTTAATAGGACACTAATTCTAGAAAGGATAAGTGCTCTAGGGGCACAAACCCCTCCTTTTCACCCCAAGAGCAAGACAAAGGTTTGAGCTGCGAGCCCTGAGATGGCTGCGCTGGCAGCTGCAGGGAAGGAGCAGTAGTTCACAACAGCGAGTGGTTTGGTTTGCACAGTTTTTAAAAGCCATTTGAGGTTTTTATTCTTTATTCTACTATTTGTTCTATTTCTTTTTGTTTCCTCTGTCTCTCGGCTGGAAATCCACCCAAACCCGCCTTTCGTTGCTTTTGGAAAACTGCGAGCAGCTATCACCTTAGCTGATACAACCTTTCTCTGCCTGGTGTTTTTTCCTTTTCTACCCTTTTTCATTCAGTGACTGCTTCCACCATACAAATTCTGGATATTCAATAGTTTTCACAGCAAAGATATTATTCACTCTTCCTTGGCCACAGGGTTTGTTCTCTGTTCAAATATTTGCGCTCCCTGAAGGCTGAACTTCACTGGGAAGAGATGTAAGCCTCCTTTGAACTTTATAATGACATGTAAAAATCCTACCTAACTGTAAGCACTTTTGCAATGTGTTACCTGTGTTTCAAAGAGCTCCGAGTTGTTGCCTCCCTGCTTTAAACAAAAATCAAAAGCCATCTATGTGACTTTTTTTGACCTGGCCTCTCCTTAGCTTAAAAACCAAACAAACACAAGAGCAGTTTATGAATCACAATTTCTCTGAGCATATTTAGCTGTTTTTCCAATCGTTCCTGATGCAGACAAAACTGGGACAGCCAGCAGGTACCGAGAAGTTTCTACCCCTTTCCTGAAGTTGCTAAGAAACCACTTTGTGTGGAGCATCACATTTTCCTAGCTGGTCAGCTCCGAAGTGGAATTTTCTCTGTTCCCTGGCTTAAGCTCACCAAAGGTTTAGATGGGGTTTTCTTCGCCAAACCACAGTGGCAGCGGAGGGTACACAGGGCTCAGAGTTAATCCGCAGCAAAACAACTAAACGTATACATTTCCCAAAAGGTCTTTATGTTACGGGGAGAAAGGGCTGAGGACGGGCATGAGATGTTTCAGAGTCTGTCACGTACACGAGTCAGAACAAAACCAGTCAAGTCATATTTTATAGCTCCTGTCTACGTGCTTTTTATCCCCAGCTGGAAAAAAAAAAACCCAAATCCTGCCTAAAGCATGAGCTGTGGTGCCCCATCCAAAGTGCGCTCTGCATGTCCCCTCTGGTTGGCACAGCACAGCCACACCACGCTGCAGAGACGGCCCGGCCCGCGAGGAGGGGAGGCAGGCGATGCTCCAGCACGGCCTGTGTGGCTCCGTCTGCCCCGACCACCACAGCAACCGGAGGCGGTGGCAGCCCCAGGATGGATCCACCGCCCTTCGAGCTGGTGGGAAAGTCCCCACTCGAACTCCACAGGCGGAGGATTAAGTTTTACGTGGACAGGCAGCACTCCTATACGCTGAAAGCCGCGTGAGGTCAGGGAAATAAAAAGCCCAAGAGTTTCAGATGAGGCTGTAAATGTACTCTCCTTTCTAACGGCTGTGGAGTTCTCCCTCGCTGCCCTTTGGGCTTTCAGCATGAGGGCGCCCAGGAAGTTTTTAAGTTATCACCTAGCACCTCACTGCTGAAAAAAAGGGAGGATGGTACAAGGGGGAGATTCACAACCAGAATCTGGTCGTGAATCTCTGAGATGGAATAAGGCACTCATGGGAAGAAACGTGTCTCCGTGCTCTGTGATCCGGGAGCACTCCCTGTCAGGATGATGGATGCACCGCTCTCACGAGAGGGCACGAACGCCGCAGAAGGGTTACGAGCTCCAGGTTTAAAAGTGAGACAGTCAAGGAGGCAAGCTTTGAAATGAGGCATGGGATCAAAATAATTCATGGAGGGAGGAAAAACTATTGTGTTATAACCCAGAAAGCAAAGGAGGATGTTGGGAAGAGGGAGGGAAGTACGGATATTAAAGATCATATTAAAAGAGAGCCAGAGGGAGAGCGGCTGAGGGCTGGCGAGTGGCTTGGGCGCATGGAGTGCACGAGGAGGACACTCAAATTTTACTTTTACTTTAGGCTGGTGATACTTTCTTCCATATTGGGGGAAACAGCTTTCTCCTTCTTAAACCCAGAGGGTTCCCCCAGCTTTTAAAACCTCTTTAAGAACTACAGACTTTAAAACTTTTCCCTCTTTCCCACAGGAACAGCAGTGCAGAAAGTAGGCTGTTAATACTTGCTATAATTTGACCTATAAAGTTATTAGTCTGTCTCCTGCTTTTCTCTCTGGTAATCCACATCACAGCCTGCACAAAGACTTTCCCTAGGCTGGAGATAGTGACTCTCCTGCGGCAGGGGGGACCTTCACCAGGGAGCTGTGAGGAGTAGTTACCACCCAGGCAGGACCATACAGCTGCATTTCTGTTCTCAGCATCACCCCACCTTGCTCTCTTGGAGATCTCTTAGCAGCTAAAATGGTGATGAACAGGGAGGTAAAAAGACTGAGTCACAGTGTGGACAGTCTCAGCCGGAGCTGAGGCCTTCTTGCGAGTCAGAAGAACTTCAAACTCAAGACCTCTGTCCACCCTCAGATTTCTCTGCTGAGCTACAACAAGTTTTTCAACCAGAAGAGCTTCTGTCAACTGTGAAAAATCTCAGCAGTTTCCCACCTCCTCCCAGCTGCCATCTGGCCCCTTCGCAAGCCACGGTGTGGGCCTGCAGCAACAGACCCATTCTCTCCTCCCCAAGCACAGCTTTTTCTCCCACTCAAAGTTACCAGCATCCCCCACAGGGGAAAAAAAA
>VUYV01000641.1:43670-118072 GCA_008711295.1 Anarhynchus alexandrinus | reverse complement strand
CCCCAAGCACAGCTTTTTCTCCCACTCAAAGTTACCAGCACCCCCCACAGGGGAAAAAAAAAAAACAACCAACACCACATTACAACTTCTTCAGCACTTTCTGCCAGCACCAGAACTGCCAAGGATTCAGTTATGGGATCCTCCTCAAAGTTTTGGGGGGATTGCTCCAGTCTCCACCATTCCTAGGTGCTTACAGGCTCTGTGTTTCTCCCCAGCTCACCCCAAAACAGCTTTTAGACAAACTAACTGGCAACAGCCTCCTTTCTCTGCCTTTATATCACCTATCATTCACTGATGCTCCAGGTGCTTTCCATTTCCTAGCACTGAGCATCCCCTCCCTCCCTCCCCACCGAGCTCCACGGCCATCACCTGCGTCCTCCTCCGCAGCACCCAGCAGAGCCAGGCAAGACCTCCCTAAACTTTCCTGTCTGCTGCTCTCTTTGAGCTTCCCAGTAAATCTGCTCATTTCTACTCAGACTGCAGTGATATTGACTGCATTGCAGACACACGGACTTTGCTCAGGTTCCTTAATTAGCTTCATCTTATTTTAGTTTGCATAAACCACGTTCTCTTTTTATTACATAAACTATTTCTTGTCTCTCAACCACTTGTGGTGCTCCAGCCAGTTTGCTTCCAAACCAGAGGGCTAAATTTAATCCCCCACTCCCCATTCAGCTTTCTCCATTTACAGTATTTTTTTTGGTCATGCTTTTTTTTCCCCTTTCTTTTCTTTTCTGGNTTTTTTCTTTTTTTTTTTTTTTCCTTCTGTCCAAGAGGCTGGGCTTCCTTTTCTGTCCGTAAGCCCTCCTATTTCCCCCTGCCCCCTGGATGCCTGCCTACCTTTACTCTAAAATCCAGAGGAGGATCCAATAGACTTAGTTTGCCAGCTCTTCGAGAGGTATCTAAGGAGGCTGACAGGAGTTTGATGGTCTCTCTTGCAGCCAGTGGCAGCTAATGTGGTCTGAAACCCTCTCTCTCTTTTTTTTTGCCATTCACACACAGTACTTACTCTTCAAGCCTGCTGCTGCTGCCACTGCCTGAAAGGACCTGAAATACCACACAGGGAATTTTGATTTCTTCTGGGGAACCAGGGAAGAGAAAAAAAAAAAAAAAAAGGCAGGAAAACTCATCTGGAGATTGTGAAGAAGACATACAATAATAGCAAGAAGCGGCAAGCTCTTTCCTTCTCGAACGCCGAAAAACACCTCATTTCTCTGCCAGGTGTATGGGACTTAGATTCTGGAAGCACTGCACTGAACTGTTAAAGGTAACGTATTGCACTTTCCTCTCTCCTTGGTCTCTTTTCCTTAACTTCCCTGTCTCCTTCCTCGGCGCTCGAGAGGTGCGGGCTCTCCACCAGTGGGTTGGCTGTTCCCCTGGTGAGCCGCCAGCGAGAGAAATGTGAGAAAAGTTGTAAACCGATTGAGCCCGAGCTTCTCCACAAAGTTTCCCTTCCGCAAGCAGCGCTGCTGTGAGAGGGGAGCCTGTGCCTGCAGTGCCTCTCGGCGCGGTGGTCCTCACCAACCACCCACCCGGTACAGGGACCAAACCTATCGCCGGAGGCAACACCGGTGTGTCGAGTTTGTTAGTCGGTTTGGGGAAGGGAGGGAAAGCGAGCCACCGGCTTCAGGCAGCCTGTAGCCAAAACCACCAGGCGGGAGAGCAGAGATTTGGGTTATCCACCTTCTGCCTCCCCAAAAGACCCTCCGACCCATCGGTGTTTCTTTGTGATGGGTTTCAGCTACCGCTGGAGCCCTGGTGGTGCGTCTGACCCCGCTTCCGAGCACTGGGGACGCGGGCTGCCCTCGCGCTGACTTTTTTTTTTGCAAATGTCCTAAATGGCTGCGGGGTTTCTCGTGATTAATGCTTTGATTGGTGTCACTGCTTTGCTGCAGGGAAGGCAAAGGGTGATCGCTGAGCCAGAGGGGTGTTGAGCTCTGTAGGGGCTGACAAGTTCAGAAAGAGAATGAAGAGAGCCGTGATGCCGGGAGGGTTTGACAGCGCTCCCCGTGCGTGCGGACAGCAGGGACGGGCGGTTGGCAGAGTCTCCTGGGTTATTTCCAGTGAGCTGCTCCGGGCGTTCCTCAGTACCTGCCCTCTTTCCGAATCCATTCACAGACGAAGCATATTTTTAGCAATAGTTTGCAGGGAGCTGAGCTCTTCTGCAGGAGTGGACAGAGCAAAAAGGTTTCATTTTTTCAGAATCTCTATCAGAAATGTCTTCTTTTCATTCATTTACGACTTTTTAAGACTTTCCATTGAAACCTTGTGCTAAGTAACCCTCTGCGTGTAGCCGAAAGCGTGTGTTTTAACCTTTCCCTTTTGAGTTGTTTAGTCAAAAGACTTCAGTTGGAAAATCTTTCCTAGCTTTCTAAAATAACTTTGCCAGATGTGGAAAGGGGGGAACATCCCACAACGAAATAGTTGGGAGAGTGGAATTTCTTAGCGTTCCTCACTGCTTTGGTTTTCGTCTATAAGTTCCCAATAAAGGATGTTGGCTGGGCAGAGGGACTGGTGGTTTGGGGACGGAGTTTGGTGGGTTTCCAGATCCTGTGAAGGAGGGCAATCCCGCGCGCTTTTGGAAGCCGAGCTATTTGTTTCTTTGGTTTGGTTGTTTGATGTTATATTTTCCTGCTGGCTTCAAGAGACTGTACCCGCCTGATAGGTCAAAGGGGAGATGTTGCCCCTTTCTGAGATGTTTCGCGTTGCTGTCAGAGTGCAGAAAAGGGAGGCATCCCCCTCCCTCCGTCGCGGGACGGGGCAGAGGGTGAGGGCCGGAGGCGTCCCCGTGCTGGCTGAGTTCGCTCAGCAGCCTGAACGCTCTTTGGGGGAAAACTCCATCTGTTCCACTTGAACTGCTGTTTAATGTTTCCTATCATCGCCTCCGTGTACAGTAACAGGGTTTGACAGCAGCGCGAGGGCTGGAGGATGGATGGGCGAAGAGAGCAGATGAGATAGAGAATTAAGGGAGGGAAGAACTTACCAGGGAAAAGAGGTTCAGCAGACTTAGTGCTGTCAGAGCAAACAGCAGCTCATCACCGCAAAATACCACCTTACTAGTGGGGAACGTTAAGGGCTTTAGAGGAGAAGAGGATGGATGGTATCACTTAAAAGACAGAAACCGATGAATGAATGTGTGAATGAAAAGAGAGACCAGGTTGTTGTTCAGTGTTCTGGTATCACCCGGGGATGCGCAAAATGGTCAGAAACCCTGGGGACTCCAAAATCCACTCCGTTGTTGGTCTTTTCTCTCCTCTTCTCTCTCTGGGGCAGATCCTCTGCAAACATAAGTTGCACAGATCCAGTGACTTCATTGCCTTCCCGTGCCGACCTACACCCACCAGGAACGTGGGCTGGTGGAGGGCCAACTGGTCCCATGTTAAAAATCAACGGGACCTTTCTTAGCTGCCTGCGGCATCTTTTCCACCGCCACCCTCCTCCGTCTCTTCGCTTCCCCCTTTCCCTCACCGGTGGTGGGATGCCTGCTCTACCACAAGACAACCTTCCCCGAGCTGTTCCCTTCCTCCTCCTCTTCCTCCTCCTCCTCCTTCCCCCCCAGCCCCCCCGAACCCGCTGCAGCCTCCACGTGTGGAACAAGCCGGGCTGTGTGTGCTGCTCTCAGGCAGCTTCCCAGCAGCAGCAACAAAAGCCGTGTTCATAGCGGGTCTGGACCACATACGGAGCCAGAGCGCGACGGCTGCCGAGCAGCCCAGAGCAGCCGGGGCTGTTTAAAGAGTGAAAGAGGGAGAGAGAGACAGCAAAGAGAGGGAGCTGTTATATATTTAAAAAAAAAAAATACTTGAGCCCAGTGCAACAACGGAAACCTTACAGTTTACTTTTAAAAACTCAGTGCTTCCTTGTGAGAGGGCAGAACAGCTCAGCCTGTGTGCAGGGAGCGGGTCTGCGGGCTCTGCCTGTGTGCACAAGGGTGGGGGTGTGCGCGCTGCCTCCCCTCCCTCTCAATGGACTCACAGTATAAACCTAAAGAAGCTTTTTGTTGGCCTGATGAATAGGCGGGGGGTTTTGTCGTGCTACCCGCGCAGCCCTTTTTGAGACACTTCACACCGAGATTTTATTTTTTTTTTCCCCTCCGTGTGCTTTTCGTCGGGCTTTCCCTTTTTAACAAAAACTTCCATTTCTCCCTTGCATGATATCCCCCCTCCCCGTGATTGCTCCATGCAGACTGGAGAGCAGAAGGGTGGGGGGAGTGATAAGAAATACCAGAATCGTTCGACTTGGGTTGAATGAGCCTCTGTGTGTTTTAGCTGTTGAAATGCCCCGAGGTGTTAAGCAGCAGCCCTGTGGACCTCCTCGCTCCGATTTCCTTCCCCTGCTTTACAAGCCCAACCGCTGCGCAATGGGCTTTCGTGGTCTCACGCTCCCGATGCCTTCAGCCCATTGATGGAGGTGGCTGGAGCCGTGTCACTGCCCCCGCGACCAAGAGAGCCTAAGGGACGTGACGTGACCCGGGCACGCTGGCCATGCAGATAAGTCCAGAAGCCAACAGGTCCCCGTTCCTGCTGTACGAGCTGGATGGAAGCAACCTGGGAGCAGGCTCTGCCTGCGGGTTTCCATGGCTCTGCCTGTCCCCGAGCCTGGCTGAGGAGGAAACCTTGCTGTGCTTGGGAGCTGGAGGGGAGGACAGAGGCCACAGAAAGGGCTCTGCTGAGAGACGGGAGCAAGAGATGGAAGCAGGGGAATGGGGTACCTCTGACAAGGACAATGGTCTGGGTTTCCACCTTTGTAGCTGCTCTTTATGTCAGCCAAGGCATGGCAATTCGTGGCTTTTCTCCAAACCCAAATGCAGACCAGAGGACACCTGGGTCGGCTGAAGTAGGGGGAACTTTGGGAGAGACCCAAAATTAACTCAGGTGAGTTAATTGCTGCCCAGTTCCCCCCCAGGTTGTCACAGTGTCCTGAAAGCATGCAGGCTTACAATGGAATGGAATGGAGGGGTGATTGCTGTGAAGAATTTGGGTGATGGCATGTCCTGGGAGAGGCAGGTCAGTGCTGTTTGACCTGGCAGCTGTACTCGCTGTTACAGCTGGTGAAGCACCACGTGGACCTTGAACACGGGGATAGTCTTGGTTGCCGCCATGTTACCAGGGAACCACATGGGAGCCAGGGGTCTTCTGATGCACCTTGGTGTTGCACAGGGGTGGAAGGACCTGAACCCAGCCTTGCTCCATGCCTAGCCATGGGTAGGACAGGTCCCGGAGGAAAGGCGCTCGTTTCAACAGAGGCCACATCAGGCAACACCAGACGAAAGGGCATCTGCAAGAGCAACCGTGTCGTATCGTAGGGTCAAAGTGATCAGGACAAGAAATTTCTTCTGGCAGGGTAGTGCTCGTGCGTTAGGTCTGAGAGGAGTAAAGCTGCCTATTTAAGCCATGCCCAATAAACCTAGCTTACATTAGCGGGAGAATATGGAATGTAAATACTCATGCTTCAAGGCATAAGGTAACCACTAAATGCCTAGTGTTAAAAAGAAACTTCCTCCTCAGCAATTTATTCCCTATTTTTCGGTGATGAGAACTTTGCTCTGAAGCTGGTGATGTAGGTCTTGTCCAAGACAGGATACTGGCCTGGACACACCATTGGTTTCATCTGGTCTGGCAATTTCCATGTGCCTTTGGCTTCTCCGATGCCCTTGCTTAGCACTGGGCAGAGGACTTAGACACTTTATTAGCGGTAGTGTAGAAAACGACCAAAGGAATTGTCTGCGATGGCTGCAGGAGATACAGATTTGACTTAATAGGCGAGAAATTTGAATAGGAATAATATGACAGGAAAAAAACCAACAATCCGTAGGGGAAACTATTAAGAAATAACCAAGGAACATCTCCTGACTGAGGTTAGATCACAGACTGGAAGAAAAAGGTGTGCAAAGAAAGTGCAGAGGCCAGCAGCTGATAAACAGGTGAAAATGATGGTGCGGATTCCTTCCAGCCGGAGCTCCCATCCATCACACACCTCCACCGGGAGAGCAGCCGCTGTGCCAGCGATTGAATAACCTGTAATCCACAGCAAAACCCGCTGCTCCTGCTGGGATCCCGCAGAGGGTGTGGATAAATACCCTGCCACAACCCTGGAAATCCCCAGGCACCGCAGGCTTTGCACCGGGCAGGGGCAGATTCAGTAGTTTTGCCGGCACAAATCTGTTGACTTCAGAAGATTACTCCGGCTTAGCAGTGTTGTGGTACAGCAGCCGTAGATCTGAGTGTAATTAACATTACATCATCTGTACCACAGTTTCAAGGTTGAAATAGTCATGTAGTTCACATATTGGAAATTACAGGATGGCTTTCATAGAAATGATTAACTGTCACTATTACTTGCCCCAGAAAAATAGTTTCTATGGTATTCGGTGTATAAATAATACCCTGTACCTCTACAGCGCTCGGCTTCAAAGTAATACTTCAGTGCCGTACTGTAACGAATACCCTCCCGTTCTGTAATAACCGGTCTGCAAACGATGTCTGTTCCTCTGTTGTAAATTATACCGTACACTTACTGCCACTGCTGCTATTGCATTCAGTCTGGTTAGTAAATAATACTCTTTCCCTGCCATTGTATCTGGGGTTTAAATAATACCCTGTCCTTATACAGCAGTTGGCATGTAAGTGTCACCCTAATCCCGCGCGGTACTTTGGAGTGCACAGAACATCCCACCGCCGCAGAACAAATTGCAGCCTTCCTCTCCATGGTATTTGCCCTCTAAATATTACCCTGCTGTTTTATATAGCACTTATTGCATAAATAATACCCTGCTGCCTTTTAGTAATTGATATGTAAGCGATGCCGTCAGACTGCAGGGTACTTACTCTGCTAATCTGCCTGCTGCATCGGCACCAGACGACACGGCAGGGGACACCGGTGTCCCAGCGCAGCCCCTCGTCGCTGCCGGCTGGGTCTTCTCTCGAAAACCAGGGTGCTCAGCAGCCGCAGAGCTGGCGCTACCCTGCAGCCGTCACCGCGTGCCAGCAGGGAGAGGGGGCCACCCCTCTGCTTGGCCAGCTAGCCCACAGGGTCTTGACCCTTCCGAGCGTCCTTCAAGATCAGAGGCCACTTTGCCAGAGAAAAAGCAAAATCCCTGTGCCTTCGCAGGTCCCAGATTCCCTGCAGTTTGCCTCCTTAAAAAAAACCAACACCACAAACGTCGATGTGAACAGCAGAGATCACCTTCCAGTCCCACTGTATGTTTTCCTGCCTGTTATATGACAGTGTGAAATGATTCAGCATCACCGATAATGCTGAGAAAAACCTAAGGAGCTGTGTTTAGCAGAGGACAGGAGGATCTTCATTGCTGTTATTGTTCAGCTCTGAATCTGTCCGGTGTTTTGAAATGCTCCGGGCCATCCCCAGCACGACCCTGAGACTCTGTGCAGTGCTGTACCCATTTCATCTGCGTAATTATTCCTGTGTCGGTACACCGACAGGCACACGTACCTGCCTTCGTACCTTTCTGAAGTACACGAATGCTGTTTTGGGCCATTCTCTTGTTGTAGCCAGGCAGGCCTGTGGGTTATGGGCACGAAGATCTCAGAGGCTGGGACACAAATGAGATCTTCATTTCAGTTCATCTTCAGTGCTGTGCTTCCAGCTCTCACCAACATACCCAAAGCAACTTTGAATGAGCTAGCCCGGGCACCATCACCACTCCGACCAAGACAGCAGTGAGTTCAGCGTGGGCTACAGAGCCTTCCTGAGAAGCAAGATAAGTTCTTGGGTTAGCTGTGCTCTGCTGGACACCACACTGCCGTGGCATGGCGCTCAGCTGGCTGGCAGACAGCTCAGTCTTCTCTGCAATACCTAGTGATGTATCCCCGGAAGAAATTAGGGCAAGTGCCCCTCGGTCTTCATCTACGTTCTCCATTAGGGAAACCATGTATTTTTCCCTGGAGACCCCATTTCAAAGAGTTATTAATCTTTTGTCCTTCCTTCTGCTAGTCCCACCAGGTGTTCTCATCTAGTCAAGGTAAGGTTTGTAGGAGAGGTGGTATCTCCAAGAGCAGCTGAGAACACTGGAAAATAAATATCCTTTGGCTGACACAAGCCCCTTTTCCAGCTTTCCAGTCCATACAGGCCACCTCACTTCTGCTCTGGTTTTGGACAGTTTCATACAATTGCCACTGTCACTTCACTTAAAACTGCCCTCCAACTTTAAATAAGCACATCAAACTGACATAAACCCGACATAAACTTTGTGAATATTAAGCTAAATCCTTTCTTCCCTAGGTGCTACGGCCCCCCACGTCCCCTGTATCTTTCATGGCAGCTCAGCTGTTCGTGCGTTGTTGGGGAGAGGGTGCTTTGGCTCCTTCGGAATCAGTCTAGCACGTGACAAGAGGGTTGGGTTTGCTCATGCTTAGAATGGAAACATCTCTCATACTGCAGTCTGAGAGTACTGTTGAAGCTTTACTCGTACCTCCGTTATGTGTATTGGTGATGGTGAAGACACTCAAACACATTGGTCGACACCTTCTCCTCAATCCTGGCATGGTTTATTTCAAATTTCTTCCACTCTCCAGCTGGATTGCTCTCTGTTCTGCAACTCCAAATGCGGCTGGCTTTTTCTGTAGATCTGCAGTACCTTATCCATTAGAGATGTCTCTCTCATCTGTGCTGTTGGTGTAATTAAACAGTAATATTTTGAAACTGATTGGGTATCAGGGTCATTAGGCGCTCAGAGAGCTGATTGGATTTATCTCCCTTATAAAACTATGTCCTATTCCAGAAGTTGCTTTAGGGACTCAAGGCCACGTTTTGCAGAAGCAACAGAGTGCCCAAAGACACAGAGAAGCACTTCTGCAAATTCCATTAGGTGCCTCACTCATACATTTGCATCTTTAAATTCTGATATACGGTGGACATTCTGGCAAAGCCATCAGTTTTACTGAAGAATTTTGGCGTTCCCAGAAATCTCACAGCATCTCGTGAGCGAGCACTGTATCTTTGGTGGTTGTATCAAAACTTGTATTCAAGATCTTTATAGGTCAATTTAGAAGCCTGCTAATTTTGTTAACGACCAGTGGGGCTTGTTTCTCTTGCTCTCCAAAGTCCTTGCTTATATTTTCCGTTCTCTTTTGTGACATCCTTATGGTGGGAAGGAGGTTGCATGGAGTCTTTCAGAGAGCAAGCACAGAGCAAGGGGAGAGGATGTCCAACACGGCTTCTGGAGACCCTCAGTGCTGTACAGGGGGCTCGAGAGGCCCCAGACATTGGCTGGACAAGCCTGGGGTCTGCATGGACCCATCCTTGAGGGCCAGAACGAATATCAGGTGTAGCCCATCACCTTCCCAGCGTATTTCCATTAAAAATCATTAACTTAAAGTATGACCAATTCAACGGTGTTTGCATGAACGCTCATCCCTAATGTTAGAGAATACTTTTGTTTTGAGCATTTAGCTGTTGGCTGGTTTGCTGGACGTCGCTCCCGTTGTGTGGTCCGTTGAAGCGGCGCGGCTCAGTGTGCGTTACTGCTGCGACGGCTTTTCAGTTGCAGCTGCGGATTTGCCACGATCCGCAGACTGCTCCGTGACAGCGCCCAAGTGTTACGTGTGATTAGATCCAGTCCTCACACTGCGTGTAAAAGCCAAACAGGATTTTCCTTGCTATATTGTCTTATGGAATTAATTCTTCTGTCTGAAAGCGGAGCGCTCTGTACCAACTTGTGGGGATTTAGACTTCCTTCTGAGAGCTCTCCCCGCTGTCTGTTCAGGGCTTGCAGTTGCTTGTCTAGACTAGGTTTTAATACCAGAACTCGGGCTTAATGCTCCTAACCTCAGAGGAAAATAGCATCTTCTCTACTGATTCCAGTGGTAACTGGATCTGGCCACCAGACAATTTACCTGCCCGTCTTATTGGAAGAATTATGGGATAGTTTGGTTAAAATAGATCATAATTATTACTTGCCTTTGAATTGGTCTTTTATGCCAGTAGTATAAAACAAATTTCACTTTTATACAGTTTCTCTTGCCAGTGTTTTGTGTCTGAGTTAAAATACCGGTGTAACATGCTCCAGGATCCATTTTAAAGCCCACATCTCCTCCATAAATGCCGGCCCATATTTGCTGGTTTGAAACACTTTGCTAGGCAGTTATTTTGCCTACAAGGGGATCTGTGTTGGTGTCTTTCCGTTCCCCAAAATGTGGGCACTGTTGGTTTTAAGCTGTTCCACGTACCTCTGGAAAAACAACATTTTCTGTCGCACTTACAGAACGCCTCACCAGGCACTGGGCAATGTTTTGGCCCTCTCCCTCGACCACATCTCATACATAGGAATTTATTTGCCTCTCAGAAAACTTTGTATTCCCCTCTAATTGCTGTTTGGGTTTCCTCCATACCTCTGTTTCTCTTATTGAAGGTACGACATATGGGCTTTGCTGAGCAAAATGTAGATTTGGGCTTAGCAGCAGTGGCTCTCCAAATCTGTGGCATATGTGAAGGGTAAATTTCTTTACCTTTGCAGTCTACACCTCACAGAATGGTTTTATATTTTGTGTAAGAGCCTTGCTTTTATTCAGGATTCCCAAATTCACATTTGTGCTCTCTGTGCTTGGTCAGCAGCACGCTTTCTAGACTGCAGGATGTTTAAGGCAGAGATGTTTGTCTGCCCATGCTGGGGTAATTCGGTGGAGCCCTGAGATCGGGGCTGCGATGAAAAGATTATTGGTGTCCATTCATTGACCCTAGACTGAAACTAATTTTGGAGAGGCTAATTGTCTCTGTCTTGCTCTCTCTTTCAATGTCACATCATCACAGTTGCTCCCTAAGTAACACCGTACCTAAGCCCGTTTATAAATTCATGTATACGTAGAGAGAAAGCTCTGTATGTACATAACATACATTCAGGTCAAAGAGCTCGGCTGGTTTTAAAATGCAGTGTTTCTGTTCTTCAGGCTCGTTTCACCATGTGTTTGAAGGGAACAGACCTTTCAGTGTGGGCAGAGTTTTGTGAAGACACTGAGTTCTCCTTTGGAAAAAAGGAAAAGGCTGTGATTGAGTTTTGGACTGAACAATGGGTCTCATATGATTGAAAATTTATTCTTTGTTGCTTGTTTCGGAAAGTATTTGTTTGAAGGGTTTTCTTGGGGAAGTTTTGAACTAACCCCAAACGGAAATCTCAGCTGGGGAACTAAAACCCTTCTGTCAATTGTTCCCTCTCCTATGCTGAGGTGTCCCATCATCTTTTCTGCCGGGTGGATGAACACGCCACCCAGAGACCGACATCCACCTTCACGGAGGGGCCAGTGGTGAGAAGAGGACAATTTCTTAGGCATCTTTTCCATCACCTTGCTCCTTCCCTTCCAGCTCCCTGCCAGCCTCATAAAGTAGGACTTAAAGCTTTTGAGGTCTCTGATGGATGGTCTTCCTCTGGGGAAAACCCAAAACAAGCTTGTTTGGCTGTGAACTACTTTGTTGTTATCTTCTTTCTTGTCGGGTTTTGTTTTCCGCTGTACAATTTGGCTTGGTTCAAAAGCATCACTATAGCAGAAAAAAAAGCAAGGGGAAGATTTATTTTCTGCCTGGAGTCCCCGTTGGTTTCTTCCCAAGGAGAAAAGAACAGGCTGAACCAAAGACAGGAATTACTCTTCAGATAAAGTGACTTGACGGGTGAATGGGAGCAGGGGATGAGTGTCCATGCCCGGTGGGACTGGCCCTAACAAGGAGTTCTGAGCATCCCCTCAGTGTTCCCGTCATGGTAAAGTCCCCTCGGAATGACTGGTGCAGGACAGGGCAGTTGACTGTGCTTTGAGGTACCTCCATCCCCCAAAAGGAATGGAGCAATATTAAAATAAACAGGGAACTCACTGACTGAGCCAGTTAAATCGAGTTAAATACACACTGTGTGTCTTGGCTAAGAGGAAAGAGGGCACTGCATGCCAGAACGGCCTCCTGGTACGTGAACGGTTTGAGCACACACAAAAAAGGATGGAATTACACGGGGATGAAGGGCTACCAGGTGCCATGAGATGACATTGGCTGGGAGAGTGACTGGGGATGAATATAAAGGAAAAACCTGGAAGAAGAGATAGCCTGGGGAGATTTTAACAGGGCCTTAAGCCCTCCACACACTTAAGGAAAGTCCCCGGTTTGTACAGCAGACAACAGCCACGGACTCTGCCCCTGCTCAGCGCCCGCCTGCCGCGTGGCTCGGTCCCTGGAAGGCAGGCGAGGGGGAGCGCGTTGCCTGCGGTCCACATCATCTTCCACTGCTTCTGAGACTGTCAAGAGGGGAACAAAGTGGGCTGGGAGAGCTGGTCTAGGAGGAAATGCGAGGAGACAGCGAACCATTCTCCTGCTGTCACGTAGGAGGCGGTTTCTGGGGGTGCAGTGCCCAGCCACTGATTAAGCTTTCCTAGAACCAGAGACGGGAGTGAAAAGCTGCTTCTCTTTCCTAATCCTTCCTGTGCTGCTCAGCCTCCCAGATTAGCAGAAGCTGGCATGGCTCTTTTGTGCTCAGCCCGGTTGTCAGAGGTTTGCTGGCAGAGGAAACGGAGAAGTAGGAGAGTTGTCTCCAACGCAGCCAAGGCAGCGAAACCCTCGTTATAGCCTGAATGCGGTCTGTGGTCTCTCTTCATACTGTGTGCCCCCTCCACAAACTGGAAGGCAAAGCCAGCCCAGCACCTCCAGAACTGTGGTTCATCATATCAGTCCCCGACAGCAGACGACTTTGATGAAAACCTGCTCCAAGGGTTTTGGTAAAGACCCTTCTCTGGACACCAAAGTGTGTGGGATCCTTCAGCAGCAGTAGCAAAACCCACACTGGCGTTATGGCTGGAGGTTCACGTCGCTGTCAGGAAAAGTGTCTGAAGTCCTAGTGACCAGAGGCTTGAGAAGAAAAGCTCTTTTGCTCCTAGGAGACTCTCTCTGATTGCCTGCACATGGAGTGTGTGTGAACATTTGATATGCATGTGCCTTTCTAAGAAGTCAAAAATAGTTTGAGCATCTGGAAGGAGAAGAAAATAGTAATCCCTTGTTTCTCCACTGAAATTCCAGTGATCTGCTCAGTAGGAAAAGATGGTTCTCCATCTTCTGGGGTTATGAAGAAAAAAAAATAATGCCGAGAGATTAGTAGATTTCAAATCTTGCAATTTATTTATGGCAAGTAGTAACGCTCGTCTGGACCACTGGCGCTACCTCCTGAACAGCACGTGGCAGGGTGTCCCCCCACTTTCCAGCCAGTAACCAGAAAGCCCCAGGCCCTCTCCCATGCCATTTGCCCTTTTGTCTTTCAGGTCACCCCAAAGGGAGGATCGAATGGAGATTCCACCTTCCTAGCAAAGCTAAACTGTGCATGTCTTGAATTTATGAGACAGGAAATCTACTTGGGAGGAAAGCTAGGGCTGAAACAGCCTCATTTAAGTAAATCTAAGCACAGTGTTTACACAATGTCTGGAATTAATGCAGAGAAAACTTTCAGGTGCCAACTTTGGAAAGAGAAAATGGGGAGCAAAAAGAGGCAGATACTGAGACTGTGATGAAGCTGGAAGCTCTTCCTCCAGGCTGGATGGAAGGTTGCTTTTACTGCTGTTAAGCATCAGCAGCGTGCTATACTTGGTAATGTGAAGGCCAGATAGGATGTGATTGCTCATCCGTGTCTTTTGTGTCCAAGCTGTGACAGTGGGAGGATGTTTAGCATCAGCAGCTGTGTGTAGTCCCAGCATGGATGGCCTCTCCAAAGACTGTGGTGCAGCATGGTACACACAGCACATCAGTAGAAGGTGTCCTTTGCAAGAGGTTGCTGCAGCCTTTGTATCTGATAAGACGTGCCTGTTCCCATGAAGGGGCGTTAAGGCAAGCCGAGACTGTGCGCAATATTACACACGGCTGAGACCAACCAGAAATGTGGTCACACTGCACGTCATTAGCATGACCCAAATGTCCGGTTATTACAGAGGCCCCACAGCCATGCACGTGGTCTTGTGGCTCTCACCTTGAATCTCCTAAGTTTGTTGGCTTTCCAAGGCAGCGCGATGTTTTCTGTCTACCTGGAGCAAAGCAAGAGGAGAAATCTTTACCATTGTGAAGCTGAGAGGTTCCAGCTTCGTGATGTCTCTTCCAGTCCTGCCCAGTGCCTTCTTTGGTGAGCTTTCACACTGCATTTCTTAGGAGCACATATGTTGCACCCAAGGCAAATTTGGGCAGCAGAGTATTGACAGATGTCAGATTTGGGCAGCAACTAGCAAAGTCAGTGAAGACTTAGGTCTCCGTGCCTATGAATTCTGTATTAAAACATGGTTTCAAAGGCGTTATGGATTTCTGGAAAACCAGCTTTCTGAAGGGCTGAGCTGGGTCAGAGCAGAAGGGAAGCAAGGCAGAAGATGTCCAGGAATCTTTTGCCAGTGCAGCAGTGCTGCAGAGATTTGCTTCTCTGCAGCCACGTTCTCCTCTTGTTCTGTAGCCAGAGAGGGACGTTTTCTCGTTTTTAAGGCTGCTTCTTTGCACAAATGAGGTTTCAGCCTACTCGTGAAACAAGCGAAAAGTCGAAGGCTGCGCAAGTGAAAATCCCCGGCGCAGCCTGTGCATCGTTCTCACGCTCCAGCAGAGTAATGGGCCGTCCCCCAACTGCAACGAGCAGCTGCTGTCAGTTGGCTGAGCTTTAACCGTCCTCTCAGCATCCGCAGAGGACCTACCTGCCTTTTTCGCTGATGCCTGCTTGGAGCAGGCGGTTACGTGGTGATTTAGAGAGGCCTTGCCAAATCAATGGAAGGAGGGTTTTCCAGGTCTCTCAGTCTTCTCTTTCTCCTGCTCTGTACTGGTCTTAGGTAGCTCAGAGCCTACATGCACAGAAACAACAGCTTTCGTGTTTCTCAGTGGATATTTCAGTAAGCCAGTGCACTTGAATGGGAAAAGTTGTCACTTGAAGTTCTTGACTTCCTTGGATCACGGCCCAAGCTGCCATCTTCCCACCTGACCTCTAGGGAGGATCTGGTTTCTCTTCTTTTGTGTTTTGGTGAGTTTCCTTCTTGTGTCTAGGGGAGCTTCGCTCAAGGCTGACAGCAGCTCCAGAGAACATGTGTAGATGGCTGTTTTCTTTCCCTGGGGTATAATTGTTTCCATGCCTCTTGCTACCAAAGAAGGGTGATAGGTGATTGTCGTTCCCAGGGACAGCATACCCTGGAGGAAAGAGACTTTTGAGTTCCATTGCTTCTCTGTGGATTAAATTCTTCCTTCCTATCCCATGCGAAGGGATAGATCCCAACTACATCTGACTGTTGTATGTAAAAAATAGGGTATAAGGAGGCTTTATGAAGTGCACAACCATGCTCTCATCTCTAAAAGTTGGATGTCTAACAGTGCTCCGGGCTCCCTTACTGGCCGACAGAGAAATGGCCGAACCACTCTTTAAAGGTTCTCAGCCGAGACTTCTATTTCACAAGGACATGAATTGCTCTTTGGAAGTTTCTTTTTCTCCCCTTGGAGTAGAAAGGATTCTGAGTGTGAGCTTCAGCTGGTCTCAAAGGCTCATTGTTCCCTTGAATTTGGAGGCTCTGGGGGCTGTTTGAATGTGGTTCTTGCTTTCCATATTGAGCAGACACTCAGGGCCGTGGCAGCCCAGGACTTGGTACTGATCCCACACCTCGCATGAAAGGCTCCAGCTGTCATCTGCTTGCCTTAATGGATGTTTTGCACCTTGTCTGTCCTTGAGGGGTAGCAAAATTGCTGGGGGGGGGGGAGTGTTGCCAGTGACAGACAGTTCTGGTTTTCCTGCAAGAGAGCTAGTTTTGGGCTGGCCGGTGGTATGGGTTTGCTGTTCTGGAGCCTGTGTGTTTAGCTTGCTTCTGATCTCTCAGGAGCGGGGGGGGAAGGAAAAAAAAAAAAGAAGAAAAAAAAAAGTAGAAATGCTGCTGAAGTTAATAGACACGTAATGTAAAACCGATGTAAATCGGGGGAACATGAGACCCGTTCTGTGGTAGATACCAGAAAAGAGATAAATGCTTATAAAGCTTTTTGTGTTCAGTAGGATGTTTGTTCCAGATCATAAATCTGAGCTTGGATCACAAACTGAACCTGGCATACGACTGTTTAGGTTTTGCTAAGATTTCCTGTGGCATCTTGCTTGTTGAAAGCATGTCCACACATCCTTGGGTATTTTGGCTTTTCCTGCAGTGTATGTGCAATATAATTAGATAAACAGTCAAATTATAACAGACTGCAACTCTTTTATTGAAAGAAAAGCCATAAAGACACTGAAAAAGTAATAGCATAGAACAAAAATTACGGGTCCAGTCAACTTTGGTTCTTTATGGAGGGGGACAGAGAGGAGCTCTGGACCACACGTTATGGCTGAGGGCCACGCTGATACCATCACCGGGGTGTACGAACAGAGCTGTGCCTGACCACGTTCATGCCAGGAGTATCCAGGGGTGCTTGAGGACAGGAGCCAGCTGAGGCTTGAGGTGAAACCCGACATTATTCCCAGTCTTCAATAAATGTTCTCTGTTCTGTGTCTTATGCACTAAGAACGCCACCAGTTTGCCACCTCCTGTAGCCATCCAGGCAGGACTGTCAGCATGTAGAGGGCTACATCCCTCGATGACAAAATATCTGAGCAGTTACTGCCATGTGTCCTTCTGATTGGGGAAAAAAAGGACTTTATTGTTCCAGGGATGGTTTCAGAGACAGAGCAGGCGGGAGCAGCATCCAAGCTGCTCTGTACATAAAGACCTTACTCTCAGAATGGTTTGGAAGCCAGACAGAATGGAATATTTCTCCTATTTTCTTTACAGCTGAAAAAACATGAAAAATCACAGGAGTGCATTTATTGCCATATTTCAGTTCCAAAGTTTGCCTTATTTAAAAAAAAAAGAAAAAGAAATAAAACTGGTTTTGCCCCCCCCCTTCCCTTTCCCCCCCCCCCCTTCCTTCCCTCCCATTTCCTGGACCAGGCTGAGGTTTTTAACAGAAAACCTCTCAGTCCTGCGCAGAGGCTGGGAACATGCAGGGAGACAATAAAGCGTTTGTTCGTAGAGATCGTAGAGTAACGGTCTGCAGTTTTACACGGGCGAGGAGAAACCACCGTTTGACTCTGAAGCTGACGAGGGCATGGGACACGCTGTCTAGACGTACATGAGAACCCTCCTGAAGTCCCTGCTGGGTGATGGTGTCTCCTCAGACCTCACCGAACCCTTGGTTCCCCAGTGCTGGTGCCTGAAAGTAATAGTGCTGAAATAAGGCCGGATGGAGGTGACCGTGTGTCCTCGAGAAAATAAGGTCCGTTCCCAGATGGGGAATAAACTGGGGATGGAAAACCAGTTGAAGAGAGAGAATCCAAGGCTAAATGAGTAGTGCTGGTTTTGACTCTGGTTCAGGAGCCTCTTTATATCCACAATTTTAAAGGAAATATTTTCTTTGGAAATACCTTTATGCCCAGGCATATCTTCTAGGTAATGAGTGGCATTTTATTAGCTGCCAGAAACAATATGTAAGTGTATTAAAGGTCTTCCAAAATTGAGAAACAAGGAAGATTAAAATGACCCATCCGCCCCCATAAAAAAAAAAAAAAATAAAAAGGACAACAGCGGGATTAAGGGTGATGAAAATAAATTTAATTGCAACAAGGGTGATTAACATGGTCTGGAACAAGCAAAGGCCACAGGAGAAACTGCAGATGGGACTCAATTAAAATAGACTAGAACAGAAAATGCTTTCCAGCAAGCGAACATGTTAGACTGTGCTGCAAATGGGCCGTCTGGCAATTCTCCACTGTACAGTCTTACTGCGTAGGCACTTTGTTGGACTTTCACTGTAGTGACTTTTCCTTTTCTTGCTCCCTCCAGACCCTTCAGCCTTTTGAAAACCTGGGGACAGGGTTGGAAGAGCAAGGGATTAAACCTGTCTGCACATATGTACACACTTCCCTCCACACACACTTAGATTCTCAAATAAACATATTTATGTGCAGCCAATTTAGGACAGCCTGCGCACAACCTGATACAGAAGCACGGCCTTAGGCATAAAATAAAGTGGCAATAAACTTCAGTGAAAGGGACAGTTGTTCTCCGGGGTGGAGAGCTCCTGAGCCTACCAGCGTTTCCCGACTCTGTCTTTTTTGGAAAGGCAAGAGCTTTTCCTGAATTCTTCCTGGCCCGGGCTGAATTGGAGAGGGCCTTGTTTCTGTCTCCGTCGCTGGTTAGAGAAGGTAGGATAGCTGGGATTTTTGCGGCATCTTGGTTGGATTCTTGTTCCTCCAGGCTGCTCGGTACTCTGCACAGGGACGGTTGTTCTGATGCGGAGGCATAGCCATGACCTTGCGTAACTCGTCCTGCCTCCTCCTCTCTTCTCACCACAAAAGCTGCCTGCTCCAGCTGCTCCCCCAGCAAGCACAAATGGAGTTTTGAAAGAAAGTAATCTGCGGGGCTGGGAGGTGTTTTCGCAACACAGACCTTGCGGAGAGCACAGCATGATCATTGCTGCTTGTGTGTAGGGCTCTGTGCTGCAAGAATTAGTCCCTCCCAGTGCTCCCCACTAGAGCTTGGACAATCCTTTTAGCAGTCACCCTAGGAAAAGCTCCACCGAAGTGTCTGCAGGACTCTTCAAGGTGACTTTTTCTACTAGAAGATAAGGACCCTGCAACTGAATTGAAGTTTGTCAGCAGTGACCTGGTACCTCCTGTGGGTTCCTTAGCTCATAAAGTAGCTCAACTTTTTCTAGTAGCCGGGCTACCTTGATGATCTTCAGAACAATAGTCAAATGAAGTTGCTTCCAGAGGCCTGTCTTATTTATGACGTCTGTGGTAGGGACATTGACTGTACCTCCAACATGTTGCTTAGATTCACCTCTCTCCTTAGCCGTTCAGCTATGGTTGGGGGCCAATTAGTAAGATGCTGAGCAGGGGATGTTCCTGCCACTGCGTAGCCTGCTCCAGGCCTTACTCTGCCTTTACTCAGTCGTGCAGCTCAGGCACTTCCTTATCCCTGACAACTTCTCCTCTGTGCTAGATCCCATCCTGGCGAGCTCCAGGGTGGTTCTCCCACGTGCTGAATGGTACCTTCATGCTCCTTGGGCACAGCTCATCTAATCTGAACTCATCACCTTCCTCTGCTCGGACAGTCAGTGGAGAGGGACCATCAGTTTTGAGATATGTGCGATATAATCTGGTTTAGATGTTGCTTTAGAATGAGAGGAACAGGTTCCCCAGTTCCCCTGCCTTGGCTAGGCAGACCAGGTGTCCATCATCTGTGCTACCCACGTCTGCTCAGGCAGACCTCTGTCTTTACGTACGTACTTCCAGAACTGCTCCTTCAAGCAGCTGTTTGCTCGTTACCATGTGCCTGAACATCCCACTAGGGACAACACAGAGCAGAAGTATTGCAGCATGGAACCACTGCTGTAACGACGGGACGTTAATCAAAGGCATTCCCAGCACAGTGAATCCCGACCAGAGCTGTGTGCAGACTCGGGGTTGGATCTCGTTGGCGTGCTTAAGGGGAATGAAAAATGGAGATCAACATTGCAAACAGCACCCTGAGGAGTAGGTTGGGTTTCTTACTGGCAGGGAGTCAACACTTTCGCAGAATACACCCAAAACATTGGTATTGTGATTTGTTTAACCACTGCTCACAAGGAAAATCCATTGCCTCTGGGCTTCTGTGGGATAAAAGGAGGTTGGTTTTTTTTTCTCCATAGCTAAACCAAATTGCAAAGATACTGCTGGTCCCAGCTGTTATCATGTGAGGCTTTTTTTCCTTGTGAAAGGTCAGCATAAACCTTGAATAAGAGTAAGAGCTTGTGAGCTTGTCTTAGTTTTTGGGACAAAGTGAATTTCCTCTATTTAGGGCATTTTGTTCTGTGATGCACAGATGAACTTGTTCTCCTCCTACCCATTGCCAACGTACACAGAAATAACAACCGTGTGGGACTCAGAACAATACTAGTTTGCTGTGGGCACGGACCCTAAAAGTCTTTTCAGCCAGCCAGCTCCCGTTATGTTTAAACACCTCTGTTTCCGTGCTCTAGGATGTTTCTGTTCTTTAGTCAGTAATCCAGGTCTGAAGCTGCCTGCCTCTCTTGGCTGAGTTTATCGCATGACACTCAGGGCTGTTCAACATACTCGGATTTTGGGAAAATGCAGAGCCTGCCGTAAGGTATCTGATTTAAGGAGCCTGGAGAAGTAAGAGCTTTTATTTAATGCTTGGGCAGGTATCACAACTGAAGAGTTAGTTACTAATGGCGAGGAGAGTGTTCTCTACCTGAATCCCCTCCAAGTGCCTTCTGCTCTGGAGGGCCCACCCCTGCTCCCAGGACTTACGTGATCTTTGCCTTCCAATTTCTCCTTTCATCCAGAGGATGAGAATGTAGGATATTCACTGGAATGGCAGGTTTGAGATGGCACAAGTAGAAATAATCTGAGCCTATCCCACAACCTCAGTTCATTCCAGGGAGACAGTCCTCAGTCGATGTCGGGCTGGTCCATAGTGGAAGCGGTGACCTACCGTAGGAGGGGTCTGGAGGCACAGTCCCACAGTTATTTGTTCTCGCAGGAAGCATTCTTCTAGCTAAACAATAATATGCTTCAGAGAGTGGACTTCTATTTCCCCCCAAAGCTTAAACATACGTCAAAAAGCAGAAGCTATGTCTGCTTCAAGTTTTCTGCAGTGCCTCCTGTGTTAGCAGTGACTGATCTGTAACCTGGAGATCTTCCCCAAAATACAGGTTAATCCCTTTTCCTTCTGCTGCACTGGCAGCTTACCCCCAAATCCCTTTTTCCCTGCCTGGCACGGAACGAGGGGATGCCTCGCCTGCGCGGGCTTCGGGCACGGCCGGCTTAGATTGAGCAGGGAACGGCGTTGATTTTGCAGGATGTCTTTTTTTCCTTAGATCCTACAAGGCAGGTAAAAAAATGTGTGTAATATTCATAAACATGATTCTTTGTACTGCCTAGACCCAGGCAAGGTGAACAATACAAGAGCAGAGATGGCAACAGTGATATGTTCATATTTATGAATTTTCGTGTCAGAAGGGACCGTTCTGGGCTGACCTCCCATGTATGTAGGCCCCTTAAACTTCACCCACTTACCTCTCTATTTAGGAAGAAGTTTTTCACTTTAGGAAGAAGTTTTTCATTTTAGGAAGAAGTTTTTCACTGTGAGGGTGGTGAGGCACTGGCACAGGTTGCCCAGAGAGGTTGTTGAGGCCCCATCCCTGGAGGTGTTCAAGGCCAGGCTGGAGGTGGCCTTGGGCAGCCTGGTCTGGTGGGAGGTGTCCCTGCCTATGGCAGGGGGGTAGGAACTCGATGATCTTCAAGGTCCTTTCCAACCTAAACCATTCTATGATTCTATTGAGCCCACTAACCTATGTTTGCCAAAGCCCTGTCTTCCAGAGAAGCTTTCAAGTCTGGATTCGAAGCCACCAAGGGATAGAAACTCCATTGCTTCCCTTGATACTGGTTCCAATCACCCACCACCCCCTGTCTAAAATGTGGGCTTTGTTTCCCATTTGAGTTTCCTTGGCATATGGCTCCCAGCTATTAGTTCTGCTGATGACTTTCTGTTAGATCAAAGAGCCCTTTAACACCTGCACCTTCTGCTTGAAACGATACCAGTGCGCTGTTGTCAACTTCTCTGTCCCTTTCTGTGTGACGTTGTTACAATAATTAGATTCCGACTTCCTAATCTGCCCCCATAAGGCATTTCCTCCAGCCCTCAGATCCTTGCTGGTCAATACATTCTGCACCGTCTTTTCCTGATATCATTACGCCAACCCAGAGGGGCACGCAGTATTCCCGTTGTTTACTGCTGATGCACAGAGAGAGGTATTCCTGTCTGGTTTTATGTCAGAGCACGGCAGTAGCTCTCCTGAGTGACTCTTTCTAGAACACAACATCCCATTGTCAGGCATGTTCTGCATCCCCTGTATAATTTTATATTTGATTCTATGGAAATGTAGTCTATTTATGGCTATTTAGGGCTACAAAGATGATGAGGGGACTGGAGCATCTTTCTGACGAGGAAAGCCTGAGGCACTTGGGTCTTTTTGGTCTAGAAAAAAGAAGACTGAGGGGGTATCTTATCAATACTTATAAATACTTCAAGGGAGGGTGCCAGGGGGATGAGAACAGTCTTTTTTCAGCGGTGCCCAGGGATAGAACAAGAGGTAACGGGCACAAACTTGAACATAGGAAGTTCCATCTAAACACGAGGAGGAACTTCTTCACTTTGAGGGTGGCAGAGCGCTGTAACAAGCTGCCCAGAGAGGTAGTGGAGTCTCCCACTCTGGAGACATTTAAAACTCACCTGGACAACCTGCTGTAGGTGACCCTGCTCTGGCAGGGGGTTGGACTACATGATCTCCAGAGGTCCCTTCCAACCCTGACCATTCTGTGATCTGGAAACACATTGGATCTACTACTGACCCCTGTAGACGCCAATTAAAAATACCTCTGTCAGTGTCCCTCAGATGGCTCCTTTTAGAGACCTGCCAGTTAGGCTTCTGCTAAGCCATCTTAATGCATGTATTACTGACGTTACATATCCTCGTAGCATGGAACCCTGTGAAAGCCAAACCTTATCAAAATCTAATTACATTATGTTACAACCATGCAGGCAGCTTTATCAGACAAACTTAGAATCATGCCAACTAATAAAATCAAGTTTGGAAGCACCTGTTTTATATACAAGTGCCTCAACTAAGATTAATATTACATTTATTCTTCAGTGCTTAATGAGTTGAAGTCTGTATCAGATTTTCCATTATTTTGCCTGGAATTTATGTCAATCAAACTAGCCTGTATTTATGAGGCTCATCGTTGTATATCTTGGCTGACTATTGGCACAGTGCTTCAGTATTCGGGACCTGCCCCAGTGCTCCAGCGCAGATTATTAATGAACATCAGTGGGCCAGCAATTTACTCAGCCAGCTCTTCAAGGACTCTTGGGTACCACTGTTTAGCCAAGCTGATTTCAGACTGTTTATCCGTAGCAGATGGTGTCTCCAATTCTCCTTGCTTACTGATGAGCTGAAGGCACATCATTGCCCCCCACAGCCCATCCTATGGGCATGTCCCCCTGCCATTGTCCAGGTACTGACTGCCAAACACTTTGACCTCTTCTGCAGCATGGCAGTTGACTTGGTCCTGGCCATCAGTAGAGGGAAACAGTGAAGTCAACTGTCATGCTGCAGAAGAGGTTCATAGAATCATAGAATGGTTTAGGTTGGAACGGACCTTGAAGATCATCGAGTTCCAACCCCCCTGCCATAGGCAGGGACACCTCCCACTAGATCTGGTTGCCCAAGGCCATGTCCAGCCTGGCTTTGTACACCTCCAGGGATGGGGCCTCAACAACCTCTCTGGGCAACCTGTGCCAGTGCCTCACCACCCTCACAGTGAAAAACTTCTTCCTAATGTTCAATCTAAACCTGCCCTCTTCCAGTTTGAAGCCATTCCCCCTCGTCCTATCACTCCATGCCCCAGTAAAAAGTCCTTCCCCAGCTCTCCTGTAGCCCCTTTAGGGACTGGAAGGCCACAATAAGATCTCCCTGGAGCCTTCTCTTCTCCAGGCTGAACAGCCCCAACTCCTTCAGCCTCTCCTCACAGGAGAGATGCTCCAGCCCTCGGATCATCCTCGTGGCCCTCCTCTGGACACGCTCCCGCAGGTCCATGTCCTTCTTCTGTTGGGGACTCCAGAGCTGGAGGCAGTACTCCAGGTGGGGTCTCACGAGAGTGGAGTAGAGGGGCAGAATCACCTCCTTTGACCTGCTGGCCACCCTACTTGTGATGCAGCCCAGGATATGGTTGGCCGCCTGGGCAGCGATGGCACATTGCTGGCTCATGTTGAGCTTCTCGTCAATCAGCACACCCAGGTCCTTCTCCTCAGGGCTGCTCTCCAGCCATTATAATACATTGCTTATGTGGATGTCGTTCCTAATGGGAGAGACACCCAAACAGACAACTCCACGGTTTCTCCCTGAGGTTGGCACTTACCTGATATTTTATTCCCAGGCATGGCAGAAATTGAGATACGTCCATTTGATCTTGGTCAGCCCTACAGCTGCAAACTCAAGCCTCTGTGCTTCTCTGCCAATGTGTTCCAGCCCTGCTCTCCCCTATTTTCTGCCAGCATAGCTGTCTCTATTAACTAAAGGTTTCACAAATATAAGGTTTTGTGATGTGTCAGGTTGAAATGAATGAGCATATGGAGGTCAATTTTTTCATAAGTGAAAGGTTAATACTGGACCGTACAGGATGAGGTTTATTTTCGGCCTTTTCTTGTGCCAGTGAGGATATTTAATAGACTTTTCTGCAAGGTCGATAGGCGTATACTCAGAATGTTCCCTGTTAGCTGAAGTCAGCTGGGATCCTTCTAGATCACAGCCAATATTTGGACAGGTGACCTCAAAGGAAACACCAGTGATTCAGTAGGTGTGGTCTTTCCTTCTGAGTCAGTGCTGAAATGTGACGCCAAGTGATGTTGTGTTGCCGGAGGACATGGTTTTTATTTGAAATATCAAAACCAGCTTGAGCATTTGTGGCTATTTAAAATGCCATGATATTGTACTGGATGATAATCCGGTTAGTTAGGATTAATTTAGTTGGCCTCCCTATATTGTTTCTGCCATTCAATGTCAGGAGGATGCTCCTTTCCTTTCCTAAAGCTTTCAGAAGCAGCAGGTTTCTCTGACTAATTGAGACATCCCAAGGGGATATTTTTAGAGCGGAGTTAAGATGCCTGGAGTTGTATCTTGTGGATTTCTTGTGTCAGTTCAGGATCCATTTGCAGTTAAGGCTATGTACGCTGTCAGTGCAAGAGTATTGAACAAAAGCATTGTAACCTTTGGCTTTTCCACCATATGGAGGGCAGATTTCCCTTCAGAGAATTTTAAGGATTACAAAATGCATCCAGTCACCTGGCCTGAGAGTCGGTGCGGGCTTGGATGGAGGATGCTGGTGAGGGACAGCTCCTACTCTGAGGCGAAGGCTTAGTGGATGTGATGGTCCCTCTCGAGTAAATACATAATAAGTGTGAAGATCTGATGGAAAATTGTCTTTCTGCTCCATGGGAAAGATTGAATCGCAAGAGAGAGAATGGGAAAGCAATATAATAAGTGATCTATAATAACACTTCAGTCTGTTGTACGTAGCAGAGCATCTTATTTATCTGTCTCACGGACTCATTTCCTGAAGCAAGAGGCACTCTGAGGCAGCGTCCTTCCCCAAGGACCGGCTTTCCCTGCCAGCCACATGCAGGGGGCTTAAGGGGCGGCTGACAATTGTGCTGCCCCGCAGCAGCATCCTCACCGCTCGACTCCCTGTGAACATACGGATGTCACAAATCCTTTCTCCCTGTGTTGTTTCTTGCAGGTAAACTATGACCACTTTACTATTAGTGTTTGTGTGTTTGCGAGTCATCACGGCAGCCGTCTCTGTGGAGCTCTCAGGTAGGTGCCCCGGGGTGGGGGAAAGCGGGGCTGAGCAGTGTGCCACACTCTGGTCCCATCCCTGAGCGTGGGCTGCTGCCAGAAATAAGCGTACCCAAGATCTGCTCTGTGTACACACAGGGCTCCCCTCTTTGGGCGGCTGCTATGCCATAATTTCTCACTGTTCTTGTGCTTGGGGAGCCACGGGGATAGCTCCAGGCAAAAGCAGATTTATGGGGAAACTGAGAGAATTTCAGCATTCCCCTTTTTAACCCCTCTCGGGAGTGATCTCGTAGTGTGGGCAGCAGCTACGTCGCAGTAGAGCCCTTCGTTCCTTTTGTTCCCACACCCAGCACTGGTCCAAATCCCAAAAGCAACCATGGCACAAGGGTCATGTTTGTAACTTCCCTTTCTGCACATTATTTTCAACAGACTAGACCAAAAAGGGTATGTCTGAATATGCGGGTACAGGTTTGCGAAGCAGATATGGGCAGTGGGGCATGTGGAAGCACTGGGTATTTTGGACTAAATGTGTTATTGATATAACCATTACTTTGTTTGGGAACTGACAGACAGTAGTGATGGCCTGGAAGTGAAGATACCTGAGCAGTCTCCCCTGCGTGTTGTCCTGGGAAGCTCCCTGAACATCCCCTGTTACTTCAACATCCCAGAGGAACAGGACCCCAGCGCTCTGCTGACCCCACGCATCAAATGGAGCAAACTCTCAAACGGGACCGAAGTTGTCTTGCTAGTGGCCACCGGTGGGAAAATCCGGCTCAACACCGAGTACAGGGAGGCGATCTCTTTGCCCAATTACCCCGCCATCCCCACCGACGCCACTTTGGAAATCAAGGCGCTGAGATCCAACCACACTGGGATTTACCGCTGTGAAGTGATGTACGGGATTGAGGACAGACAAGACACAATAGAGGTCCTAGTGAAAGGTGAGATCCTGCCCCTGCTCTTTCCTCTCAAGACCTTGCTGCCTTGCCTGGGCAGAAGGGAAGAAGGAATATATGGGCAGAGGAGGTACTGCTCTCCCCTGGGCATAAACCCTTTCAGTCAGGTCCCAGACAAGGCAATGGGTAGGTGAGCAGAAGCCATGGGCCAGGCATTTATTTTAGCGGGCTAGGACCAGACTAAACAAACCAGTAAAATGACTCATGGCAGAATATATGGCAGTAAAGTGACTGTCCTGGCAGAAGGTGAGTTACAGAGACAGCAAGACGACATCCTTGGCAGGAGGCGATACTGGATACGCCGGGCTGTTGCTCAGAGGGGTGAAGCTGGAACAGGGCCGTTATAAGACCTTTTATTTCTTCCAAACATTTTAGGAGATGGGATGCCCTCAGCTGGAGAATTGGTCTGTTCTGGAAAAACTTTCCCGACCTTCTTGCAAAGCCCATCCTAGTAATAGGTGGATAAAATAATAAAAAGACTTAGATATGTGTGCAGCAGATCTGTAGATTTTAAGTGTGTTTGCCTCTTGTTATTGTTTCCTGGGTGTTTGTACAGTGATTGACGCTCTGCACCCTTGGTCCTGAGCAGGACCTTGGGAGGTGGCAGCTTTCAAACCTGCACAGCAGCACGGTCCCTGCTCTGCCCCACTGGCTGGTTTCTGAACCATGCGTTTAAAACGCTGCTCAGAGACGTATCGGGGAGGTACTGAGTCCTTCTGATGGTGATACAGCTCTGTGCTCTGGGCGATGGGTTTCCTTCCACTGTTCACGCTACTGTTCAGCTTCTGGCTTGTAATACACCAAGATTTTGTTATAGAACCCTGGGAGAGCAGCCGCTGTCCTAGCTCACCAGTGTGCTCCACGAGGCCCTGTGAAAGGAGCCCATCAAGTCACCCTTGGCTCGAGATGCTCAAATACAGACAACCAGCATAAACAATCCGTTGCTTCTGGTTGACGTGTAGTATCTGTTCTTTGAACGTGGCATTTCTTTGGAAGGAAAGGGGCTGGTTGCCCTCTAGCAGGCGTGTGAGCGATGGCCATTGTGTTTTCCAGGCATCGTATTCCACTACAGAGCCATCTCCACAAGGTACACCTTGAACTTCGAGAAAGCAAAGCAGGCCTGCGTCCAGAACAGCGCCGTCATCGCTACTCCCGAGCAGCTGCAAGCGGCCTACGAGGATGGGTACGAGCAGTGTGACGCTGGCTGGCTGGCGGATCAGACTGTCAGGTAACGGACAGCGGAGGGGAGAGGAGAGCCGCAGCAGGGTCGTTAGGGGAAGGACTTCGGTAACGAAGCCACCGACGGAGAGGGGTTGAGAAATGGTTGCTAAACAGCAGCCGTTGTGATTGCTGGTGTGGGGAGGGAGGCGGTGGCTTGCAAGCCGCTCTCTGCCAGGGGGGGAATCTATAGTAGGGAGGCAGAGAGACCGCTGTCCTCCTCACCTGGTGGCGACAGCTGAGTGGACAATGGCTTAATCCTGATCCTTCATCCTCCCTGAACAAAAGAGATGCTACGCCAAGATGCACAAGCGTGGCTCAGCCGTACCGAGCTGTGCATCACCTGCTGGGGACCGACCTCGGGCTGATGTCTTTGGCCAGTGCTCCCAGGGATCTGCCGCGCTCAGGACCGTCAGAGGGAGAGCAGGACAGCAGATCATCCTTCCCCGTCCCCATAAACCAGGAAAAGCCATAAACCATCGCACTGTGCAGCACTCCACAGTTCCTTCCCGGCCTCGCTGCGGCGGCCAGGGTCCTGCTCCCACTGCTTACACCCCCCCTCTCCCCCAGGTACCCCATCCACTGGCCGCGGGAGCGCTGCTACGGCGACAAGGACGAATTTCCAGGAGTGAGGACCTACGGTGTCCGTGAGCCAGATGAAACCTATGATGTTTACTGCTATGCAGAGCAAATGCAAGGTGATTTAGTACTTTTGTCGTTACTGGATGCAGAAGGAGCCAAAGCTCTGATCATGCCTGGACTGGACAACAGTAAATAGAGGCAAAGGGCCTCGAGGCAAGACAGGTTAGATGGAAAAGCACATCCCCCAGCAGGGCCAGATGTTCTCTACAGTTTCTTTGTTAGCCCTTGGACAATTTTAATGTCAAATGACTAATGCAGTACCGAGGGTGGAGTCCGTCTCTAACCTTCACCAGGGGCCGTGCCATCCTGCGTGTCTCTGTTCATCCACTTGAGGGTGTGACGTTCAGAGGTGTCCGTCACCCATGTTAACAACAGGGGTCCATTGAAATACTCAGCACATGAGAACTGAAATTGTCCTTTATCTTCCTCTTGCCCTGTGGCTCCAGATAGTCTGGTATGTTTTGCTCCAGTCTGTATTCAGTCTGTAAGACTCCCTTTCTTCTGGTCTTTACAGACAGTCACCAACATGGAGTTGCAGTTCAGCTGTAATACACTTTTCATCTTTTCCAGACTCCCAGAAATGAGAAGGGGAAAGAAAGGGAATTGAGATTAAATCCCACAGCTAATTCCTGTGCTAATGGATGGTGTAATTGCAGGTAAAGTCTTCTATGCCACCGCCCCCGAGAAGTTCACCTTCCAAGAAGCTTTCGACAAATGCCGCAGTTTGGGAGCCCGTTTGGCCACCACAGGAGAGCTGTACTTGGCCTGGAAGGACGGCATGGACATGTGCAGCGCAGGCTGGCTGGCTGATCGCAGCGTCCGCTACCCCATTTCCAGAGCACGGCCCAACTGTGGAGGAAACCTGGTGGGCGTGCGGACAGTGTACCTCTATGTCAACCAGACGGGGTACCCCCACCCCGACTCTCGCTACGATGCCATCTGCTATAGCGGTGAGTGCCTTGGGGCTGTGGGACTGAGCAACATGCCCCTACACTTCAGCAAGCAGGAGCTCCCTGGCCAGAGCTAACCTCTTGCTTCTTTCTTTATTTTTTTTTAAAAAAAAAAGGGGGGGGGGGGGCGAAGCAAGTTTGGCAAAGGACTTAGTCCCTCGTTCATGTTCAGGTAGGAAGCAGATCCAGAAAGTGCACGGCTGCCTGCGCTGTCCGGGGGGGCTCTGAGGAGATGAGCGTAACACAGCTCTCTCCTCTCCAGTCCTCCCACACCTTCCAGCTTTGGTAGCTCTCCCGGAGACATGGAGCAGAGCTCAGGTGTTTCATGTACAAGGCTTTGAATGCTGGAGGTGGAAGAGAAGGAAAAAGAGAACAGATCTGACCGTGAGCATGTGTGTCGTGCTGTGACGTGGTGCAGACATGAGCCTGAGTTTCCGCGCTGGGATAAAACAAGGGCTGCAGCAGTCTCCAGCAATCAGAAATGGGGCAAAATTGCACCTAGGAAGTCGAGAGCACCCCAGCTGCTCCCCCTTTCTTTTAACTGCACTCTTGTCCCTGCAGCAAGAAGGGTGCAAAGCACAGTGGTATAGGGTCTATGCAGGACAACCAGAGGCTAACATTCAAATAGGATTGCCACCCTTGAAAAATTCGTAACAATATTTTAAAATAAATTTTGAAACCCCTTTGATGCAGACCTCTTGTGCCAGATGTGTGCGTGATCGGTGCATCAGGATCTTGTAAAACCTCCCTGACCCCTCGGAGTAACGCAGCTACACAGCCAAGCTAAAGACGGGTCCACCAAGCCACAGCCTTCTGGTTATCTCAGACCGTACATCAGAGACTGCTGAGCACAGCCAGCCTTTGCCTGAGCATCTCTTTCTAATTCTCTGAATCCCTTGAGGTGTGGGAGGTACTGGCTAAAATGAACTAGCAGGAAAATGGAACTGGAAATAAAAAGAGCGGGGAAAGCAGTGTCAGGGGAAAAGCCTGACAGCCATATCATCTCTCCCTCCCCAGCTGAGACCTGCCTCGCTGCATGTCCAAGGTGTCCCATCCCTCCCTAACCTGCCCAGTTCTGTTTTACGCTGCTCTTTACACCGCTGTCCATGCTGCAGGCTGACCTGCTCAGCGGCGCACATTCTCCTACGGCCAGCAACACAAGCGAAAAAGTCATTTTGGGAGGGCAAAGGTGGGAAGTTGTTTGGACGCATTTGGTACAAGAAGAGACTGCCTTGGCTGCCTCGGTGATGGGGTTAGCGTGCTGGTATGTGATGAGCTCAGAGCAGGAGGAGATAGTGATCCTAGAGAGACTTCATGAGTTGTGCGTGAGGACCCAGTTGTCTTTCTCCCACGGCTCAGACCTGCTGTGGAGGTTATCCAAGCTCCCCTGCTTCCCTCCGGCCACCTTACATTCCTTGCAGCAGGCACTAGAGGTCAGTGCAGACTTGGCTATGAGCAAGGTGTTCCCGGGAAGGAGAGCTGGGAGGAGAGCACGGAAAGTTCTCTCTGATTCAGCAGCTGTGGAGCATGCAGTGGCTCATTGCCTCCAACTCATGAACATGCCCTCCGCGCTGAGGTGTTGCAGAGAGCCATAGTGGAGGAAAAAACCCATTTCTTTTACCAGACCGTCATGATTTCCCTGCTCCCCTCAGAGCCAGCAAACACCCAGCTTCTTCTCGGAGGCAGCGCCAGCATAGCACGCCCTGCTAGACTGACCGCGTCCTCTCTGATTGCTGCTTTGTTTCCTGATGTAGGGGACGACGTTGAGACTCTGGTCCCAGGGCAGTTCATCGACGAGACGGGAAGCGAGTTGGGCAGTGCCTTCACTGTCCAGACCGTCACCCAGACTGAAGTGGAGCTACCTCTGCCACGCAATGCCACGGAGGAGGAAGCCCGTGGCAGCATTGCCACCCTGGAGCCCATTGAGATCACCCCTACCGCCACCGAGCTGTACGAGGGCTTCACTGTCCTGCCCGATCTCTTCGCCACTGGTGTCACAGTAGAGACAGCTGCCCCAGGGGAGGAGAACGTGACCAGGGGGGATGTCACAGGGGTGGGGGCTTTACCTGAAGACATCACCACCGTAGCCTTAGGCACTGCCATCACCACCGAAATGGCAGAGGTTAGCTCGGTGGAAGAGGTTGTGGGGGTGACTGCCACACCAGGACTAGAGTCTGCCTCAGCATTCACAGTGGAAGATCAGCTCGTGCGAGCGACAGCAGCCCCCGGTGTCGGTCTCCTCCCAGAGCAGCCCATCTCCCCTACAGGTAAGTCACCAGGACTCCAAGAAGCCTGAAGATAATTTTCTCCTAGAGGTAACCATTCAGATGAAAACAGCCTGAGCTTCTGCCTTCTCAGAGGACATCCAGGTCCCTGGAGGTGTGCAGGCCTGTTTGGGGTCAGGAACAGCCTCAGTGTCTCCACTGTGGTGGGACAGGAGGATTGAGGAGGAGGCTGTGAGCTACCCCCTCAGGTGCTGAAAAGGGCTCAGTTGGCTGATGCTTGGGGCTGCAGTGGTCACACTCTGCACTCCCGTGTGCATCTGGCTCCAGGGAAGGGGAAAGTCAAGGCAGGAAGATGCTAGAGGAGGGCTACAGAGATCCCCAGAACATCACCCTCCATGGCAGCGGAGCTCAGTGAATGAGGCATCTCCATCAAAGTGGGCTTGACAGGCACTGGTCCTTGCACTGTTGTTGGGAAGACACTTTCTGGTCACACATCTCGGTTGAGGGTCTGTCCCCTATCTGCTTTTTCACCAGAGGGCTTCTCTTCCCCCAGGTGTGGTGTTTCACTACCGTGCCGCCACCAGCAGATACGCCTTCTCCTTCGTCCAAGCCCAGAAGGCCTGCCTGCAGAACAACGCAGTTATCGCCACTCCCGAACAGCTCCAGGCTGCCTACGAGGCTGGCTTTGACCAGTGTGACGCCGGCTGGCTGCGGGACCAGACAGTCAGGTAAAACTATCTTGACTTGGGGAAGACCCCTCTCAAAATGATTATTCAGCCATGAAATTGGGGCTTTACCCTGGTCTGTTCTGCTGCTCTGCTCATCAGCATCTAAAGCTTTCCTGACCTAAGGCTGTCTCCAGGCTATGATGTCTACTGCCCAGTAGACCTGTTCTTCTCAACCAGTCCTACCCATTTCCTAACCTGTGTATACATCCTGCAGCGCTGAGCTCCCCTGACATAGGAAAAGTGAAAGAAAGTTTCTATTCATTGCCCCAGGCTGTAAGTGGACTTGTTTCCAAGTCACGCTGGGGACTCTGAGCACCTCTAACGATGAAGTGTTCTTTGTCCTGCTCCCAAGTACATTGAGGTTCTTCAGTCAAGGGTGCATAAGGCTGACCTTGGGTTACCTCCTCTATTCTTCTTTCGGTAGGTATCCCATTGTGAATCCCCGAAGTAACTGCGTAGGAGACAAAGAGAGCTCTCCGGGTGTGCGGTCGTACGGCATGCGCCCGGCCTCGGAGACCTACGATGTGTACTGCTACATCGACAGGCTCAAGGGTACCTTCTCCCCCTTCCTCTGGGCACAGCTGTGGAGAAAAATGTGCCTCACAGCTCCACACGTGCGTGTGCGTGAGTGGGATGCAGGGACTCATGCCTCTTTTCTCTCCCGTCCCTCAGGCGAGGTGTTCTTCGCAACCCAGCCAGAGCAGTTCACCTTCCCAGAAGCTCAGCAGTACTGTGAGAGCCAAAACTCCACGCTGGCCTCTGTTGGCCAACTCCACGCTGCCTGGAAGCAGGGCCTGGACAGATGCTATGCTGGCTGGTTGGCCGACGGCAGCCTCCGCTATCCCATCGTGAGCCCCCGTCCCGCCTGCGGGGGGGATGCTCCTGGTGTGAGAACTGTCTACCAGCACTACAACCAGACGGGCTTTCCCGACCCCCTGTCCCGGCATCACGCCTTCTGCTTCAGAGGTACCCTCCTGCTCCTTGCAGGGCATGGAGACCTGTCTCCTTGGGGAAAGGGAGGTTGGGCACATCAGGGTGTCAGTTTGGGCAAAGCACTTCACTGGCATCTTGGACTGTGAATTTTTGGAAACTCCCTCCAATATCTTTTTTGTTCCAGCTCTGCCACCTGTGGAGGAGGAGGGGGTCACCTCGTTCTTTGAAGAAGACGTGCTGGCAACCCAAGTGATCCCTGGAGTGGAGGGGATACCCTCCGGGGAGGAGGTCACCGTGGAGCCAGAGTTTGCTACTCAACCTGAGAATCAGACAGCCTGGGGAACAGAGGTCTTTCCAACTGATGTGTCGCTGCTCCCAGGTGGGTCAGAGCTTCTCTGTCTCCTGGGTCACACTTGGCTGGTGTTGTAGGGTTGGGACACTCCCAAAATAAATGGTCTGTGTCCTTGCTGAAGGCAACTCCCTCTAAATCTGGAGGATTATCTCCATGCTAGCCAAGTCTGAGGCTGTGCACGCAGGAGGAGCTACACGTGTATGTTATTGAACTTTTGCCTAGGACCGAACTAAATGACCGACAGACCAGCACACACAGCGTTGCCAGAGCACCTTACAAAATATGTTGTTGTGTATCCGGGATGGGGAAGGCCAGCTAGAAACAGATCTCAGGCCATACCTTCTAGGGAGGACAAAGCTCCAGCGTGGTCCGAGCAGCACCAAACTTTTCCTCTTCCACATGTTATCACCGAGGAAGGAGTAGCTTAGTTTTGACACCTGGGAATTGGTGTCGCTGTTGCCATTGTCCAGTCTCAGAAGATGATATATTCTGACAGTTTCCCAGCAATGTTTAATTTATAGTTGTTTAAGTTACAATGCTCATTAACAAATTTGAAGGGACCAAATTATTTCTGCAAGCACATAGGACTTTGTGCCTTTATCCCAAAGTATCAGTCTGGAGGTAAAGCGAATCAGGAAATTGTTAATAGCTTCTTTAAAACAATTTAGTAAATAATTTTCCTATCTCCCTCTCTTTGTCCACTCTTTCTTTTCCAGTAAGCCCATCTGCTTTTCCTCCAGCTACCGTAATACCAGAGGAAACAAGTACCAATGCTTCCATCAGTGAAGTGTCAGGGGAGGTGACTGAATCTGGAGAACATCAAGTCAGTGGTGAATCTTCAGCATCTGGATGGGTACCTGGAATCCCAGATACAAGCAGAGAACCAACTTCTGGAGTTTTTGAACTTAGTGGAGAACACTCAGGGATCGGAGAAAGTGGACTACCATCAGTAGACCTACATGCCAGTGGCTTTCCACCTGGAGAAAGTGGGCTGCCTTCAGGGGACTTGAGCGGGGTGTCTTCTGGCGTTGTTGACATCAGTGGCTTATCTTCTGCAGAGGAAGATGTATCTGTTTCTACTTCAAGGATACCAGAAACTAGTGGGATGCCATCTGGAGTGGAAAGCAGTGGGCTACCTTCTGGATTTAGCGGAGATATCTCTGGTACTGAGCTAGTCAGTGGTGTGTCATCTGGAGAGGAAAGTGGACTCACTTCTGGTTTTCCTACTGTCTCTCTTGTGGATACCACATTGGTGGAAGTTGTCACAACAGCACCAGAACGGCGAGAAGAGGGAAAAGGATCCATTGGAGTCAGCAGTGAAGGAGATCTGTCAGGGTTCCCATCCACTGAGTGGGACACCAGTGGCAAAACCCAAGAGTTACCCTCAGGAGCTGAGCTCAGTGGGGAGCCGTCTGGAGAGCCTGAGCTCAGCGGGGAACCTTCTGGGGTGCCCGAGCTCAGCGGGGAGCCCTCCGGAGGGCCTGAGCTCAGCGGGGAACCTTCTGGGGTGCCCGAGCTCAGCAGGGAGCCCTCCGGAGGGCCTGAGCTCAGTGGGTTGCCCTCAGGACTGGATGTCAGTGGAGAACCATCTGGAACACATGAGGTCAGTGGCCTGGTGGACCTAAGTGGCCTTACTTCTGGTATCGATGGTAGCGGAGAGGCCTCAGGCATTACCTTTGTAGATGCTAGTTTGGAGGAAGTGACAACAATCCCCTCAATTACAAGAGCAGAAGCAAAAGAGATTTTGGAAATCAGTGGGTTGCCTTCAGGAGGTGAAGATGCATCAGGCATGGTATCTGGGAGTTTAGACATCAGTGGTGAGCCTTCTGGGCATGTAGACTTTGGTGGGAGTGTTTCTGGAGTGCTCGAGATGAGCGGACATCCAAGTGGAGTGATTGACAGCAGCGGAGAGGTCTCTGGAGTTGATGTCACCAGTGGCCTACTGTCAGGAGACGAAAGTGGACTCACCTCTGGCTTCCCCACAGTCTCTCTTGTGGATACCACTTTGGTGGAAGTTGTAACACAGACGTCAGTTGCACAAGAGGTGGGAGAAGGGCCATCTGGGATGATAGAAATCAGTGGATTTCCTTCTGGAGACAGCAGACTATCTGGAGAAGGGTCTGGAGCCATGGAGACTAGTGGGTTTCCTTCAGGGACAGGAGACACCAGTGGAAAGCCATCCGGGTTCCCGTACGTCAGTGGAGACATTTCTGGAGCCACAGATCTAAGCGGACAATCTTCAGCAGTGACTGATATTAGTGGGGAGTCCTCAGGGCTTCCAGAAGTCACTTTAGTCACTTCTGACTTAGTAGAAGTTGTGACAAGACCAACAGTATCACAGGAACTGGGTGGGGAAACAGCTGTCACATTTCCCTACAGTTTGGGGCCAAGTGGTGAGGCCTCTGCATCTGGTGAACTGAGTGGGGAAACATCTGCATTGCCAGAAAGTGGTATTGAAACATCAACAGCTTATGAAATCAGTGGTGAAACATCTGCATTTCCTGAAACTAGCGTAGAAACGTCCACAACTCGTGAAATCAGTGGGGAGACATCTGCGTTTCCTGAATTTAGCATAGAAACATCAACAATTCAAGAAATCAGTGGGGAAACATCTGCATTTCCTGAAATTATCACAGAAGCATCCACAAGTCAAGAAGCCAGGGGTGAAACATCTGGCTATCCTGAAATTATCATAGAAACATCCACAGTTCAAGAAGTAAGCGGGGAAACCTCTGCGTTTCCCGAAGGTAGCACAGAAACATCCACCATACAAGAAATCAGCGGGGAAACATCTGCATTTCCTGAAATTAGAATAGAAACATCCACAAGTCAAGACATCAGTGGGGAAACGTCTGCATTTCCTGAAATTAGAATAGAAACATTCACAAGTCAAGAGGCCAGGGGTGAAATATCTGGCTATCCTGAAATTAGCATAGAAACATCCACAGTCCACGAAATCAGTGGAGAAACATCTGCCTTTCCTGAAATTAGCATAGAAACTTCCACAGTCCATGAAAACAGTGGAGACACATCTGCCTTTCCTGAAATTAGCATAGAAACTTCAGCAGTCCACGAAATCAGTGGAGAAACATCTGCCTTTCCTGAAATTAGCATAGAAACTTCCACAGTCCATGAAATTAGCGGAGAAAGTTCCGCATTTCCCCAAATTAGAATAGAAACATCCACAAACCAAGAAGCCAGGGGCGAAACATCTGCATATCCTGAAATTAGCATAGAAACATCCACAGTTCATGAAACCAGTGGGGAAACATCTGTATTTCCCGAAATCAGCATAGAAACTTCGACGGTCCACGAAATCAGTGGGGAAACGTCTGCCTTTCCTGAAATTAGCATAGAAACTTCGACGGTCCACGAAATCAGTGGGGAAACATCTGCATTTCCAGAAATTAGAATAGAAACTTCCACAAGTCAAGAAGCCCGAGGTGAAACGTCTGCATTTCCTCAGATTAGCATAGAAACACCAACGAGTCAAGAAGCCAGGGGTGAAACATCTGCCTATCCCGAAATTATCATAGAAACATCCACAGTTCAAGAAGTAAGTGGGGAAACCTCTGCGTTTCCTGAAATTAGGATAGAAACATCCACAAGCCAAGAAGCCCAGGGTGAAACGTCTGCATTTCCCGCAATCAGCATAGGAACATCCACAGTCCATGAAACCAGTGGAGAAGCATCCGCGTTGCCTGCTGCTAGCATTGAAACAGCTGCCACATCTTTGGCCAGCGGTGAGCCCTCTGGTGCTCCTGAGGAGAAGGAAACTCCTGACGCAACATCTGGAGCTGTGACACACATGATCGCAGGCATTTCAGGGGAAACCTCTGTCCCAGACGTTGTAATTAGTAGCAGTACTCCAGATGTTGAACCGACACAGGGACCCAGGAACCCTGAAGAGGCTCAGCTTGAAATAGACCCTTCCCCTCCCGCAGCGTCAGGACAAGAGATGGAGACAGCCATTGTCCTAGACAATCCTCATCTGCTGGCCACCACCACTGCTTCCCTGCCTCAAGTTTCACAAGAAGCAATAGACGCATTAGGACCCACTACAGAAGGTACCGTGTCTTCTTCTCATATGGAAGGGAACGTGCTATGGAGGGGAAGGGAGGGAGAGGGCATAGCCGTCACGTTTTCTTCTTCTACAGCAGAGAACATTAACGCAGAAGCAGGCTTGAGCGAAATATTATTGTGGTGGGAAGCCATATACGTGTGAGGGTTTTCTACAGCTTGTGTTCAATAGCTTCTGTCTTAACAAATTATAGTCCGTGTTTGGGTGAGTAATGCAATTATCCAGCCGGTGTAACCCCATCCCCAGAAACCTCCTGGACCTCCCTCCTGCCTGCCCACAGCTGCCCAGCCCTGGGGAGAGCAGCAGAGGAGCAGTTCACGGGAAGCACCAGGAGATGCATATCTGGCCTTCCCCCACTGCACCATAGCAGTCTCTGAAGTGCTGTTCCTGGCGGATGCGGCTGCACCTCAGCCTTGAGGAGCAGCCTGGTGAAGCTGGCACCTGCCAGGAACACGATGGGGGCATCATCTGCTTGTGCCCCCCAGGGTACCCGGGTGATGGCTAGGATGTAGGTGAGCTCACCCTTCTGTGCTGCCGGAGGTCGGGGCTCGAAAAAGAATGTTCTGTGAACTGTGAGCTGTGACCAGGCTCCTGGGTGTGATGTAGCTGAGGAAGGTGTTAGGGCATTCATGGCCCCTCTGAAATTGCTCTTCACCATTGCTATAATCTAGAGAAAAATGACAATTTTTTCTTCTCACGTGGAAACAAGAGCGAAGGTGGCTCCACCCGGCAGAGAATTCCACCCTGGCTAGTGGATGCAGCTGAGAAGTTGGATAGGACGGGCTGCACGTCTCTGTCCCGTTTTGTTTCTCCTTCTGTGACACGTTGACTTGCTGCCTGTGTCCCCGCGTGTTTCACAGCACTTGCTCTGGAGCGGGGGGCGGCCATCAGCAGCTCTGCAGTGCCAGGGGTAAGAAGCAAAGGGAGACAGCCGGGGACAAAAATCTCCGCCATCAGAATCACCCGTGCTGAGCGCAGTATTTACACCGGGCAAACTGCTCCGGTGCCTTTGGCACAGAGCGTGATGGCCCTCTGGTCTGTGTCTTATGCTGCTCTCTGCATCCAGAAGGGGCTAAATGTGCGAGACGACGCCCAGAGCATCGCTACCTTTTGTCAGCTCCGCTGATAAATGCCCTTCCTTCCACCCTGCCCCTTTCTGGCGTTTTAGTGCTCTCTCTTTGGTAGGGTCCCTCGCTGCCAAGTGTAAACAGACACAATATTTAAATCTGAGTAACCATTTACGGTGAAAACACTCTGCCAGGTTTCTGACAAGCGTCCCCCGGGCAGTGTTCACGTGACGCAGAGGCATTAGGATGCCGCAGTGAGAAGAAAACAAGATGGGACATTGTTGTGCTCGCTGGTGGCCGCTTCTTGGCCAAGGGAGGAGCCCGGTGTTCGTAACACAGGATTGTCCCATGACATCCCCGGCCACAGCTTCGTTTCACTTTGCCGCAATCAGGAGCATGTTCCCAGGGACAGGTCCCTTTTCAACACCATCAGTGCTTGTGCTGTTCTGCGAAGGTCCTACACACGGTCAGTTCTCAACGGACTGCATGTTCTTGTAGGGCTTGTTGCTTATATATAGTACAAAATGTACGTACGAAGAGGTTTACTCGGTTCCTTCTAGCAAAGGTAATGTTAATTCCACCTCCTTCCCACCTTACCTCCTGAACTGCTTCTTTTGGGTTAATTTACACCATTCAGCACAGGTAGCTCTGGACTCGACAGGGGTCTGTGAGTGCAGAGCTTTGTGAAGCTCAGCCTGGTTTCTAACATCATTTCCATCCCCAAAGTGTTTCGAATGAGTCACTGTATTTCCCCCTGCGTAGGTCCTCTCCCTCTGAGAGAACAGGTAATCACGAGCCTTTGTTCAGTCCTGTTCCTCACACGTTTGAGGTCCTGCCTGCCTCTGCTGAGCACAGTGGATGCTGCAGGAGTGGGTGAGGGCACATCAGCGGGGTTGTTCCTGCAGCACTGGTCCAGCCTGGCACGGCGTCCGGAGCCGGGCAGGGTGCTCTGGGGGTTATGCACCCAAAAGCCCTCCTTGCACACATAATGGGCTCTGCTTTTTGGGCCATGCCCGCTGGACATCCAAGCCTGGAGATAAAATCCAGCCAGCAAAGTCAGGGTTGAGGGGAAGGGAGGAAACTAGCCCGTTAGAGTCAGGGGAAAAAAAAAATTGGCCCCAAACTATGGTTTTATTTCACTGCTATTTCTTTTTATAAATCACCCACAAAGCGATTGCCAGATTCTTCGGAGCATTTGTTAGCCAACATTCTTGTGAAGTATTTTGAAAGAAAACCATGTGTTCAGCAGCTCATGTGTGAAGAGGCTTGAAAAATGTTCTGAAATTGGAACACGTTGTGTATTTGCAAGTCACAGGGACGACGACGTAGCAGCGGGGGTTTCTTAGCAGGTGACGGGGAGAGGTAAGCGACGACTGCATGAAGTTTAACTGTGGACTCTTTATAAATTAGAGATGGGCTTCAGTACTTGTGCGTGGCTGGTGCTCCCACCAGGGATATTCTGGGGTAAAACTTCTCTTTTTATTGGTAAGCTTCTTCACTGCAGTGTGCCTATAGGATTAAATGCAGTCCCGGTCAGGGTCTGAAGGAAACTCATCCAGGTGGAAAGAAAGTGTATTGACCATGAACATGCAACACCCCTGCAACAAGGCGAACTTCTTCTAGAGAGTTAGAGCAAGGTGATGACAAAAGAAGAAAAAAAAAAAAAGGAAAAATAATCACAGATTTCCTTTTTTAGGTCATTACTCTTTACAGTGCTCTGGGGATTGTGAACATGGAAAGTCTACAAGGAGGAACCATAGGCTCGAACCCAAAATGCTGTTTCCATGTTGTGGCTGCTTTTTTACCTGAAGCTTCTTCCCATTCTTGAAATTTAGCTCTTGCAAAAAGATCAGTTCTATTATCTCTGCCTTGTGCCTCAGAGTTTGTAGGATGTAATGGACGCCCATTAAGTGCAATTAATTTTTGGTGACTTTAAAGCAGGGGTGAAGCTGGTTGAGCTTACAGAGGGAGCTTAGAGTGAGGGGCAGGGAGGCGTGCGGTTGTTGCCCTCTTGTCCTGTCGTTGAAGGGTTCCAGTTAGATCCAGCCGTCTTTTTAGTGGGATGATTTACAAAGAATGATATTTTTCTGCTCTGCTGTAGCCTCTACTTCTCTTTAAAAGCCAGAGCCAGAAGCACATGAAGACCGACGATTAGCGCTTGGAGTGCCCGTATTTTTTAATATTTAACCAAATTGAAGGCTGCGCATGCACATGTCTTTAGTCAGCAGTTTGATTCCTCCGCGAGGACAGGAACTCCACAAGCCTGAAGAATTGTCCATAGTCTTGGCTTCTTCCTCCACAGTTTTGCCAACTCAGCGGGTCTTTTTGCTTCTGGTAACATCTGAAGACAAATAATTATTAGCTGAAAAAAGCACACTGGCACGCCAGTGAAAGGCTGTGGTTTGGAGCACTCTGACCAGTCGATGACTTAAACCTTGCACTCAAGTTGGGGGGAAAAAGAAAAATGTGCTGAGATGGCAGCAATTTATGTTAAGTTTTGCTTGTCTCTGGTGAACTGAATTCGTGAAGTCTGCTGCCTATGGCCCCGGCACAGCTGAAGGTTAGAATCCGAATGAGGGAAGGTCTTGATGGGCTTTCCTCATTCTTCATGCCCTGGAAGTCCAAGGGTTAAACTTTCTATTGGTCCAGAGAAGATCGGCCCAGGAGAAAACAGTCTAGAAAATATTCACCTGATTCATAACGTTTCATCTAATGTGAAATGAAGAGTATGCTCTCAAGAAGGAGACGGAGGTACCAGTCCTGGCTGAGACACAAGCGAAAGCACAGACCGTTTGCTGCTGACCAGATGATTTCGTGTCTCCTGGATATACTGTCTATTTTGCACCAGAAGTTTATTAGCTTAATTAAAATCTTCCTCTGAAGAGGCAACCTGCGGTCTTGAACTAGAGTTGTATACATGTCAGTTTACTTCTACACATAATATTTTGGAGGCAGAGATGTCCAAATTTCCTGAGCTCTCTGTCCATGAGAGTGTTGGACAAATCAAAGGTCCCAGCAGATCAACAGGTTCTCCTGGAAATTTGCTGTTCTCTGGATGAATACAGCTTTTTAAGGCTGTAGCAGTATCTGCCCCTTCTGCTGCATGGAGGCTTTGGTTTAATTATTGTAGTTAATTATTTTAATGACTTAAGTGCTCATCCTAAGTCACTGTCTGGCTATGTGATGTTCAATGCTAGCGTTTTACTTAAAATGTGGGAGAACTGTTTTCCCCAGCTCCTTCTATTCTTTCCTGGTAGGAGTCACCCTACGATTGCTCCAGTGTTTTTCTTCCCTGTTTGAGCCATCAGCTCGGCAGCTCAGACTTCCCAGGAGTCTCTGAAAAGCAAATTTAATTTGTACCGGGGTTATATATTTTTTCCCTCAGTCTCTAGAAGATAATTACCTAGCTGGTCTCTGAGTCCCTGTTTGGGTAATTGCGCTTACAAGGAGGCCTGTAGAGAAAGGGTGAGGGGCGCAACAGGGACTGTTGGACACCCTGAAAACGCCCTGCCTTTCACTCTTACCTTTCCCCCTCTGCAGAGCGAAACAGGAGTTTAAATCCTCGTGTATGTTTCTAAACTGGTTTCTCACAGGACTGCACGGTTTGTTCAGGGTTTGGGTGACAGCATCCTCTCTGCTCACAGAGAGCTGCTTCTCCTTAGCAGACGTCTCCAGCACAAAGCCGACCTTGTTTAATGGGTGCTCGTGCTCCTCTTCCCTACAGGCTGCCACTGAGAGAAATGCACGGACTGCATTATTTTAAAAAGCGCTAGCACTGTTTCTAGTATTGTCGTCTTAGCTTGGGATGAAGGATTTTAAAAGCATTTCCTTCTCACCACTGACACGGCGTGTTCGCTTTTGCGTGCCATTTGCCTTCTGAGCAAAACCAGGACCAATCTACTTCCCTTTCATTCCTAAAGGATTTCTCTTTCCAGTTTCCATGATCTAGTACAGCAAATTGTTTTCAAAGGCACTGGGAGAATACTTGTGTTTAGTTGCACCAAAAGAAAATAGTTCTGACCAAATATAGAATGGATCTGGCAGTGTAAGAGAGATCTTAGGAAGAAAAGGGTGAAACAAATTCAAAGTTTGCGTTGTAGCTATGTAACTCCCCTTGCTTTCTCCATCCAACACTTTACATCTTCCAGATGCAAGACCCTGTTTACGTTGGATATTTTGTTTTAATTGTTTTATTAAAAAACCCAACAAAAACAACAAAAAACCCTAGAAGTTAGACCTTGGGTCCTGTTAGTAGCAAAAAATAGAAACTGTTGTGACAATACATTTGAATAATCTTTTGCAACTTCTGGGCAATATTAACGACAGTACAAACCGTCTTCTGAATAGCTGCTAATTTTGCGTTATCCTCCAGAAGTGAGTTAATGATGTGTTCTGAGCGGGCTCCCTGTTCTTGGCACTGCGAGGCATTTTCCCCCCTGTCTTTGTTTTAGAGCCGAAGCTCTGGAAGGGCAGGGCTGCCTCTGATCCGCATCCCGCGCGGCACCGCGTGTCCTGTGTCGGCGCTGGGTAACAACGGCAGTAGCCTTGTCTTCTTGTCGGTCGATGAGCGCTTGAGCTGCGTCTCAGAGCAGATCCGACTTTTTGCATGACCGCTCACCCAAGCAAATAAATAGCTCGCGTCTGCGCGGGACCCCTGGGTGTCAGGGTGCCCGCCAGCCAGCGCGGGGGCAGCGGGGGCTCGCTCCGCGCTCAGCGGAGCTGGCGCTCCTCCCGTGCCCGCCGCAGGCTTTTCAGCTGCCCGAAGAGGCGTACAGTGATTTACTAACCTCATCTAACTCTAAACTCTCTGGAAGTGGACGGAGTTATGGTATATAAGAGGTTATGAGGAAAACAGCCAAGCGTTGCTTGATAGATGGCACGCAGGGTTTTTTGCTGGAGTTCTCACCTCCCATAAATCCTATGGCTTAGAGGCAATATCTTAGAAACACCCACGAACCAACTTGCCAGGGTTTCCAGAGACAACATCGCTGCCGGTTTTACCATTTAGAACTTACCTTTCTAAAAGGCCTCCAAGACTCGGGTTTTCTGGCAGGACCAGAATCAGCAATGCTTCCTCCAACCCGGTGGATATGTTTGAGTTTCCCGATGTCAGCTCGGTGAGGTGATCCTACATCCAGATGGAGATACTGCCACTGCCCAAACAGCCCAATGGGCTGAAGGGCGAGTCTGGTGCTCACGATCATCGTGTTTTTAAAACACCTTCTCTCCAGCCCTTTGCAGCTTGCTCCTGGGAAGAAAACCTGTCTGTGCCTCACTTGTATTTGTTGTCTGTTTTTCCAACACTACCTACAAGTGCGCACCCTTTGTCTGTGTGTCATACATGAAATTATATACGTATCTGTATGGAGAGATATATAACATGTATATTATATGCAGAGATTTGTTTTTACAGACTATATAATATGTGCAATCATATTATATACAACATCTGTAAAAGGAAATTCTGTTCCAGTGTTATTTCCCTTCTGGAAATTTGTGACAATGACTTTGCACGTGTGTGCCTGCTCCTTCCTGCTCCGAGACCAGGGATGGCAACTCACAGCAGGTCTCCTGCATCTCAGAAGAGACCTTGGATGCACCAAGCTCTAGTCCACATGGCTGAGGACAGCTGAAGACTCGTTATTCCCTGCTAAGTGTTCTTCTGCAGCTCTCACATGTCCTTTGTTCCCACTTCTGCAGCGTGCTTTCCACCTCATGGAGCCTAACTGACAAAGGAGAGCCTTGCCTCACTTGTTCTGCTTGAGCCCACCGGAATCAACATGGACTTCTGCTGCCACTGCTGTTGGGAAGCCCAAGGGCACTCTAGAGTTGTAATCATCCCTCAGGATACCTCATTTTCCTTTATGCTCTCTATCTTCTAGGTGTGACTTCCAGGTGTGACTAATAAGCAATAGTTAGCCAAGTTCAGCTCCTCTCTTCTACTAGGCCTGTGACTCCCATTTTGTCCGGAAAGTCTCAAAGTATTTATTAATGTCATGGAACAGGAATTCTCTTCGTGTTGCAGTAAACAAAGAAATCCAGAAACCATTGATGAGTATTTAGAAGGGCAATCCAGAGGAAAAAAATCCTTCTTTCAGAGAAGAACTACAAACGTGGAGCAAGAGGTTCATCAGCCGTCTGAGGAATAATTGTATTGCTCACGGTGATACGGACTAGAATAAAGATGACAATCTCCATGCTCCAAAGCACAAATGGATTTACCATCCAAGGTCAGAAAGAATTTTCTCCATCACTTAGGCATGTTACAGAATATGTCAACTTTTAGTTGACGTATCAGACGTTGGCCACTGACCGACTGGACAGCCACATGGGGTATAACACGCATCTGCTCTCATACATCTGGGGACACTGAGCAGCTGGGCCACGGTTCTGCAGGGAGACAGTATCCGACCAAATATACACCAACCAGAAGATGAACACAGATCTTGGGGAGTCACGGCTCTGCTCTGGTATTTCCATAACCAGCACGTTTATCATCTCGGAATGTTTCCTCACTAACCCCTCTCATACGCAAGAAGAGCGTGGAGTGTTAGTCAGCACTGTTAAAGCCTTGCATTTCTTCTGAGTGTGAAAGAGAGAAACGTTGTCTTGCACGAGGACCTAACCAGTCATCATTTAACCTAACCTGCGTGGATGTGCTCCCACTTTCTTCCTTAGTCTTGCTCCTTGTTTCTGAGTTGAGCGTCTCTGAAATCTTTCCATTCTGAATGACTCTTCTTCTGATTCCAAAGCTCAGTAAGTAGGATAAAGGCTCAGTCCAGAGAGATACTGGGAGAAGAGCTTTTACTTCCAGCACAAGCTAGATTTTACAATATAGAGATACAAATTGGCTACCCATGGTCTTCTTCAGAGCACCTGTGCTTCCTTCCTTCTGCCCCAAGATGACAGTGGATGGAAGTGCTACCAAACGGTGGCATATACTACCCAGGCTTGTGCTAATTAGCAAGTTGAGAAACATTGGAAAGTTGGGGGCCAAACTCTTTCCACACCAACTTCTCTTTTCACCTCCAGAAAGGCAAAAAGGATCTTAAGGGCTGTTCTATCTAGATGGGAAACTAAGAGTGTTTTTTTCCCAACCAACACAGAATCCACAGCTGGAAAAGACATACCAGCTTCTTCCAGATCCATCACAAGTAAGAAAGCGCATAGCGGGGACAGGTCTGGAGAAAATGGCACTGCGCTCCAGTATTTTTCACCAAGGAAGAGGCATCCATAGCTAGGCCTAAGATCCTCAAAGGGAAGAAGTTGAGGGACTCTGAACCACCTTTGAAACCACTTCTTTTCTTCTCTGCACTCTCTTCATCTTCACTGAGAAGAGATTTCTTGCCCCAGAACTTCATCTAAATTATGGTTAGGAAGAAACTGGTAGCAAGCACTGGCAACCAGGAAGGCCGGTTAGGAGATAGAGATCTATTTCCAGATGTTTCCATCACTTATGAGAATTCCGTGTTCTTCCTCTTAGACCCATAGCTGGTGGAGACACAGACACAAATTTGCATGTTTGATGCATCAGGCAGAGACAGCGGACAAGAGAGTTACCACAGCTGTCAAAGACACTGAGTGTTGTGTATTGGATACACCTTGCTGAGCTTGTACTGGTATCTTCAGAGTGGTGTTCAACCATCAAGTGACAGAAAACCAATGTCTTCCTTGTAGGGTGGGTTGGGTCTCTTGCCTTCGTTCTTCCAGCAGCAGCAGTGGCAGTACGTTTTAAAATAGAACTAGAAACTCCCAAGTTCCCCCAAAACAACTGATATTGCCTCCTAAACAAGCAAGGAAACAAGTTCTCCTGTTGGTGGAGTTGTCTGCCCAGAGCCCTAATGGAAGCCCTTGATTTCTTGCAGACACTGATGAGTGCCACTCAAGCCCCTGTCTGAATGGAGCTACCTGCGTTGATGGCATCGACTCTTTCAAATGCTTATGCCTTCCCAGCTACGGAGGGGACCTGTGTGAGATCGGTACGGCCTACCTGGCTTCAGCTAATCTTACTAACTGCTGCACTACCTTGTTCCCACCCTACCCCTCAAAAAAGCTGCTCCCAAGCGCTCCTATCAGCTCTGCCCTCATCTCAGTTAGCTAACCCCTAATAGCAGCTTAAAATACACTAGGGAAAAGCTTCGGGACTTTTGTTTATGCATTTTGATTAGTTTGTTCATCACAGCACCGTGCCATCTAAGATGCCTAAGCAGGAGCTTCTGGTGTCTTCTTCAACTTTCTCTTTTTCAAGTTCCTCTAGTGAAGCTCCATACAGATCGTAATGATGTTGATCACAGAAGTTGCTGTCTCTTTGAGTCAAGGGTCTTTCTGTTCATCTGTAACAGTAGGGAAACATCTGAGTACATCTTCACCCCAGGCAAACTTTCTCTGCCAGACTGGAATTTCATGGAAGGATGCTTCAACTGAGCCATGAAAAATTATTGTGTTTCTCTCTGTGAAGATGCAGCTGAGAGAATCCTTGTTCACTCCAGGAATCTCCACCGATTTGACGCGGTATGACATTTTTGTCACCTTTTCAACGTGGCTTCCTGTGGCAAAATCAGCAGGGAACGTATATCTTGAGAAAACATGAAGTGACCTATTTTTCCATCAAAATTAGGTACTCTGACCTGCACTAATACTTCTTTTTGTTTCTACAAGGAAAGAAAAAGAGGTTGTTTTTTTTCTTAGAGCTGATGAAAGTCCAAACTTTTATCAGCTTAGCTGAGGGGAAGCTCTCCTGCGTTGCTCAAACAAAAGAGAAATAAGGTTGCAGTGTCTTCTTCACCTTGGCACGAGTAACGATAATATACATTGGATTTTCTCTTCCCCTTTCTCTGCATCTCTCTTTCTGCTTCTGATGTGAACATATGGAGTTGACCATAAGAAGAAAGCTCAGGATCATTGGACCCCTGGGCAGGAATTATGCTGTCTTATCATCACTTTCCTAACACAACCTACTCAGCCCCTGATTTACCCGTCCCTGCTACCTGTTGTTGAAGATCCCTGTAATCCAACAAGAGACTTTCTACCCTGCGGCTGCTTATGATTTTGTTTGGTCCAAGCCAGACTTAATTTCCTCTCTTCTCTGATTTATGGTCTTCATGATGCCTGGGAGTTATAGCCTGGGAGATGCAAGAGGAAGACAGGGCCCCCAGTTCAGTGGGGAACATAAATCTTCATGATTCCCATGAGGCAGACCATCCTGGCTGTTGGTCTCCAAGAACAGCTGGACACCACAGGTTAGCTCTGCCGTCTCTGCACACAGCCGGTCCTTGTCACCTGGACAGTGTCCCTACCAGGGAACACGATTTTTGTCATTCTTTTCCAAGACAACTGCTGTCACATTTCCCTGTAAGTAACAGCTGTGCAGCAAAGAGTGGCCTTTCTCCTAGGAAATGTCCTCCTGAGGTTCTGTGCCACGTGCTGTCCCATCCCCAGGCTGTGATGACAAGGGGTGGTGTTCAAGCTGCTGGAAAAGAAGTCTTAAGTCTCAAAAGATAGAGCATGTTCTCCGCTTGCCTTGTGCAAGCAATCTGCCCGCAAAAATGAAGAATCTTTAGAGCTTCAACTACTTCAAGATAATCCAATCGATCTGTTGAAGAAGGCAGAAAACATTTTTAATGCCTCAACTAGCTACCGACCCTTCCAACAAAGTGTCTGCAATCTCCAGCTGGAAGAACACCAGAAGGCTGGATTAGGATGGATTCCTGTGATTGAAGGTGACGAGTGCTGTGACCTACCAAGTTTAACAACAGAAGAAAGAAACTGAGTACAGAAAACCTTACTGGAAAGGGAGAGAAGCACGAGGACTCATGAAAGCCCAACACTCCAAGAGCAGTAAGTGCCTGAGAAAGGATGGTAGATTGGGCATCGGAAAGGCTGAGATTAAACACGTTTCATTTTCTGTTTCCTTCATTCCCATGGAGCAGATGCGTGGCGTTGCATTGCATGGAAGCTGCTGAAGGTCTTTTCTCATGGTTTCTCCATTCACCCATTCACCTCTGCTCTCCCCGACCTGTGGATTCATTTTTTTTAACTAATGCGTTCAACTCTTCAGTGTTTCTCAGATTGTATAAGATATTTTGAAAAGTTGAGAAATTTTTGCACTTCTCTAGCAGCCTCCAAGCTTTTTCCTTGTGATTTCATTTTCTCACTCCACCATGGTAAGTTCCTGCCTCCGTCGCTTTTTCCCCGCGTTGGTAGACTTGTTTCTCCTGCAGACCCCCAGAACCACACCAAGCAACAGGACCACTCCAACCTGGGCTCTCCTCCCCTCTTTTCTTTTCAACATATACATGATTCTGGGCATCTGGATTCAGGTTTTGGAGTTTCTTTCCAAAGCAAGAAAACTCTGCAGGCCAGCACAAGTAGGAAGAGAGGGGTTCTTACTTGGTCAGTTCCTCAAAAAGAGTCTAGGAACGTGACACAGGGATTGAATTGCTCAGGAGTGAGTTTGTATCACTTGGCTTCTAGAAGCACTGGTCACAGTACTGCAAACACGGGGTCTTCAACACAGTCTCCCCTCTCTGCATGTGTCTTGGATGCCTTCTGATCATTTTCCCTGGGATTTCCCACAGGCAACAGCGTCAGGTTTGTTTTTTTAGTGGAAGTGTCTATGTGTTATCCTATGCCATGAGAGCATGAGCTGCTAAGAGGTGAGTTGGAAGGCTTCGAGACTCAAGCACCAACTCCTTTTCATCCCTCCTTTGTGCGTTTCAGACCTGGAAAACTGTGAGGAAGGCTGGACCAAGTTCCAGGGCCACTGCTACAGGCACTTTGAAGAGAGGGAGACTTGGATGGATGCAGAAACCAGATGCCGACAACATCAAGCCCACCTGAGCAGTATCATCACCCCAGAGGAGCAAGAATTTGTGAACAGTGAGTCCTGAGGGCAGCCTGAGACTGGGCAGGGGTCCATCCATTCAACTCTCATTCTATGGTCTGATTTATCCAAAATTATGTAAAAAACACGATTTCCCCCACTAGTGCTCATATATTCCTTAATGAGGCCTCACCCTTGGGTAGGAGAGGAAGAACCATCCGGCTGTGAGACAGAAGAGGGCCCTTTCTCAGCTAGGATAGATCTTCCCTCTTATCACATTGCTGATGTGGCTTGTTCACAAGGTGTTCACATGCTGCAAAAAGTGCAGTGACCCATGCCAGCGTGGGCAGCTCCATGTTGAGTGGGGAGGGAAACAGACAAGCACGATGCAGGGAGAAAAAAGGACATCAGGGGGTAGTGACTGGGAAGGAGCCGAATGACCCGGAGGCTCCAGGGCCACAGACAGCTGAGATGGCAAAGGAACACTTCCAACAAGGTGTAGGGGAACCGTGACCCACTCTTGTCTGCCCCTCTGGCTCTTCCAGGCCACGCGCAGGACTACCAGTGGATCGGCCTCAGTGACAGAGCTGTGGAGAACGACTTCCGCTGGTCCGACGGGCACTCCCTGGTGAGGCTGCAGCCCGCGGCGTGGGCAGGCGCCGGCTTTTGGTGGGGGGGAAGAGGTTCCCCTTGGGTGGGAAGACCCCCATGAGTTATGTGCTGAGGGCTTGGGTTGGGCGTTGAGCGGAGGCAGCCCTAAACTTCGCAGGGCTCATGGGTTTTCAAAGACTCTAGTAAAGGCGGTCAGCTAAGCTCCTGGGCACCGTAACTGCTGTCCTAGCAGTGCTGGGAACCCATGGTCTTCGCTGGTGAAATGTGTGGGCAAGGCACCTGCAAGGGTGAAGAGGGGAGTAGGAGAGGGGAGGGCTCAGCCTCAGGCAAAGGGTTTTCCTCTCTTGGCAGCAATTTGAGAACTGGCGGCCCAACCAACCTGATAACTTCTTCGCGGCGGGTGAGGACTGCGTTGTGATGATCTGGCACGAGCAAGGCGAATGGAACGATGTTCCCTGCAACTATCATCTCCCTTTCACCTGCAAGAAAGGAACAGGTGAGAACCCTGCACCGCACGGGCGAGGATGGGGGGCTCAGGCAGTGGCTGCGGGGCTGTAGTGGAGCCCCCAGTGCACACGAATGGGGCTTTTGTCACTGCAAAGGGTGGTCAAAGAGGCGGAAGGAATTAGCAATAGACATCGGCCAAAGCTCTGGGAGAAAGTTTGCCGAGGGCTTGAAGACAAATAAGATGAGCCATCGGGGATGGGGTTTCACGTCCCCGGGCAGAGCCATGCCCCGGCTGCAGCATCTCCCCCACACACCAGCTCCGTGCCCTCCCACGGACACCAGCGGCTGTTGTGGTGCGCAGTTCTCACTGCCTCTCCAGGAGGCAGGAACGGAGCCCTGAGGCAGAACGCTGCTTAATTTCAAGGCCCATAACAGAATTTTTCGTATCCTCCTGCCCCTAAATTCTGTGGGCAGAGGCAGTCTCAAAGGGATTTAAGGTTTTACGCACAGGAGAAGAGGAGTGACAAGGCTGTGCGTGCCCAGCCTGCGCCGGGCAGGCAGGAGCTGCCTGGGCATGAGCTGCCCACTCAGCTAGACAGGACTCCTCGATTTGTCCATGTCTCTGCCCATCTCCTGCAGTGGCCTGTGGGGACCCCCCGGTGGTGGAGAACGCCAGGACCTTCGGTCGGAAGAAGGACCGCTATGAAATAAACTCCATGGTGCGGTACCAGTGCAACCAAGGCTACATCCAGCGCCACGTGCCCACGATTCGGTGCCAGCCCAACGGGCAGTGGGAGGAGCCACGGATATCCTGCATAAACCGTACGTCTTGTCCCCTTTGCCTTCAGATTAAGGCTAATGCATCCCTGCAGCTGGGAGAAGAGGCTGGGAATGAGGGGGGGCATCATCTTAGGGCGCAGGTTAGCTCCAAGCCAGGCAGAAAGGGGCATCATGGTCCCCTTGACTTGTTGAAAACTCCCCTGTGATGGGGCCACGGGAGCTGGCATCTTCTGGGTAGGTGTGGACGGTGGGTGCTGGCCGGAGGGGCAGCCCAGGCAATTCCTGCCCTGGAGGCTCCTCCACCTAGGCAGGGCAGGGGCAGCTCCAGAGCCAGGAAAGGGCAACAAGGAGCTTACCAAGGGCCCAGGGTACTTGAAGAAAGGAAAGAAAAAGTAATGGTTTCTGAAAGGGTGAGTTTTGGCACCACCTGCATCAGCAGAGAGAACAGGAGGGGGCAGCTGCGGTCCCCCCAAGCCCTTCTCCAGCATCCCCCTGCTGTGGAAGTGGACAGGAGCCCGGCGGCAGAGCTAAGCCAAGCAGCGGGGCTGGGATCCTGACCCTTCTCCTGTCAGGCCTCCAGCTGATGGCAGCCAGCCCTCTCCCACTGGTGTCCCAGCCCACTCCCAGGCCTGCCTACACCCCTGTCCCATCCCTGCCTACACCCCTGTCCCATCCCTGCTCGCCTGCAGCTTCCCAGTAATTTCATTGGCCGTGGCCAAATCTCATCTGTCCGGTGGCCTCCTTGCCAGGTTCTAGTCCAGCTGGGCAATTCCAGCAAAGGCAACGGTCCCGCAGCCAGGGAAAGTTCATACGGGCTTAAGGGACAAACCTCCGCCCCGGGGAGGAGATGGAAGGAGGAGGGATGGAGGAGGTGTCTGCATGGTGTAGACCAAGCCACTGACTCCCTTGGCTGTGCCACGGACCCGAAGAGCTGCAGGCTGCTCCTGGCATGGACCACAAGTGATGCGGAGACCTAGGCTGTTCCCAACCAGCTTCTGCCTCTTCCATCAAAACCCTCCTGGAAATACCGCACGGGAGCAGTGCCAGCTCCAAGGGAGACTGGCAGCAAAGATCAGGCAGAAACCTTGTCCCTGCCGGCCAGACGGGGCTGTTTCCCCTCCTGTGGCCTGAGCGCATCCCACCGCTGGTGGATATTCCCCTCCCTGTCCCGGGGTTTGGAGCGGGACTGGCAGCACAGCGGGGCAGACGGGGAAGCAGTCCCCGTGCCCACCCCATTAGCAGAGCAGCCCTCCCCCCCGGCTGGGCACAGGGAAAGGGGTGCGACAAGCATCCGTGGAGAGGATGCTGCTCCTCCCCAGGCTCCTGGTGGGCAGCGGGCACCTTCTCCCCTGGGTGAAGCCAACCCCAAGCCGCAGGGGCGAGAGAAGGGCCGATTGTGCGCGGGCAGGCGGGTTGGTGCCAGGGCACACACAGCCGCCCGCCGGGCAGCGCTGCTTGCGGGGCTGCCCGTGTTTTTCCAGGGAGGCGGGGGCCGGGGCGGCCAGCGCGGGACAAGCGGCGTCTCTGTCCTGGCTCCTGCTAACAAGGTGCCTTTTCTTCTCCTCCCTCTTCCGCAGCCTCCAACTACCAGCGCAGGCTATACAAGAGGAGCCCCAGGAGCCGGTCGAGACCCAGCGGCAGAGCCGTGCACAGACCCACCCATTAGAGCGGGGCGAGAGAGACCCAGGGGGGAAGCGAGAAAGAGAGATTTTTTAACAGAACAGTTATATTAACAGAGTCGATTTCTTCTTCTTCTTGTTGCTTTTTTGTCATATAAGGAAAAAAAAAATTATATTAAAGACAAACCCACCTTTGTGTATATATATATAAAAAAAAAAAAATTAATGTTTTTCCAAGCACCAAAGCAAAGTGAATTAGATCTCAGCATTTTTACTAACCGTCCGGTTCCAATTATCTTCGTGCCTTCGGGGACAGGGAGGGGGGTGGGTTTGCAGAGGGCAGAGGGTTAAGTTAAATAATAAAGATGATTATTTTTTCCTGATTTTATCCACGAACAATGTAATTATTTCTGTTATTTAATCTCCAGGGTGAACAGCACCTTTTGGGGTTTTATTTTATTTTTTTTTTCCAGAATCCTCCTACTGCTGCAGCGCGTCGGGGCGGGCGGGGAGGGCCGGGGGGCCGCGGTGGAAGGAGCTGCGGGAGGAGGGAGGCAAGGGGATGCCGAGACCCGGGACCCGGGCGCTGGGGGCTGCGGCCCCTCTCCGCTTCCCCGCTGCCCCCCCCCGCGGCGCAGCGCCCGTCCCAGGACAACGTGCTTTTTCCAGGGGACCGTGCGGGGCACCAGCGTTCCCTGCACCTATTTATATTTTTGAACATATCCTATTTTGAAAGACTGATAAATAATAAAGAGAGTGAAATCGGAATGGGCGCTTTGTCGGTGTTGTTTTTGTGGGGAAGGGGAGTGTCTGGGTGGTGGGGGGTGGGGGGTGGTCTCCGTGGCAAGGCAGCAGGGAAGGAAGGGGAGCCCCAACAGGGTGCTCAGCCCCAGCCAGCACCCAAGGGTGCAGCCCTGGGGACAACGGCGGTGTTGATGGGAGAGGGGGGGTGTCCCAAGCCCCAACTGAAGAAGGACCCTGTGGTAGGACATCACTACCCTGTGCAGCTCTCACCCCAGGAGGGGGTTAACCCACATGCCTGAAACCCATCTAAACCCCATTGCCAGCAGGAACTGCTTCACCCTCCAGCTTTCAGTCCCGAGACCCAGGGAGTTAATTAATATTCATTAATGAGGGAGCATGGGGACCCTTGCAGGAGCTCAGGCAGGCGCAGGGCTGAACCAGCGGTGATGAGATGATGCTCAGCCAAGGATGAGACAGTCCCGGCTGTCCAGCCAGGGATCCCCAAATCCCCTCTCCACGGCAGACCCCTCTCTTGTGCTGGGACAGAGATGGGGACGCAGCCACATCGCTCCAGGGCTTTCTCCACCAATTTATTAGAAGAGGTCCAGGAAAATACATCTTTTCATAACCAAATGCTTGAAGAAGAAGGCACCAGAGTTCAAGTGGAGTCCAGGTGAGGGGTGCATGGAGATAAGGCACTGGCACTCCCTCAGGGACAGGCACGACGGCATCCTTCAGCAGGACTGGGATGGGGCAGGAAGAGGGGCTGGGACGCAGTGGAGACACCCACTCTCTGTCTCCGGCCAAATCCAGGCTCCCCTTGCTCCCACCCCGTGAGCTCAGCAGCATGACCAGCCTGGAAGGGCAGGCGGGTGTCGGTGACACGCTGCCACCGTGGGAAGGGGCCACCATGCAGGGGGTGGCAGGGACAAAGTAGGGTGGCAGCAGCCCATGGGGACCACCCTCATGCACGCCCCGTGCCAGGGACAGTCCCGCGCCGCCCTGGCCGGCGGCAGCCCTGAGCGGCTGCACGTGCCAGCTGCTGAGCAAGATGTGGAAAATATAAAGGAAGGAAACAAAAATGAAATAAAAAGAAGCCTCCCCCCCCAACCCACCTCCCCCCAGTCACCCCCAAAACAGCCCTGGGAAACACCCGACGCCAGGCACCGTCAGGCTAGAAACATCCTTCGGCCAAGGAGCCTTCCCCGCTCCTTATCTCTCCTTGTAGCAGAAGACCCCAAACCTGCCCTTGCTGGGGAAGCCGAAGCTGCGGACGCCGGGCTCTGCAGGGCCACAGTTGGCCCGGGGCTTGGCGATGGGGTAGCGGACGCTGCCGTCTGCCAGCCAGCCGGCATCGCAGCGGTCCAGCCCCTGGAATTTCCAGGCAGAGTAGAGCTGCCCGACACGGGCGATCTCGGCCCCCGCATCCTGGCAGCTCTGCTTGGCCTCCTCCAGCGTCATCCCGGCCGGGTGGTCCAGGTAGAAAACCTCTCCTAAGATGGAGAGGAGAGCGTCAGTGCTGAGCATCATTTGGAGCATCCCCATCCAGAGCATCCCTGCGTGGAGCATCCCCACCCTGTGCCCTAAGCGGGAGGGAGGACATGGGATGCCACTGATGGGGCACAGCACCTTCCCCAGGACCCCACTCCCCAGCCCCTGGCCCAGCACCAACCTTTGAGCGCGGAGGAGAAGCAGAAGGCATCGAAGCGGTGCAGGTGCCGGTGGCGCGGGCCGTAGCTGCGGATGCCCGGGGCGAGGTGCAGCCCACCGCAAGGCTTGCGGGGCAGGCGGATGGGGTACTGCACGGTGCCGTCAGCCAGCCAGCCTGCGTTGCACCAGTCCAGCCCCTCACTCCAGGCCTGGAAGAGCTGGTGGAAGGTGGCAAGGATGGCGCCCTGCTCCCGGCACGCTTGTTCGGCTTCGTGGAAGTTGAGCCGGTACTGCCCGCGGGGAGGCTGGTAGGGGAACACGATGCCTGGGGGCAGACGGGGCACTCAGCCGGCTCTGCAGGCAGCCCCCCCGCCCCGAGTCTGGCTCCAGCAGGAGCTACGGGGGTCCCCGACCCATCCCAAATTCAGGCTCTGGGACAGGGACCACCCCAGGGTGGTACAGCCCGAGGCTCAGGCCGGCAGGGACAGGGCTGCTCCGGGCACGCAGCTGCCAGCGGCAAGTTGCCAGCGACATCTGGTGGCACAGGGACACAGGGGCTCAGTCCTGAGGACACACAGACCACCCTCGCGGGGACAGCACCGGCACACGCAGGGATGCACAGACTGCGATAACAGGGATGCAGGGACGGCCACCACACAGACGTATGGACCACGGTCCTGGGGACACACAGACTGTGGTCCCAGGAAGACACGGACCACCCCTCTGGGGATGGACAGACCATCATCATGGGGATGCACAGGCTACAGGAACAGGGACACAAGGACCAGCACCACAGGGATGTACGGGCCACAACCCCAGGACACATGGGCCACAAACATGGGGATGGATGGACCGCTGACACAGGGATGGATGGACCACAGGAACACGTGCACCACCACCATGGACCGCAGTCACAGGGACCAGTGGGGACAAACCACCATGGACGGGAGGGCCCAGACGCCGAGGGGGTGGGCAGGGTCACAGCAATGGGGACTTTTCACCTGCTCTGAGCTTGGCAGCGGAGCCAGGGCTGAGTCAGGTCCCTCGTGGCAAGTGAGCAAGAGGGGTTGGACCAGTCACCAAGGTTCATCACAAGATGCATGGGGACACCCAGAGCTGGGAGGCGAGGGGGCGGCTGCACATGGTGCAGCACCACGGGAAGATGGGAGGAGGCAGAGCGGGAAGAGGCAGGAAACACCGCGGCCACAGGGTCACCCCCAACTCGGACTCCGCAGTAGCATCCCCAGCTTCCCGGCTGGGCAGACCGCTTTGGGCTCCCCCAGTGCTGAGACCCCACAGCCAGACAGCCCCAAGACACCACCCCATCACACCGAGCATCCCAGCCCACTTCTGCCCATGACTGGGGTCCCCAACACCCCCAAGGAGGGGGTGCAACGGGAAGGCTCGGCTCACTGGCTCGGCGCAGGGGGTCACGCAGTCCCCACCGTGCCCCCACCTTGCAGCCGAAGGTCCACCACGTCGCTCTCATCTTCTAGCCCATCGATGACCTCGCAGCGGTATTTGCCATCATCCTGCAAGCGCACGTCACTGACGACCAGCGAGGCCTCACGCCGGCTGGCCTGGTGGAGGTGAGCGCGGCCCCGGAAGTCCCCGAAGGCCATGTAGGTCTTGCCGATGGCCACCAGCACGTCCTGCTCCTTGGTGTAGTCATCCCGCAGCTTGGACCACTTGATGCGGATCTTGCGTTTGGCCTCCAGGTCGGGCTCGTAATGGTAGTGGCAGGGCAGGGTGACATTGGCGCCGTTGGAGCTGTAGATGGGGTCTTTGGGGGTCTCTACCACCAGCTTGGCCCCATTGAAGTAATCCACTGGGGACAGGGAGGGAAGGTGTGAAGCATGGGTCAGGGTCCACGGCTGGGCAGTGCGCCCAAATCTCCCTGCAGCAGCTCTGGTCCCTCCCTCCAGCCACCTCCTCTTCTGCCTGAGCATCCCATGAGCACCCACCGAGCATCCCTAGAGCATCCCCGCCTGTTCCCCTGGGCCCAACATCCCCCCCAAGAGATGGGTCCCAGCCCCATCCCCGAGGCGGGCAGAGGGGACACTGCAGGCCCTTGCACCGACCTGCCAGCCCCTCTTCCCTCCAGCCCTGCCAGTCCCCGAAATACCTTTCTCCTGCCCGTTGCCGTTGTCGTTCATGAGGTGGTTGTAGTAGAAGCCGTTGTAGAAGGGGTGGTGGGAGCCACTGGCCAGCCGCAGCAGGGCGGCCTCCAGGAGCAGCGGGAGCAGCAGCATGGCTGGGGAGCGAGGCCGGACCCTGAGCCTGGGCTGCCAGGGGGGAAAGGGCCGTGGTAACACCCCAAAATAACCAGGAGAGCCCCAGCGCTGCCCGGCACATGACGGCAGGCAAACCCCCATGGCAGGATGCAAGGAGAGGGGTGGGAAGAGCCGGCAGAGCCACTCGCCTGCCCACAGGGGAGGGCGCAAGCAACCCGAGCCGTGCCCCCCGAGCTGCCCCACAACCGGGGCTCCCAGTCCCCTCCATCCTCATCCTCCCGCCTGGGTCCCGCTGCGCACCACCATGTTCGCCGCTGCTGCCCGTTGGGGCTGGTGGAGCCGCCGGCCCGCAGGGGGACACCGAGACCAAGCCGGGGACGGGGCAGCCGGGGGAAACGGGATCCCAGGGCGTCCTTTGAAGAGGGAGCACTGGGAAAACATCACGCAGGGGGTGCAGGGGGGGAGAAGAGGCCGAGCTCTGCTGTAAGCCTCAAGCTCGGTTTACAGAGGCAGCCGAGCGTGCGACCCAGCCGAGGAGGGGAGGAGAGAGCGCGGGGCTGCCTCCGCTGCCCCAGCACCGGACAAAGCCCGGCGGCACCCAGCCGGTCTGCCTGAGGACCCCCGGCTCCCATCCGGGGCTGCCGCTTCCCACCGCAGATGCTGCCGGGCGCTGACCCCCTGCAACGCGTTTCACTCCCAAACCACGCTCCCTGGGTGGGGGGAAGCCCGGCTGCCCCACGGCACCGGAGACCCGCGCTGCCCCGAGCTCTGGGTGCCCCCAGCACCCAAGGGTGCCCCGCGTGGGGCTCACCCGAGGCGGCTCGCAGCAGGATTTGCCGGCTTGCGAACTTTCCCGGAGCCGGCAGAGGGGGCCCAGAACCCGGCAAGCCTCCGGCAGCCCCTCTCCAAGCCTGGGAGGGATCTGACATCCGTGCCCGCTGCTTAGACGAGGGTTATGAGTGCCTGCGAAGATGCCCCGGGACAAGGTCCTGTGGGAGAGCGGGTGCTCACCCCCAGCAGGGTCCGATACCGGGTACGGCGGTGGTCTCTGGGGACCGGGGCATACAACGGGCTGCTCCCACCGTGGGTTGCTCGCTGCCGGGCTCTCCCCTGTGGTTGGTGCCACTGCTCAGCTTCCCGTGGGGTGCAGCCCACTCTCGCCACCCGCCGAGGTCTCCGGCATGGGGGGCGCGAGGTGCACCCGCTCGACGGCCATCGCCACCCCAGGAGCCCGGCGGCAGCGGTGCGCGGCGCTGCAGGCACCGGCGCCCGGCAGGCACACCGCCACGTGCTGCCCACGCGCGGCAGGGCGGGCTCGAGGCACCGGCACCTTCGCACCTTGGTTTGGGAGACACCAGCCCTGCCTCCCCCTTGTGCCCCCAGCGCCTAGCCACCCCCCCCCACTGCGGTGACATACTGGGGGGACCGGCCATCCTCAACCGCAACGCCGGTGAGCATCGCGCTGCAGCACCCACCGCAGCGGCGCATGGCACGTTCCGCGGGGATGCCCGGCATCCTCCGTGGCGATGCGCGGCATCCTCCGTGGCCATGCCATCCCCCCCTGCCCTCCACTGCAAGCAGGGTGCCCGCCCCCCCCGGGGTGCCAGCCCCCCCCCAGCCCCGGCTGCGGGGCCAAGCCCTACTCACGCTGGGTGCAGGCAGGCGTGCAGGCAGGCGTGCAGGCAGGCTGCAGGCAGATGCACTGTGTTTAGGGCTCTTGCAGGGCTGAGAGGAAGCAGCTCCAGGGCCTGCCTCTTAAAGGGAAACACACGCCTTTCCCAACCCCCCTGCTCGCAGCCCAGAGCTGGGGTGGGTGTCCCCGGCCCCCCCCGCTCCCCCACCGCCTGCCGGCCATGCCCGGGCAATGGCCTCGCCGCGTGCCCGCACGCTGCCCGCACGCTGCCCGCACGCCTCAGCTGGGATGTGCCGGCTGCCAGCGTTGCCCCCGGGTTTGGGGGGCAGAGCAGCGGGCAACAGGGTGCCCAGTCGGGGCTGGTGGGACCCCCGTGATGCTCCACACAAAGTCCCAGTGATGCCACAAGTCCGGGGGAGAGGAGCCATCCCTTGTCCCACGTCCCGCCGGGTGGATTGGCTGTAGTGCCCGGGCGACGGTGGTGTTGAGCACGCACGGGGCAGGAGCACCACGGGCATGAGCAGCTCGGGACGGGTGGGCTGTAGCGGGGGGTGGTCCATGCTTGGGATGTGCAGGCAGCGCCTGCCTGCTCTGGGGTCTGGGGAAGGCAGCTGAGCTGCAGGGTTCAGCCTCTTCAGGGTCTGCTTGAGGCCGTGGGGGCAACGCAGAGGCACAGAAACCACGGCAAAAGCTTTGGGGTGCCCGGTTGCACCCATCTGAGGGGGGCATCATCCCTAGACTTGGGTGATGCCCTCCACGCCGGCTCCCACCGGCACATGGACACGCAGCCCCAGCTCCGAGAACCCCAGATCCAGCCCTCAGGAAGGGCAGCGCGGCGCCGGCACAGCCGGGGGATGCCGGTCCAGGGGTGGCCCGTGGGGCTGAGCACATGGAGGAACCACGGAGCGGCATGTGCCCTGACCCGCCGACCCGCCGCCCCAGCCCGGCGCGCCGCTTCGCCCCCTGCTTTGTTGTTTTATGGCAAGGAAATGAGGCGTGGGGGCCCTGGTCCGGCGCTCGCCGCCGCGCGGGACGGCGTCAAGCCGGAAAGAAAACAGCTCGTGTAAAAATAAACCGCCCCGGGGCTGGCTGAGGGGTGAAGGGAACCGGGACCCCTTTCTGACGGCCCCCCAGTACGGCGTGCTTGGGGTGCAATCTTGTCTGCCCGCCGCTGCCGCCACGCTGATAGGGAGCAGCCGGCGCGGAAACAGCGTTATCTGCCGCCAGCGCCAGCCCAGCAGCCCCCGTCCCCTGTGGGAAGCTCCGACGGGGGGACGGCCGTGGGACCCGGGGTCTGGCAGCACTGCTCTTCCTTGCTCTCCTTGTCCCCGCGCACCCACCCATCGGGGCCCGCCAGCCCTCCCCGAGGAGGGACACAGGAGGGCCGGGCTGCTCAGGGACACGGGAGCGTGACGGCCGGGCACACTGCCTGCTTGGCTGCCCGGAGCAGGCTGCTCCCCAGCCCACAATGGAGGGGCCATTACACCTCCCGGCACGGCGGCATGGGGCTGCTGCAGACCTGCATCCCAGCCGAGGGTCCCCGGAGACCCCAAGCCCTGCCCCACGGCCAGAGAAGGTGGTGGGATGGCGTCCCGGCTGCGTCCCAGCCGCATCCCAACTGTATCCCGGTCACCGATGCACCCCTGCAGCTGCTTGCCCAAGTTGTCCGTGTCCCAGTGAGCCGGCGACTGGGATGGTCCCCTCCACCCCATGGGCTGTGCGGACAGACAGACAGCCCCATCAAGGCACGCTGCTCCTTGACGTGGTCGCCCCGCTGTTTCAGAGCCGAGGAACAAGCCTCACGGTGCCCTGTGCTGCCTGCCAGGAGCCATCCTCCGCCCCGCCAGAGGGGAGCAGCAGCAGGGAAGAGGAGACGGATGCTGTTGTGCATCTCTCTCCAGCAGCAGCTCACGGCTCATATCTGGCCATGGCTCTTCTCTGGATGCGGCCAATGACGCCCTCCACCTCCTCCTGGGGAGCAGGCGGCATGGAGAAGGGTCCAGCCACCGGCAGCTCCCTGAGGAAGGAGGACACCCCTTTGCTCCCTCCTGCCTCTCACCCTATTTTTGGCGCTTCAGGGATGATCCAAGGTTTGTTTTCTGCTCCCTGAGGGGGACCCCGGGTGGGACTGCAGGTTTCGGGGTGAGCGGGGCTGCGCAGGGTCAGGGTAGCTCTGACCCGGGAGCACGTGCTTAGGGCACGTGTTTAGGGCTGGCTGAGCTTTTGGTTGAACGGGAGCCATAAAAATGTCATCCCTGTCTTCCCCGCCTCAAACCCAGCAGCTGACAGCTCTGCTGTGGCCCCACCGGAGAGATTTCTCACTGAAATGCCGCTCACGCAGGACGATTCCAGCAGGAACCTGTCGCCCGAGGCTCAAACTGGGGAGGAAGAGCCACGTTCCTGGTGGGATGGAGGAGGCCGTGATCTGCGCCGGCCTTTCCGGGTGGAGGCGAGAGGATGCTCTCCCCGACGGCTGCTTCCTGAGGAACCGGCTTGCGGGCAGCTGCCAGCACCGACCGCCGAGTCAGCAGGCAGCGGGGTGCCACGGCCGCAGCGTGCCGGCCCTCCCAGCCTTCCTGCTGCCCCAGCAACCCCGCCGCGTCCGGGAAGAGCATCCGAGGGACAGGGACAAGCTGTGAGGGGCTGTGCGTGGGGTGGAGGGCGCCCTGGCCCGAGCAAACCCCCCGCGTCCCGGGGCTCGTCAGGAGGAAGGAAACGCCGCAGAGCTGGGAAAGGGGCTCAGCATCCGTCCGCTGGGCTGGCCCGGGGGGCGGCAGCGGGAAGTGGTGGCTGAGCGGTCCCCTGCTCTGACACACAGCATCTGCTCCCACCGCCCTCCCCGTGGAGCCTCTGCCGTGCCCCCGGCTCGGGGCTGTCTTGGCCAGACTCAGAGCTGCTCTTATCTCTGCCCCGGCTTCCCGGCGATAAGGGTGGCATGCCTGGAGGTGAAGGGGGCTGACTGTCCCACCCTGTCCCCAGCTCTGGCTGTGGCTGCTCTTTGTCACCAAGCAGCCACAGCCACAATGAATTCAGCCTGGTCTCTGGCAGCAGCCCCCCAGCCCCTCTGGTGCCCGGGGGCTGCCACCCACAGGACCACCTCCCGCAGGCAGGACCCAGGGAGGGGATGCATGGCCGAGATGGCACTGCTGGCAGCAGGAGGTTGCCCGGAGCTGTGGGGACGGAGAGCTGTGGTGGGATGTGGGTGGCCCTGGGCCGTTTGTGCCAACCTCAGGGGTCCCTGCCCAGTGTGGCAGAAGACTCTGGCGAGGAGCAAACCTCTGTCCTGTTCACCCCAGTGCTCCTTCCCTAGCAGGGACCCCATCCTCCATGCAGGGGGATCCTGCCCCAGCAGCATCCATCCCCCCTCCCCTGCCCGGGGGGGACTCCCTGCAGGCAGCCCAGGCAAAACCCACAGCTCCTGCCCACCCCAGGAGCACACTGGGGTGTCAAAGCCGGTTTTGCTCCAAGCTGGGCGATTTGCTCCAGGATCGAAGCCAAAGGAGGAGCCGCAGGGCGTGGGGTGCCGATAGCGGCTTCCCCTCCCCAAATCCCATCCCGCTGCGCTTGGCCAGCGGCGAGCACAGGCTCCGGCAGCTGCGATGGGGCGGAGGCAGCGAGGAAGATGCACAAAGCCCTGGTACCCTGTTTTTCGGGTAGAGAACAGAGCTAGGAGGGTCTGTGAAAGCAGGAGAGGAGCAGGGTCAGCGCGGCAGCCAGCAGCCCCCGGGGACGGAGGAGCCCAGGGGCTCCGAGGGGATCCTGGGGGCTCGCCAGACCTGCCAGGCTCTGGGAAGTGCTCTCGGGGAGACACAGCAGCCAAGCCAACAGCCCCAAAGTTTCAGCTGGTTTTAATACTGTCAGAGACACCCCGGAGCGGGGCCACCGCTGCCCCCACCGTCCCACCCGGGCTCCCTCGGCGCTTGCCAGAGCAAACCCGCTGCCAGCCCAGCCCCACGGCTGCTTTGCGTCCCAGCAGGTGGGGAAGCATCGCCACCAGCGCCGCTGCCGGACACCCTGCCCGCCCTCCCGCTTGCCGGTGCCGGGTCTCGCTCATCTCCTACTGCTAATCCCAAGGGCTCGAGCAACGCAAGAGGCTCCCCTCCACCCCACGGAAAGGGAAAAAAAATCAGGTTACAAAAAGGGTCGTGGCACAGCTCTCCGCCTACTGCATTTGGGTGGTTTAACCACCACCTTTCCCATCTCTTCTCTGCACCCTTTGTGGCTACAAACCATCTCTCCCCCCGCTACCAGACTGCAGCCCCCCCGGTCACCGCCTGGCTCTGGGTAAAAGGGACCTGCAGGCACCCCAAACTGCGGTAAGGTGGGGACGGTGGCAATGCCGGGACTTGGGGGGCGCTGGAGTCGGCTCCCCGGGGAGGGGAACGGGCAGCGACTGCCAGTGGTGGTGCCTGCCGGGAGCGCCCAGCGCGTGGAGCCGCCAGCGATGGGGACCCGGTGCCTCTTGACAGCCGCCGTCTCACCACTCCCCTCGCACTATGCGGCGCTGACACTACGCAAGGAGACCCAGGGCCTGGCGAAATGGGCAAGGAACAACAGCCGAGTAGGTTTTTCGGAGCCCCTGCTTGCAGCCGCGCAGGGGGCAGGAGGGGCGTCAGAGGCTGCGAGCCCGGGGTGCCTGCCCTAAGCCCCCCCAAAACTGCTGAGCCCCGAGCCCCAGGGCAGGCAGGGGACTGCTGCTGGCTGCAGCCTCTCTGCTGGAAGCAGAAGCGAAAAGGAGGAGAAAATTTGTCTCCAGGCTTAGCCGGGAGGATGCAGCCGAGCCCTGGTTGCGGGACGGGGTCCCCCAGCAAAGCCCCGTTTGCAGGATGGGGCCCACCAAGGAAGCCCCAGTTGCAGGAGAGGGTCCCCCAGCCAAGCCCCAGTTGCAGGAGGGGGTCTCATCCCTGGCCAGCGGGGCGAAAGGGCAGGAGCCGTCCCCGCATCCCACCTGCAAGGGCCCCGTAAAGTGCAGTGCTGCAGACCCAGCACCAGCACGGGGCAGGGGAGCCCTCCCGGCTGCCGCCCGAGTTCGGGGACGTGGAGAGGGGGGGTGTGAGGTCGGAGCAGGCGCAGGGAGGAGCGGGCAGGGCGCAGGCTGGGCGGCGGGGAAGAGCAGCCCCGTCCTTCCTCTCCGGGGCGCCTACTCGTCGCAGCCCAGCAGCTCCACGCGCAGGGTGATGCGGTTGTGCCAGGCCACGGGCAGGATGCGGACGAAGCGGGCGTAGAAGGGCACGTCGAACACGTTCTTCTTGTGTGAGTAGTTGTCGCTGTTACCGTGGAAGATCTAGCGGGGGGGGAAAGGTGGGCGTCAGCACCACCGGGACCCCCACCACCACCTTCCCATCCCTCCCCACGGCAGCATCCCGGAGCCCCGGGAAGTCACTGCCCTCCTTGCCCTGTCCCACACACCTTGGTGCTGTTTGTCTGGCCATCCCGGTAGAGGGTCCAGGACGTGCCGTTGTCACTGTAGGCCACCTTGTAGGCTGCCACGTACTGGATGTGCCCGAAGTCGCGGGCTCCTTGCGTGATGATGCCCGTCACCTTCTTCTGGTCCCGGAGGTCGATCTGGCACAGAGACAAGGCTCGTCGGGGCTCCTCGCAGGAGCAGTGCTCCCACCCCAGAGCATCCGGAGCATCCTGGAAGCAGCCGGGACGCACGGACCCTCGGGGGTTGAGAGTGGGGAAAACCCCCTGCTCCAACGCCAGAGTGACTGATAAAACACTACCACGAAATATTTGACCCATCAACGCTTGCAGCATCCCTCAAAGCAACCCCAAGCGGGATGCAAACCCTGCCGTCTCAGCTCCCTTCCCCATCGCTGCCGCCTCAACGTTTTTGGCTGAAAAGGTCAATGTGGGAATGATGGCAAAAAATGTCAATACAAAAAAAAAAAATTAAGGATTCCCGGAGGAAATGCCTTTCCACTGGAAAGTGATGCTGGCTGAGAAAATATGCAATTCAGCGCGGTCTGACATTTGGGTTGTTAAGTGAGATGGTTTCTATTCTCTTTACTCCGCCACGCTGCACTACTGCTGCTGGCACACGACAGAGCAACCCGGCAAATGGGGTGAAAGTGTCCTTAGTTTAGTTCCTGTTTTATACTCGTCAAGGGCAGAACTAGCTATATGTATACACGTGTATGTGTATATATACGCGTATACATGTAAATCTATATACCGGTAGGCAAACAGGCAGCCTGCGGTGTGACAGCCCAACTCAGCGTGTCACCCCGACCCCACCAGCAGACGTCTTGATAAGCTGTTTTATTTAGGGCCACGGAGCAGCTGCTTTTAATCATTTCCCAAATGAAAAGCGGGACAAATATCTAAACTGCTTTGTCCCATTATGTCATGAAATCATGTGAAAAGTATAAAAACAGGGGAGGAAAGGAAACTGAGAAGGAAATTTCAAAACTATTTGTTCCCATTCCAGATTGGGAAGAGAAAAGCAAACCTGATTTTTTTCCTGCAAAACAGAAACGCGGTGTTCCGGGCAGCCGGAGGGTTGTGGGACGGTCATGCCAGGCGGGGACGGCGCTTCCCAAGGGGGGTGATGCAGAGCTGGGGGTGCTGCGGGCTCAGTGCACCCCACAAGAAGGTCTGCGGAGATGGCACCACCCTGTCCCTGTCCCTGTGGGCGCTGATGTCTCTGACCCAGCGCTCCAGCATCGCTGTTAAAACCGGGGGGGCGGCCCCATCCTGACCTGCCCCTGCGATCCCCGCTCAGAGAAACCTCCGCCAGGCTGGGTGCCCCGTGGCAAGGCTCCGGCTGCACCGTCCCGGCAGCTCTGCCCGGCTTCTCCCGCTGTCTCCATCCCGCTTCCAGCCGCCCCGGCACGGGAGGTGGCCCCGGGGACGGGAGGTAGCCCTGGGCATGGGAGGTGGCCCCGGGCACAGGAGGTGGCCCCGGGCACGGCTGGAGGAGCTGGGGAGGAAAAATCGTGTTGCAGAGAGAGGGAACCGAGACCCACCTGCAGCCACTCGGACGGGCCGTTGTGGAGTGCCGTCCAGGCGTTGGTTTTGCCCGTCTTGTCCAGGCGAGCGTAGTGGGGGTGCCAGGTAAAGGCGTCGATGCCCCAGGTCTTGAAGACACTGGAGGCTGTGATCTGCCGGTCGGAGATCAGGCGGGATTTCATGCCCAGAGGCTCCGAGCAACCTGCCGTGTTGAAATACACTGTAACACAACGGTTTACACAGGCAGTGAAAAGGAAAAGAGTGCGCGGCACCGTCGCGAGCACAACCCCGCAGCCCCGCAGCCGCTGTCCCCGTGTCCCCGCGTTCCCAGCGCCCGGAGCGGCGGGCAGGGCCGGGCAGGGAAAGGCTCAGCAGAAGCGCAAGGTCACAGCGCTCTCGCCTTTCCCCGGGATTTTTTAGCTCCCGGCTATTCCCTGGCTCACAGTGCCTCCTGCCGCAAGGACGCACGGATGTCCCCGCGGCACAGCCCGGCCCGGGAGGACGGAGAGTTTCGGCAGGAGGCGGAGGAGGATGCTTGCACGGGTGAAGAGAGCAACGCAAAGACATCCCCAGCCGGCAGCGCGGCTGGCACCGCACCCACGCAGCAGCAGGACGCGACGCAAGCCCTTGTGACGCCCCGCACCCACGCGGGTCCCGCTCGGCGGCCGGGGACGGGGACGTGCCGCAGGGCAGGAACGCAGGAGGCACGGGGAAAGGGCTCAGGCTAATCACCCCTCGCGTTTCCCAGAGGACTTTGATCCTCGGTGCTTTCCAAGCTCTCCAGCAGGAAAAGCAGCCGGTTCGCAATAAAACTTCCCACCCGGGAAGCGGGACAGCTTGGGGAGGTGTTAGCAGCGTGAGAACGCAGCTCGAGCCCGGCTGAGCTGGCGGGATTAACGGCTTGTGCTCCCCAAAAGCACCCGTTGGTATTTCCAGGCATCACGTAGCCGGCATGAGCAAAAACAAGCGCTGACAAATCCCCCGCCCCGGGGGATCGGAGCTAGTACAAGGGGTGATGCCCTTCCCCGTGTCACCCCCCGCCCTGCGGTCCCTCCCCGGGGGAGGGAGAGCCACCGACATTTACCGTTCATCTCGCAGCCGATGAGTTCAAAGCGCAGCGTGCAGGCGCGGCGGCACATCACAGGGTAGATGCGGATGAACTGGGCAGTGATGGGAGGGCTGAACATGTTGGTCTGCATGGTGCCATAGTCCACGTTCCCCTGGAAAACCTGCAACGGCGAGCGGGGCTGAGTGCCCCAGCCCTCCCGCAGCCTCGTCCATAAAATCCCTCCCGCTACGGCAATGCTCCCCAAACTGCGACGAGCAGAGAGGTGGCTTGCTTCTTTCTTTTTAACACAATAAATACAGTCGGGTCATGTTTTCATGCGTTTTTTTCCACCACTGAGGAAACAATCTGCCTTTTTTTTTTTTTAAAAGCAAGGCAGATATTCCCAGTCATTCCCTGGATGCTCAAAAAACAAGCACAGGACGCTTGTCATAAAAGCGTCTTAAAAGTGAGATATTAAAGTGAGACATAAAACCGAGAGTGGAGAGTGCTGCATTGAGTGACCGTTCCTGCTTCGAGAGCGAGATACGCTGTGGGCTCATGCTGGGTGCAGACACAGCACCGAGCCGCGTAAGCCGCTCACCAGCACTTCCATACCATGCCCGGTTCCCACAGGGTGTCAGCGATAAAGATGTTATCTGAATGACCTAAATAAGTCAGCACCGCTTCTTTGGTTGTGCTTATTATGGTCAATTAAACAGAGCCAGAGAGCACTGGAACCATCTGTGCCTCCTCACTGCTAGGACAGTTCCCAACATGGCTTTGACTCAGGTCAAAAGCACTTTCCCAAACATGGGGACAGTCTGGGACGCAGCTCACGCCAGCACCCGCAGCACCCCTGGGTGGGGGGACCCAGCATGGTCCCTGCGCAGAACATCACAGCCCACCTTGTCCGCGTCCTGCTTCTCATCCTTGCAGAAGGTGAACTCCCGCCCGTCCAGGCTGTAAGCGACTTTGTAGGCACGGACGTACTCCGGCTGGCCCACGCGGCGAGCACCTTGCGTGATGATCCCGCTCAGCCGCATCTTCCGCAGCAGGTTGGCCTGGGCAGAAGAGAGCCTGAGCTCGGATGGGGTGCACAGCCCTGGTGCCCACCAGCACCGCCGAGCCCGGCTGGGAGGGGGGGCTCACGGTCAGCATCAGGACCAGGAAAGGAGCTGCCCAGGGCACTGTGACTTCCTCGGGATGAAAGTCCTCCATCCCTCCAGCCTCACATCTGAGAGTGGGCAGAGAAGGGGGATTGCCACCCCAGGTCCCCATCTCCCTCACCGGGGACTTTGCCTTCTCAAGGCACATCACAAGATGCCCCTGGGTGGCACCTTGCTGATGCAATTTAGCCCTGCCATTCCCACCAGAAGCAGAGAAATCCCACGGAAGCAGCCCAGCAAGACCAGTCAGGGCTACTGGGGCTGCCCGCTACACCGATGCTCCCAGTCCTGCTGCAGGTACCTGGATCCAGGGGCTCTTGTCATAGTTGCTGGAGGTCCAGGCGTTGACGATGCCATGGTTGTTGAGGCGGGCGAGCTCCGGCCCCCAGCGCTGGAGGCCAAGGAAGCCGTAGTGGACAGAGGATGCTGAGAGCTGGGCGTCAGAGATGGCTCCTCCTTCCATGCCCAGGAGAACGGCACAGCCTGGGGGTGCAGGCGAGGGAGGGCAGAGTGGGGACATCAGCACCAAAGAGACACGGTGACCAGGGAGCAGAACCGAGGGGTCATTTGCCTCTTGTCTGGGGACAGGGCAGGAGATGGAGGCCAGTGCTAGGACCTGCTTGTCCCTTTTGTGTTCCCCCCACCTCAGCCTTCAGCCAAAACCACACCGTCCATCAGCTCCTCTCACAGCACAGAAGTCTGGGGGGGAACACGACTGCTCTGGAGCCCCCTTAGAGAGGAGACGGCATCTTCCCAAGGATGCTCCCTCCACCAGGACCAGGCTCGCTGGCACCAAGGGCAGCCGGCACACAGGCACTCCCGGCTGCCCTCCAGACCCCCTAGACTAGCTGGTGAGATCTCTCCCGGGTACGCTAGCGATGGGGGCCAGGGAAACAGGGAGGGAAAGAGAATTCTGTAGAGTTGGTGCCAGCGACTTACGGACGTGACAGGTCTTCCCCAAGAACGGAGAAGGACACTTGCAGGCATAGTCGCCGTCCAGGTCCAGGCAGGTGCCTCCATTTTTGCAAGGCTGGGAGTAGCACTCGTTGTTGTCTAGGAGACAGAGTAGGGGGGCTCAGGAGATGACCTCAAAGCCAGTCCTGGGGAGGAGACCCCTCATTCGTGCAGAAATAAGAGGGGAGAGGCATCCCCTGAGCAAGGACGATGGCAGCATCCATGCTGATACGGTGGCATGGGTTGAAGCTCTAACCCAAGGAGACACCTAAGCCATGTCCCCGCTGACTGCAGCTGCACGGGTGCATCGGGACATGCAGCCACAGCAAGGCTGGGAGCTCGCGTGGAGCAGCCCGAGCCTCCAGGCACCCCTTGTCCCATTACTTGAGGCACTGTGTCCCTCCAAAGATGCAGAGCGAGGCTCGGACACAGCCGTGTCCACGCACCGTGGTCCTTCCCTCAAACCCGCAAGGTCCAAACCAGCCCATGGTTCCCGACAGAGCCCAGTGCCCAACACAGCCACAGCTGCAAACACCCCCTGGGTGTCACCACGGTGCTGCCCAGGGGGTCCCCAAGTCCTTAGCAGCAGAGTACCCCCCACCCCCGAAACCCCAGCCACCCCACGGTACTCACTGATCTGGCAGTGCACCCCATCGTACCCCGCGGGGCACTTGCAGATGTAGTCGGTGAAGACGTCCCCCCGGTTTGGGACCAGCTGGCACTCGCCATTGTTGTGGCAAGGATTGGGGTGGCAGGGGCCTGCGGAAGGGGGAAAAACAGCTGTAATATGGGCATAGGTAGAGAGTAAGAGCATCCAGCGGGCTGTTGCTCTCCGAAGACATCACATCTCCCCCAAGTGATGGAGGTCACTGCATCCCTGCTTGGATCTCCGCTCTACACGCTCATCAGCGGGGCTGTACCCCAGGACCAGACCCCAGGGCCAGGGGGCAGGGCCACGACGAGGGCACGATGCCACGCTGCAAGGCTCCTGCACTTCACAGAGCCCCCGTGATGCAGTCAGTGACTCACCTTTCTCCGTCTCATTGCAGTCAATCCCAACGTAGCCCTCAGGGCAGATGCAGAAGAAGGGGGTCTCATTAATCCCCGTCAGGCAGGTGCCCCCATTCTGACAGTGGTTCACTTCGCAAAAGTCGCCTGGAAGTAAAGCCACATGTCACTGCAAGCCATCTCTAAGGCGGGCATCCACCAGAGCCCCATGGATGCACACGGAGGCATCCCGGCAGGAGCTGCTCCCCTGTGGATGCCACGGGGAGGGGAGCACCCAGCGGGGGCCGGCAGGACCGGCTACCAGATCCTGCACGGGACTGCCGGTCTTCAAGAGAGATGGTTGAGACCAGGAGCATGAGAGGGCAGCCAGGACCTGCCCCATCCTGGCACATCAAAAAAGGGGTTTAACAGAGCCTGCACGTCACGCCGAAGCCAGGGGAAACCCAGGTCTTTGACGCATCCAACGTTTCCCCTGCTCAGCTGGGGAGCCGGGGTGACCAGGCTGCGGCTCGCTCAGGCGTGAGCAGGAGAGGATTTTTCAGGGGAACGGGGCTGGTCCCACGGCTGGGTTTTGCTAATGAAAGTTAGACCTCACAAGACTGAAAAAAATCGTTGTAGGGGGAGCCCGCATGCCTCGATTCTCAGATGCTGGAGACACACAAGGAGGGAGCACAGGATCCATCCCTGCGCGATGCCTGCCAGAACTCTGTTCACTCCGAGCACTCTCCAAGCAGTTCCCACCAGGCAGCCCCAGCCCACAGGCAGGTCCCTCCACGCAGCTGGTGGGGCTGCACCATCCTCCCTGGCTGTTCATCCACCTCCAGCACCTCCCACGGTGTTGGGTTTACGCGGTGAGGTGGTGGTAGCCGGGGGGGCTGCAGGGGTGGCTCCTGCGAGAAGACACCAGGAGCCACCCCCAGGCTGGGGGCAGCTAGTCCCAGAGCACTCCAAAAGAGACCCACTGCTGCCCAAAGCTCAGCCCGTCACCAACACTGGTGTTGCCTCTGTGATAATATACGTAAGATAAGGCAAAAAATGCTGCACAGCAGCTGTGGGAGAGAAGAGTGAGAAAAATGTGAGAGAAACAGTCCTGCCGACACCCTGGAGACAGGAGGAGGAGGGGGAGGAGGCGCTCCAGGCGATGGAGCAGAGGTTCCCCTGCAGGTGAATGCCATGGAGAAGCATGTCCCCCTGCAACCTGTGGAGAAGACCACAGTGAAACAGGTTGTCCCCCTGCAGCCCGTGGAGGACCCCACGCCAGAGCAGTCTGTTCCTGATGGGCTCTACCCCATGGAAAGGACCCACACTGGAGCAGTTCATGAAGAACCGCAGCCTGGTGGAAGGACCCACGCTGGAGCTTTTTAACCTTCTTTCCTCCCCGCTGTCCTGCTGAGGAGGGGGAGTGAGGGAGCGGCCGGGTGGGCGCGTGGCAGCCAGCCAAGGTCAACCCACGGCACCCCTCAACCTTCTGCTCCCCATTGCAGCGCTGAATCAGACTGCAAGAGCCGGGCTGAGATTCCTCCCACCCTCAATTCCTTCTGTCCCAAGAGCTGCAAGATGGCAACGCTCTCCATAAACCTCGACCAGATTCCCACAGATCTGGCCAAAAGCCTCAATAACTCCTCGCCAAGCACTGGGACAGCACATCCCATGATGCCAGGCCCTTCTCTGCCACATTACAGGAGTCAGAGCAAGGACTGAACTCCGATGGAGACCCCAGAATAACCCCCCCACTACCTGCATTCCCTGGAGAAGGTGGAAGTTAACGAGCTGTGGGCGCGCTGCCCAGACCCACACCAAACAGCACAGCTCTCATTAGCCTAAGCTGCTACTCATTGAGCTCCTACTCATTAGTCTTTTAATAGCAGGGCTCCTTTGAGTTAATCCCACTCTTCCTGACGCTCCACATCTGTAGGGTACACGCTGGTGGCGGACAGGCCGGCGTTAGGTGAAGGTTTCCGAAAAGGTGCTGTAGCTGCCTCAGCCCAGCCTCGGGAGGCAGAAAAACTTGGGCACCGGTTCAAGTCGCTGCCTGTGCTGCCCAGCCTGTTCCGCATGACCTCATGCTCCATCAATGCGCTGCCATGAGCTACAGCGCGGGAGGAGAGAGCTCGCGCTGATATGCGGGGATGCCTTTGCCCCACGCCCCTCCGCAGGTCTCGGGGACATCCAGCCGCCCCATCCCAAGGATCTCTCCCGGCAGCCGGCCAAGGCCCCGGAGACAGAGCTGCTTCTGTTCGGCAGCGGGAGACGGCTGCTTCCCCCGGCACGGAGCGCCAGCGAACGTGTGCTCCCCGGCATCCGCGCTGCCTCCGACGCAGGAGCGCCCGGGGTGGGACGCGGCAGCGAAGGAGCACGGGCTCCTCCCAGGGTTGGGACAGGAGGGGTCCCAGTTTTGTACTTCAATTATCCCAAGTAACTGGACTGCCTTTCATCCCCTCCCAGGAATAATCCCTTACGTGGTGGGTCTTGCTAGCCAGCCCCCTGCCTAGCAGCGAGGCGCACGGGTCACATTTTCCACCGTGGCAAGTAGTTTTGGATGCTCCCGCTTCTCGGCTGTTTCGGGCCTGGTTTCGGAGCAGTTCATCATCTCCATCCTCCCCACACACATTTTTCTCCGGTCAAGGAGAGAACTGTCACAGGCTGGGCAGTCAGGAACCAAGGCAACAAAGATCAGCCACCGCTTTTGGAAATGTTTGCTTATACGAACCCACAGGCTGGCTGGAAGGCAAAAATAACATCCTCCGAAAACTGGGACGGCTCATCCCAGCGGGGCTGGGGGAGGTCGGGTCAAGCCTGTCTTGGGAGGGCAAAACGGGCACCTCTGCCCCGGGAGAGCGAGCACAGACAGGGCCTTCCTCACAGCACACCTTCCTGCTGCCCTTTGTCCCCTGGCCGGGAGCCTGCGCTTGGGCTTTGCTCCCCTTTTCCCTGGGCTCACCCGTCTCTTTTGGAGTCAGCCACTCCAGGCGTGACCCACAGGGTGATGATGGAGCTGCTTCTCCCCGGGGTTCCCCTGCCCAGGCCAGCCGGGCGTGCTGTGCCAGGCGGTCCCAGGGAAGCTGTTTACATCACGGGCACGGTTATCTAAGCCTGAACGCACGGGACAGCCCGGCTGAGCTATTCCTGGCTCAGGAGCAAGGACGAGGCCGTGGACCTGAGCTCCTCTGCTCCTGCAGCCCTGGGGGCTGAGCACCCTCTCACTCGCCACCCCTGCGCCCCGCACACGGCAGCCCGGACCCTCTCACCCTGCACCCCAGACCCTCCCTCTCTGCACCCCGGACCCCCTGCATCCTGGGTCCCCATCACCCCGGGCTCCCTGGCACCCCAGATCCCCAGCACCCCAGATCCCCGGGCTCCTGGGCACCCCTGATCCCCAGCTGCCGGGCTCCCCTGCACCCCCGGGCCCCCTTGCATCCCAGATCCCCTGCATCCCCAGCATCCTGGCACCCCAGCTCCTGGGCACCCCTGATCCCCAGCTCCCCTGCACCCCGGGTTCCCCTGCATCCCGGATCCCCTGCATCCTGGGTCCCCGTCACCCCAGGCTCCCTGGCACCACAGATCCCCGGCACACCGGACAACCTTGCACCCCAGATCCCCTGCATCCTGGGTCCCTGTCACCCCAGGTTCTCTGGCACCACACATCCCCGGCNCCCCTGCACCCCCGGCCCCCCTTGCATCCCAGATCCCCTGCATCCCCAGCATCTTGGCACCCCAGCTCCCCTGCACCCCGGACAACCCTGCACCCCGGATCCCCTGCATCCTGGGTCCCCATCACCCCAGGCTCCCTGGCACCAGAGATCCCCGGCACACCGGACAACCCTGCACCCCAGATCCCCTGCATCCTGGGTCCCTGTCACCCCAGGTTCTCTGGCACCACACATCCCCGGCACACCGGACAACCCTGCACCCTGGATCCCCTACATCCCCAGCATCCTGGCACCCCGGCTCCTGGGCACCCCGGATCCCCGGCTCCCCTGCACCCCGGGTTCCCATCACCCCGGATCCCCTACATCCCGGGTCCCCATCACCCCAGGCTCCCTGGCACCCCGGATCCCCGGCACCCCGGACAACCCTGCACCCCTGCACTCCGGACCCCCGGCACCCCGGCACTCACCGGCCACAACCAGCAGCAGCGACAGCCCCAGCCCCAGGGAGAGCAGCGCCCGCCACGGCCTCGCCGCCTCCATGCTGCGTCCCGACCCGCACCGCTC
>VUYV01000641.1:0-43560 GCA_008711295.1 Anarhynchus alexandrinus | reverse complement strand
GGGGGGGGGTACCCCGGGCACCCGGGGAGCAGGGTAGGGCGGGAGGCAGGGTTGGGACACCGGCCTGGCAGCCGGAGATGGTTAATTAGAGGGCTGGGCTGATGATGCTCCAGGTGTAGGGGGTCTTACCGGCTCATCCCACGCCAGGCCTTGGCTTTGGGGGGGGCTGCTGGGGCTTCCCCAGCCTGGCAGTGCCCGTGGCTCCCGGCCCTGGCTGGCAGAGGGGTGCCGAGCTGGACCGGGATACGCTGGGGGCTGACGGCGCTTGGCAGGAGAAAGAGCTGTTTCACAGCACAAACCCCTTTTTTGCTCTCCCGGGGTGGGGTGAAAGCTGGAGAGGGCTTCCCCTCCGCCAGGACAGGGCACACATGAGCACCCCACGCCACCCTCGGCACCCAGCACGCCGGCGGCACGGGGTTTTCGCAAGCTCCTCCTCACCAGCATCATGGAAAACAGCTCGAGGCCCGGTCCCATGTGCACAGGAAAGGCATGGGGCGGGGGGGGGACAACAGCTCTGTGCCCAAAGCACCACACCACGGGTCTGCTGGTTCAGCCACAAACAAGCTCCTCTTTGAGCTGTGCCCGGCCCCCGAGGGCTGGAAAAGCCCAGCCGTGCTCTCGGGACGAGCTGGTGCCATGTGGGGAGCCCAAACCACAACACCCTGGAAGGCAGAAACTGTCGGGCTAAAGCATATTCAGGATAAATTCATATTCAGCAGCAAGCACGAAGGAAGAGGGTACAGGGAACTGCACAGTATGGCAATGCTGGATCGTTTGCCCTGGAAATCCACCCCTAAGCCCTCCTAAACACGAAGCTGATTTTATCTCTTCTTGCAAAACCCTCCATTTCAGCAATAACTAACCCATCTCAGACACTCCGGCTGCTCATATTTACATGTTGACTCTGCCCGAGCGTTGCTAAATTTCTGGCTTTGGCAAGGCGGCCACCTCATCCGGCAGCGTGCCGGCCAGCCCAGCCGCACGCCGTGCACTTTGACCAGTCCTTCCACCCCATTTTCCATCCCCACTCCCGCATCCAGCTGCTGCGGTCCACCAGCGCCCGTGAGAGCACCCAGACTGGAAGCGACACCCCGGGGACAGTCCCGCCGGCAGGTCCAGCTGCCCTGGCGCCCCAGCAATTTGCACGGCTGTTGGTGATGTTGCCGGAGCGCCAGGGCATGGGGAACACGGGGAGCTGGCCACGTATTCCCACTCAGACCCACCACCCCCGTTGGTGGTGTTTCCTTCAATTAATAGTAACGAGAAGGAAACTCCGGGCAGAGTTTAACTCCAGCACAGGGAGAAACAGCGGCTAGAAAGGCGGGAGAGGACAAGACACAGTACTTGCTTTCGAATAACCCTTCAACCTCAGGGTAATTACTGCTGTGGTGTTCAGAGGAAAACAAGGTCAGGAGGAGGAGAGCGCAGGGCAAGATTCCCAGGCCTGTGCACAAGCAACTAGGACAAGGGTGGGTTTTCTGCCTCTTGAGGGGCTACTGCCAGGACCGGTCTCAGAGAGGATGCAAGACCCAGAGGGAGCTGCAGAAAAATCATCAGCCTCTCTAAAAACAGAGAGCAAAATGTTTTCCTTCTGTCCCCTGGGGCACGAATGCCGATGTCCCGAGGAACGCGCATGGGAAAGGATATTAAAAAACGAGTGGTGGAGGCCAGGCGGAGCTATGCGCTCCATGGGGACAGCGCTTCCTGGAGGCACCAGCGGCTCTTTGAACGGAGGCCGGCGATGGAGTGGGGGATCCCAATGGGAAGCCGGGGTTGGGAAGAGCCCGTGCTGTCCCAGCTGGAAGAGGGAAGCTCTGGCTACGGGAGACAGAGGAGAGAGAGGAGCAACCTGTCAAGGACAGGGAAGCAGCGAGGAATGGAGACAGCCCCCACAGACGCACACCACACCCCGGGTTCACACAGCCGCCAAGTTTTCACAAGGGATGGCTCTGCTTGAAAGAGTTGGGTAGGTCGAAGGTCAGGCATAATTTCACTCCCTTCTGCAGGGACTACTTAGGCCTTGTTATAGCAGGATTTACCACTGGGTTTGGTTTCTTCTGCGTGGAGATCTGCCAGGCTTTGCTGTGCTGTAACCCTTCCTGAGCTGTGCAGATAGCCCATGTCCCGGTTCCCGTGGCTGGGGTGATACAGGGGAAAATAGGTGATGGGGCTGCATGTTTCTCTGACGCAATTCTCTTTATTTCCAAGCTTGTACAAAGGTGTTTTCCCGTCAAAGAGGGAGACAAACAATACGCAGCCTGGCCCTTGCTCAAGCATAAAGCCCCCATCCGCCATAAAACTGGCCAGGGTGCGTCCCACAGCCGATGAGTTTGCGGTGATGACTCTGGTATCACCACAGTTTCGTGTTCTTCCTCTCCACTCCCTCTCAGACACTCACCTCTGACCCAGGGGACCTCTCCCCCCGCCATCAGATAGCAATGACACCCCCCCCCGACCCTAGCAAGGTCCCGCCCAGCCCTTGCGTGGATCTTTTTTGGGTAGCAGCCCCTATTGTTTCAGCTATCTCTTCTATAAAGAAATTCACTGGCTTAGGTTTATCTCAAAAGAAAGGCAGACGTTACACCCTGGAGGGATTCCCCAGCCGAAATGCTCCCACAGCCCTCTCTGCAACATGGCTTTCCTCCCTCACCCCAGCATCAAAGGCCCCCAAAAAACCCACCCTGGCAGAGGTAGCCAGCCCCATCCCCTGCAGCCACGGCTCTTTCTTAGCACCCGAAGTTGTGGTTCAGGCCACAGCACAGGTCCTGGGAAGGTTTCCTGCCCCATGGGATCAACATCCCCATCCTGCAACACATGTGAGCTGCTCCGAGTGGGAAGGAGAAGCAATCCACGGCGCTGTCACAGAGGATTAAGCCCCAGCCTGCTCCTAATCCCCCTAACAGGATAACCAAGTGCTCGGTGCCAGCATCTCTAACCTCCCGCAGCCCCAGCCAGCGCCAGCGCCCGCCGGCGTGCCAGCGCCTGGTTTCCGAAGGCTGCAGAAAACATCCACTGGCCAGGACAATCCTTGCACGTGGCTGGACTGCTCTGTTTATTTTCTAGAGAAAAAAAAAAAACCCAACACAAAAACCCCAAAAGCTTTCCACACTCTCTGCCCTTTGTATCAAAAGGGCCACAGTTTCTTTAAGCTCAGGCTTTACATTTAGGGATGCTAATGTTTAGGCACCAGGAATTTCAGGACTATCTGAAGAAACCTTGATACTGAACATCCTCAGGGCATGGAAAGCTCCGCACAGCTACCGAGTGCCCTTCAGGGTGTGTAAAACTTTGTGATTTAAAAGGAAGGATGGAGGCAAAGGGCAGCACCGTCCCCCAGTTTTGCTCCATTCCTGCTGCTGATCGTGTCGGAGCTCAGGCGAGATCCCAGCCCGTTCAACTTCCAAGTCCTTTGCTCTAACCTCAGTAAACAAGATTATACCCAGCTTAGAGCTGGTGTGTCTGCGTAAGGTGCTTAATATAAGCACCTTTATATAACCCCCTTCTCTGAATTGAAGTGCTTTGCAGTCTTTATCATAGAATCATAGAATGGTTTAGGTTGGAAAGGACCTTGAAGATCATCGAGTCCCAACCCCCCTGCCATAGGCAGGGACACCTCCCACCAGACCAGGCTGCCCAAGGCCACCTCCAGCCTGGCCTTGAACACCTCCAGGGATGGGGCCTCAACAACCTCTCGGGGCAACCTGTGCCAGTGCCTCACCACCCTCACAGTGAAAAACTTCTTCCTCATGTTCAATCTAAACCTGCCCTCTTCCAGTTGGAAGCCATTCCCCCTCGTCCTATCACTCCATGCCCCAGTAAAAAGTCCTTCCCCAGCTCTCCTGGAGCCCCATTAGGGACTGGAAGGCCGCAATAAGGTCTCCCCGGAGCCTTCTCTTTAAGGATTTATCCATGCGTATCTCCAACAGAAAAGGTGTTGCCTTCATCTTCATTTGACAGATGGGAAACCAAGGGCTGGAGGGGCTCGAGAGAAGGACATGTCTCCCTTTATTTTGTCCATCTAAAAGGCAGGCACGCGGGCTTGGCCTCTTACACACACCTCCTCGGCAGCCGGTGGTAACAGCAGCGTTTCCAAAGGTCATTCATGTCTGCTACAGGAGGAATCACCCTGGGAAAGAGCTGTCCCTCTGCTGATGATGGATCAGCACCGACCTCTGGCCAGGACTAAACCCCGGCGTGGTGGTGGCTCTTCCCGGCCGTGCCCGTCTCGGAGGTCTGCCCAGGAAAGACGGAGCAGAGCCCACATCCCAGACTCGCCTTGCCCCTCTCCGGCCTGTTGGCTGAAGGCCCCCGCGGGGTAACAGGAACCGACACGCCGTGGAACACCGTGATGCGCAATCGAAACCGCTTATGGATTAGCAGCGGCGAGCGGCCTGACCGTGCCCCAGCACCGAGCAGATGCCGTGGGCAGATAAGCCGTGGCTCTTTTGTTCTTTTTCAGGAAGCTCTTGGCAAGCTCCTGCCTCGACACAAAGCACTAAATTGTGCACTTGATAACTTTATCATCGAAGTTCCTCTGATAACCCGGGTTTCTGTGGCGAGGGACGGATCCTCGCCCTGCTATCTCGCTCACAAGACCCCTCCTTACTTAAGCCATCGGTTTGGCGCGTGTGCTTCTGGCATACGCTTGCTGGAAGGTCCTCCAAGACTTGTAGGGCTCAAGGCAAGCTTGCAGCCTGATTAAACATCAGGGGCCTGATGGCACTAATGCTATATGAATATGTAATAACATTAACGAACTCTAACGAGCTGGGCCACAGGGTTTGCAAGGAGCTCAGAACCTGTCTTACCGGCTGGTGAAGAAGAAGCAGTTTGCTCATTACGGCACGCTCCCCTCCCACCCATCCGTGCCGGGGAGAGGCTCTGCCCAGGCCAGGGCCTCATTAATTTGCGAAGTTGCCTTTTGATCTCTGTTTCTCGGAGCATAATGAGAAGGTTTGAACTCTGCCCGTCCTCCCCCTCCCCGTGCCTCCCACAGGCTCTGATCCCCCGGAGCCCGGCAGGCAAGGGGAGATCTGCCACAGCTCTGGGATTTGTTTCTTCCTGAAGAGAGGTGTATTTGGGGCCTTTTAAAACACACTTCAGTAGCCACATCTATGGGTGGTTGTAGCAGGAAAGCACAGGTCCCTGCACACCTCCCCCTCTCTCGCACAGATGCGCAACCCCGCAAGGGCATCTGGGGTGATCACACCTCCAACACAGCTCCTTATTCCCTTGGGTCCCGCAGCCCAAAGTGGCTCTCGGAGGCCACTTGGAGCCAGTTGTGCCCCTGTCTGGGGTGGCTGGTGCTATCGATGCAGGACGTTGGCTCCTGCAGGACCTCTGCTTTGGAGGCAAGCTCCGGGCACCCAGTGCCTCCACATGGAGCTGCTGTAGGAGCTCCCGTGCTGGCAAGGAACGATACATCCCCCCTGCCCCGGGACCCATCACGGCCTCCCCCTGTGAGCACTAGCTGCTCTCCTGTCCTGGATGGATCCTGCACCACTGGCACACCAGTTGAAGCTCCGTACTGGCACACCAGTCGAAGCTCCTTCACCGCCTCTTCCTGCCCTTTGGGCTGCAGCCTGCAGAGCCGCAGCGGAAACCGCGGCAGGAGCTCGTTTGGCACTGCGGTCCACGTCCAGGAGAGCCAGCTCAGCCGCTCAGCTACTCGTCTCCATGACTCCTCCTCTCCTCAAAAGGAAACGAAAACAAGCTCCAAGCCAGACATGTGTCCTCAGTGAAACCCATCTGTGAGAGCCGCGGCAACGGCCCGAGCGGGGCTGTTGCCCGGTCAGGGTGTCCAGACCCGCCATGGAGGAGCGCACGTAGGCAGCCCCAGGGGCAGCACGCACCCAAGGGGACACGAGGCCAGAGCAGGGGACGCCACGGGACCGCCGGGGCAGCTGCGTCCTCCCCGAGCGCTCTGCCTGGGGCCGTGCTACCTCCTGTCTCAGCAGTGACAACAGCTCCCGGGCAAGAAGCCAGCCGATCGCTCTGCACATCCACAGACGTCTCCACGCAGTTTCCATACGCATTGTTTGGAGCGGTGAAGACCTCCTTAGCAGGAACGAGAGCGTCCTGAGGGGCAGGGGTATCCACCCATCCCCTGGCTGCTTCACAAGTTTCCTCCAAAGGAGGTTTCCTAGAGCTCAGTTTTGTGTCAGACCCTTGTAAACTCTCCCAAGCATTTCTCCCTCCCTGCCAGGAAGCTTATACCAAGGTGTTTTTAAGACATCCATTCTGTTCGTCATACCCCATATGTCCTCTGCGATCACCCCTCCTTCTCAGTGGGCTCTCCCACCACACCAATTACCTCGTCCAGCTTCCACTAGAGCGTTTATTACAGCACGAACCGATTTGCCTTCTGCCATCAAACCCGCTCCAGGCGTTTTCATGTTCCTGGTCCCTCTCACCTCTTTGTCCTGCCTCATGGCCTGGTTCATACTGGGTGCAAATCCCACCTATCCTGCATCCAGTATCAACTGGAGCCTCCAATGGCTCCTGGAGGAGTTAAACGGCCCCAGCTCCAGTGCTGAGTCCCCACTTGTCCCCAGCTGGTAATAGGCTGCTGCTCTGACAGCCCCAGCAGCAAAACCAGTGGCTCTTGCTGGAGGCATCCAAAGTAGACACAGTGAGACTCCAGAGCCCCTCTTAGCTGCTAACAGCGCTTTGCACCTCCCCAGATCATTCCCTTTGGTCCATGTTCTGGGCCACATTCATTTGTGCCTCCTGGAGATGTTCCCTAGGGACCTACGGACACAGCCCCAGCACCTCCTTCGGTGCACGTGGTGAGGACGGGGCAGTTATTATGGGCTTGGGTGGTAACCCCCTGTGTCCAGTTTAGTATGCTCCCTCCCAGGCCTTGCTATCCCACCTCAAGCTTGAGGTGGAAAACACAGCTCACCTACATGGAGACCTGACACGGCTCATTTCCATGAGCAGGGCTGGCTTCACGGGCGCACCACGCTGTATAGGTGCTGCTCACCTAAAAGAACCCCAGAACCTCCCATGACCTGGAGGCAGGTGCAGTCCCTTGAGGGTAGCCGTGAAATGGGGCTCCTTTGTGGTCTTCCTCCTTTGTAATGTCTGCATCTTCTCCTTTTTGGTAGGTTGCCTTCTGCAAGACCTAGGAAGGTAAGGAAACATCTACCTGCGCTTCCTTCTCTCCTAGCTATGCCTGCACGCTTGCCTCGCCTGCTGCAGGCAGCCGAGCAGAGCAGATTTGCCACCAGTGAGGACAGTGACCCCACAACCACAGTTTCGGGGTGGCAGGGCTGTGTTTTGTGGAGCACGTGCAGCCCCACGCAGGAGGCGTGTTCGCTCTGCCTGCCCGCGGTTAGGCTGGAGCGCTTTCCAGGGAGCCGCGATCCGCTCAGAGAGCTGCTTGTTTGGGAGCACGTCGTGTTTTTGCCTGGTCTTGCAGCTGCCTGTCAGCCGCTGCACAAACACAGCCCTGTCTCCCGTGCCCCCCTCTCCTCAGCTCGGCTCTTTGCTGGGCTCAGGATCAGCCACACCTCAGCTGGGTAAATAGGAGCTGGTCCTGCCCCATCAGCCCGTGGCTGTTTAGCCTCAGCCGCCGCGAGCAAGAAGGGCTCCTTGGTTTTTCTCCCAAGCAAATCTCCCTTTTCATCACTCAGCAGGTCTGAAGTCTTTAATTGGACACAGCAGCTGATGTGATCCTCTGCGTTGGTTTCATCTTCTATTTTCTTTCTTTATTCTTCTGTTTTCTTTCTTTCTCTATTCTCTGGCTTTGTTCCACTCAGCTTCCTTATCTTCTGATCTGTTCCTCATTTTCTCACTCCTTTCCCCCCCTCCTGTCTCCATCCCCTCCTTTTTGCTTTTTCACCCACCTGAGGAAAGCCACCCTTCCTGTACGTCACCTTCTGGGTGCCAACTAATGAGCTAGACGGGGCTGATATTTTAGTCTTAAAAAGCCATGGAGGCTGTTAGTACCTACAGCCAGCACCTTGCTCTTCATCTCAGCTCAAAGGCAGCATTTCCTGCAGATTTTTACCTGCCTTTGAAGGGATGCTGGGTGGGGAGGGAGGAGGACACCCATTCCCTGCAGCACAGCACCCTCTAGCCTTCACCAGGGCAGCAGCTCTTTGCTGATCTGGAAGGAGGACCTCCACCACCACCCTTCAGCCATGCGTCCTCCCAGTCCCGCACCGCTTCCTACACATCCAGCCCTGTGTAACTCCGGCAAAATCCTCCTGCGGCATTACTGCCAAATCCAAGGACGGACTTCATGGGAACTTCGGGGATCAGGATCCGAAAGCTGGTCTGTTCTGAGCAGACGCGTGGTAAATCAGACGTCGTTTCCAAAAGGCTGAGACACCAGCTTCGCAAGGTGGAGCCCGCAGTGAACCAAGGTGGTGTCAGCCCGGAGAAGCGGTCGTTACACAGCGTCAGCGGCACTGTTCATTTCCGCCAGCCCATACAATAATTTATCTCGATGGCGGTAGGGGCAGGGTTCTCAAAGGGGTAGCGCTGCTCCTGCGAAGCCAGGTGAGGTCAGCTGGAGGAATGGCGTGGGGCCAGTGGTGGCTACAGCTCTGCGGTTGCTGTGTTTTCTTGGGAGGTCGTTCTGCAACCTGCCAGGTCCCTGTGCGTGGGAGAGGGCGGTCACCCCCAGCTCAGCTCCGGACGTGGCAGCAGACCTTCCCCACTCGGCTGCGATTGCTCCAGGAAAGCATCCAGCAGGTGGGAACGCTCTGGATTATCCCTTCATCCCGGCCATCCCACTGCTCCTCGCTGCCTCCTCCCCACCTGCCTGCCCCCCAAACCATACTCCCCCAGTTCCCACCGGCCTCACCCACAACCCACCTCCCCGCACCAGAGTCAAGCCTGTTTCCTCTCAGCCTTGCTTTCCTCCGACACCTCTGGGAAACAGCGTTCTGGCTCTCTGCGCCCTAACACCACCACCCTTCCCCCCAAACCACAGCCGTAACTGTTTCCTTCGTCCTCACGCTCATCTGCACACAGTTGTGTGCTCCCGACCGCCCAGACCTATCCCGATTCCCACTATTTTGGCACGAGGCAGCTGCTTCCGCCTCCGCTCACTTTATTTCCATAAATATTGCTCTCTAGGAAGAGCCTCTTCCCCATTCCTTAGGCAATACTAAAATTTGGATCTTTACCAGGGGCTGATAATCCCACTGTTGGGTTCACTGAGCATTTCAGCTTGCAGGATTGCAACCCCTCGTTCTCCTTGTGCACCACTACTTCTGCTCTCTTCCAGAGAAAGTATTTCACAAGCAGCCACTGAAAAAAACTGTGGCTTTAGCAGTCTCCCTCGCTGGCTTTCTGAGGCGGGATAATCATAGTCCTTCCAAACTCCAACCTCAGGAACACAGTATAATGGCGAATGTCAGACAGACCACTCAGAATTAAACAGAAGACAAATAGTTTCCTTTATTCAGTAAGACATCTTGGAAACACTCCAGGAGAAGCTCATACATCCTTCTGGCTCTGCTCCGTTCATTTGCTCCAATCCATCCTGCTTCCCACCAGAGAGACCTCCTCCCGCTGCTCCCACTGCCTGCCAGGTACCTGCTGCCCTCACGCACGCCCCCTCCGTGCTCGTGCAGATGGCTTTAGGGACAGGGGCCGCAACAAAGCACCGCTTAGCCCCTGCAGCTGTGCCTTGATTTACCAAAACGTGTGATAAAGGGACAGAAATGGGTCCGAAATGGCCCTGAGCGAACAAGAGGTGGTGTTGGAGGTGGCAGCTGTTGGGAACAGGTCTGCTTAGCCTGGCAGCTTTTGGCGCAGGGGGTAGGAATTTCACCTAACCAGACTCCCTGGAAAATTCAGGATTGTGGCACGGATTCATCTCGGGGAGATACAGATGGATCCTCCCCTGGAGCTCTGAGGCTGCTTGTGCAGCCAGGCAGCGTTCCAGTGCCAGGAAGCATCCAGAAGCAGGACCAGCGGCAGTGCGGATGCCGGGGAGCGGTTTTCAAAACCTCCTCCTCCAGCCAGCGGCTGTGGCGGGACGTGGGGTAAAAGGGGTGAGCTGGCTGTCGGGAATTCCCAGACAGAAGCGGCGGAGCACAGCCACAGCCTGGTAAAGTGCTCAGCTCAGTGGCGTTTCTCTTTTGGCCTAAAGAATTTGGGAATGCAATAGGCCATCTGCTCTGAAATGGTCAGTGATGTTCCCCATATCAGCAGTCAGAGCCCTCTTGGTTTAGTAGAAAAAACAGGGGAAAAAAAGAGTCAGAAAGTCTCTAGCAACAGGGCAGGAGAAGAAATGCCTTCAGCCATAAGAAGAGACCAGAGCCTCTGGTCTACAGGGCACAAAAAGGTGGACAGCAGTAGCCCTGTAGGGCTGAGGTTAGTCAGTAAGTGCTATAATTAGGAAATAAATAGCGTGCTAAATAAACCCTGAGCAGAAGCTTCTGAGGAGGGTGACAGAGCTGGAAGTTGGCAAGGAGCAGCTGAATGAGAATGTGATGGAAAAATACTGAGCAGGTGGGCCACGTGCCACCTCCCCAGCTCGGGTTTGTATGATGCAGCCGTTCTCCCATCCCTGGCGCTTGTCCTCTTACGCTGTCAGCTCCTCGGGACAGAGGCTGCTCTATTTAGAGATCTGCAAAGTGCCCATTACGCTTTTAGACACCATTTTCAGAAAACGCGTAAGAGCCCAAAGAGCACCGTGCATCCAGATCCAGCAGGCTCTCGAGCGGCACGGCTCCGCAGCCTGCAAGCAATGCCTCGCTGGCACCGCAGGGAACGCAGAGAGCGGGAGAAGAGGGAAAAAGCATTGCCTTTATTTCCATCTGCAAAGCTTTTTTTGTGCTCACATGTCACTGACAGGCGCTTCACTTATTTTCAGCTGGCAATCAAACCCTGTCGTAAGAGATGTTTTCCTTTTTGCTCCCGCCGCACTGGCAGAGATCAACACCCCAATATCTCCTCCAGCAAAAAGGTTTCCTCAGAGGTGCAAAGTCCCCGGGAGTCCTTCAGCACACAGCGAGTTTGCTGAGCAGGAGAAAAGCTGGGCCAGGGGCAATGAAGCAGAAAAAGAGTCCGAGTTCCTCGTGGCAGCAACAGCCAAAGGAGAAAGGGATGTGAAGAACAAAAGGTGACTGTCATCACGGTGTTGTACGGGGGTGTCTCAGGCTGGCTCAGCACCACATCAAGTTCTCTCTGCCTGGTAGCTTTCCAGTTGCTGGGTTTAAAAAGGTGAAATTACCCTCAGCCTTTTTTTGGCCTCATTGTACAGAGGTAAGCGCCTGCCCAAAGCACAAGGCAAAGCTGCGTGTTCCTCCTGTGCCTACAGGTTCCAGCACATACATTTGGCCTCTTTTGCAGTAGCCACACTACTTACTCAAAGAGGAATCCTCCTGCCCCCGAAGCATTGGGGTGTTCCTGGACACCCCCATCCCACTTCTCTGCAGGAACATCAGACAGAAGCATCTGCTGGGCTGGAGCTGCCAAATGCCTCCCTACGAGGCCGGGAATGAAGCTTGGCTCTTCCCAGCACCCTTCCTTCATGGGATGGCTTGGGCTACTGCTCAGATGGCGTTTCCTGAGCGTGAGCTGTTTGCTGCGAGTGGTACAGCCTCGCTCATGGCTGCGGGCCACAGCGCTCCACCTGCTGCACGCGCCACTGCTCCCAACGCCAACCAGCCCCACGGCGCGCATCATAGAATCATAGAACTGTCTAGGTTGGAAGAGACCCTTGGGATCATCGAGTCCAACCATCTACCCTACTCTACAAAGTTCTCCCCTACACCATATCCCCCAACACCACATCTAAATGGCTCTTAAACACCTCCAGGGATGGTGACTCAACCCCCTCCCTGGGCAGCCTATTCCAATGCCCGACCACTCTTTCTGGGAAAAATTCTTTCCTCATGTTCAGTCTAAATCCACCCTGTTGGAGCTTGAAGCCATTCCCTCTTGTTCTGTCATTAATTACCTGGGAGAAGAGACCAGCACCAACCTCTCTACAGTGTCCTTTCAAATAGTTGTAGAGAGTGATGAGGTCTCCCCTCATCACTCATATCATCACGCTGGCGTGGCCGTAGCAACGTCAGCTCCCCGCACACTCAGAGGGAAGGCAGCTTCCTTTACAAGACACGGCTCGCAGGGCTGTTTTAATAGCCCAAAGCCAGGTTTGGATTCACAAAACACGCTTGGTCCCTCCCAGCCATCTCTCTTGCTCCCACACCAGAAGGTGCAGCTGGAACCCCCCCAACGTTGTCCGGAGCAAAACGCCCACTGACTTGCACCGGTTCCTCCTTCCCTTTCTGGAGACACCGCACCTTTTCCACCACATCCCTTCTTCTTGCAATAAGCACAGCTCAGCGGTTCGGCACCCACTGCCACAGCCACCTGTGAATTTGTGCTGCCACCTCTTCAGCGTTAGTCCCCTCTGGTTCTCAGCTCTCATTCCTCACTGACCTATCTGAGCAACCCTGGTATAAAAGACTGCCCTATGCTTTACTTCCCCTCAGCAAGAAGTGGGCAGCTAGGAGTTTGTTTTTGTTTTGTGATGGTGCGCTTAAAAAAGGTCTCTTCTAACAGCGGAGCTTCTCTCGGGTCAGAGAAGTCTCCAACAGCCTCCGGGATTTGAAGTAAAAGCCTTGCCTGGGGGCTCAGCTCCACTTCGGTGGTGTGTTTTCCTGCCTGGCTCTGTGTTTTCCTGCCCGGATCCATGGTGAGGAGCCAAGGTACACCTGGAATCAATTGGACTGCAATTTTCTGTAATCAAATTCAAACACATTCTTCACATACTTAGTTAAGAGGCTGATACCGGAAGTTTATCTACCAAGCCTATCTCGTAGCTTGATCACAAGCATAACTCAGCTGCCTTCAGACATACGAAACCTCAGCCCAGCTGAGTCGCTGACAAGTTTAGCAACCACCATAAACCCAGGGTATTTTCACAGGGTTAATTAAAAGCTGAAGATAAGGAATCCAGCTCTCGTTTGACTGAGTGGTGCGGGATCGCATCTATAGCAAGCGAGGAGAGGAGCGCTCGCCGCGGGGCGGCTGCTGTTTCTGTTCTGCCACCGTCGTTTCGGCAGTCCCCGCTCTGCCCTTCCTCAGAGCTCCCTGCTTCACCGTGACTCAGTCTACAGCAGTTAGTCATCTCTCCAGATACATAACTCTCTGGAAAATGTGACTTGCTCCTTGAGAGCTTTCTCTACGTAGGAAGCTCCAACTCCCAGTAAACAGAGGAAACAAAATGTCTGAAATCAGGGAAAGGATTTTTCCATCCAGTTATATAAAGCAACCATTACCATAGTTAGGAACAGTTGATCTTACTAGCAACGTAACATGTGGCTGTTTTGGGAGGCTACACGAAAACCAAGTTTATTAACATCGCATTGCAGACATTTTTTTTATTTTATTATTTGTTTTACTCCAGCGCCTTCCCGATGACAGACCCCATCTACCACCGGGCAGATTTTGCGGTCCCCGTCACGCATCCCACTTGGTGGGGGGAAACCGGGCAGGCACTCAGGTGGCTCTGAGGGGCTGAGGGATAACCCCTTCACCCCCACTGGCAAAGCCCAGGAGGCCATCCCAGCGTGTGCTCCGGTGCCAGGTTTGATGCAGGGAGGTGGCCTGGGGGCCCGCGGGAAACAAAACCCGCCTGTCGAAGGCCCAGCCACCATTTTTAAGGCTCCAACATATTGATCCTAAATTAATTCTGATTGCGATGTAGCATTACATGACCAGTATTCGGCACCTGGGCACACTTCGATGGATTATCAGCGGGTGGAGAGGTTTTTGGCCCACCCGGCCCTCAGGACCACCGGGCCCCTCATCACTGAGGGGTGAACGTGCACCTCTGTCGGAGCGGCTTCCCGGGCTGCCTCCGCCCCGCGGCAGGGGTGGTGGCTCCGGCAGCAGGATGTGGCCAGCGGCAAGGCTGGTGCTTCACCCTCGCGTCACCGCTCCTCCGGCCGCCCCGCCGCCCACCACCCCGCCGCGGCCCCGCTCTGTCATGGCGCCGGCAGCCGCGGCTCCCCACAGGCGCCGGCAGCCCCGCCCCGCCCCGCCCGCGGACGCCAATCACCGCCCTCCGCCTGACTGAAAGGCGCCCAAGCCAACGGGACCGCGCTGTCCCGCCCCGCTGCGCCTCCACCAGCCAATGGCGCCCGCGCAGCCTAGCCGGGAGCGCGCTCCCACCCTCATCCCGCCTTGCGGCCAATCCGCGCGCGGGTTTCAGCGGGAGCGGCACGGCGGCGCGGCCAATGGGAGGGCGGGGGCGGGCACTAAGGGGCCGCGGGTAGCGGGGCCGGTGCAGTCGGGTGGGAGCTGCCGGCGGCCGCGCTCCTCGGCCGGGCCTGCAGGTGAGGCGGCGGCGGCGCTCCGGGAGCCCCTTCCCCGCAGGGCTGAGGGCGCGGTGGCGGTCGGGCCTGGCTCTCCACCCGTCTGTCAGCGGTACGGGGCCTGAGGGGGCGCGGGGCATCCGCCGGCCGTCCGGCCGCTGCCCCACGGCCGGGTCTGTCAGGCGCCGGGCGGTCAGTGGTGCCCCTCAGGCTCCCCTTGTCCGCCCAGCCGCCTTCTTGCTATTTATTTTGCGCAGCAGGCTTGCCTCGTGTGTTTATGTCCTGGGGGGGAGGCGGGGGTAGCCCTGCGGGGGGGTTCGGCCTGGCCTGGCTGCGGTGATCAGCGGTCCGGTCCCCTCCCGGTGCCTCTCCTCTCGGTTCCTGTGGTGAGGCCGTGTGGTGAGGGCCTTCCCCGTCGCTTCGCGGAGGTGCGGGGTTGTGCAGGGCAGGAAGAGCGGCGGTGGGAGCAGCCTGTGCTCGCAGGGGGCGAGGGCTGAGGTGGGGAGCACTTGGGAGCCGCTCGGGAGCCGAGCGTGGGGCGGGTGGGGATGAGGGGGTGATGCCCGTGTGAGTTGGAGCCAGGCGAGTTCTGGCTGCTGTCTGTCAGGCTGCACCGCTGCCCCTAAATGAGGCTCTTCTCCTCTGTTACTCGCGCTCCCGGGTCCTGACACGGCCGCTGGCATTTTGCAACAACTTTAGACTTCCTTCTGTTGGTGTGTGCTACATACCTGCTTGTTAGCCTGAGCAGCAGGACTCTGTCTGCTCCATTCTACAACTTCACGTATAACTTGTGATTGATGCCAGTACAGGGTGGGTAGATATATCTATCACAGAGGATGTATTACAGCTGGTGAAATCGCTCACCTGACACTAACTCTTTTAAAGAGGTATGTTAGCAGCAGCTTTATTCCCACAGTTATGGCTGGAGGGATTGCATTCTGTAGTTGCATTCTCATGCAGGTCTCTTTAGAGAATTCATAACAGCTTCCTCTTATTGTTGATGTACAATTGTCACTGGTGTGGTAAGTACTAAAGATTCCTGTCTGCCTCTTACAGATTGCTGTTTGGCTTCCACAGTGCTGGGGCCTGCTTCTGTAACAAATGTTTGTGGCTTGTTAATCAGCTAACTGGTACAGTGTGTTCATCTTACATGCCTTGTTTATCAATTATTATCATGCTCAGCCACGTTTGTAATATTGCTTAGGTTGACATGTTCTAGTCCCCACTGATATGGTGTTCGTAGAACGTGCAGTTCAGCTGTTTGCAGCCATGATATCTCATTTGCAGACCTCCTTCGATGTTTATTTCCTGTGCAGGGAGTTGTTATTGACCAGTAGTCTTTGGCTGTTCTGTTGGTATGTCTTCTTGGTTAGTCTACTTCACCTTCTTTCCTAGATGCTTGCTTAGTTCTCATATCACAAGAGAAGTTTGAATAAATTCTCATCTCTTTTTGGATCAGTGGACATGCAGCCTTTCTTATTATTCTAGCCATTGTTTATTTTGGTCTCAAAGTCAAGAGTGAGAACAGGAAGACTGTTTAAAAAAGAGCTAAGACCTAATGTTTGGGTTCTTATATTCTCTTGCCTTATTCTTTAAAGTAGCTGTGTTTCAGCTTTTGCACGGGAGGTCCTTTGTGTTACTGAGTGAATTAGCTGCATAGAGGACGAGGCTGACCTAAGACTGTGCCTTTTCGAGGGGTGGAAAAGATGTGGAGGTTGGGGATAAAACCTTCCATCTTGCCAAACTGTTTCTGAAGAAGTTAAACTTTAAAAATTAATCTGTTCTACTCTTCTTGTAAAAGCTATATTTTTCTATTCAGGGAATGAATAGCAGCTTAGGCTTTTAGTGTTTCATAAAGCTGCATTATTAAACTTGTCATGTGAAAACTCAGAGATTAACACGCTGAAATAGTCACTGTTCTGGGATGTGGTGTTGGGAAGGAAAGATGGGAGAATAACATCATTTGTCCTTGAGACAGGCATATGGAGAGGTTATCCAAATCTACTAAGTTCCAACTGTACTTTTAGATGTAATTTGATGTACTATAGAAAATGGTGGCTTTAGAGCAGTGATTCAAACCTTCTGTAGTTGTGTTTAACCTCTCCCGATAATGGAAATGTCCTGGGTGCTGTTGGATTCACATTGCCCTGTTACTCCCCTTTCTTGCTCTGTATCTTGGCCTCTTCATCCTTATTTTCATGCTGCCAGCTCTGGCAGTGCCAGAACTTGGATTAAGTTAACAAAAAAACGAATTTACCAAAGTCTGTAGTAGGGTTGTAGGTGCTGTGGTCTTTGGTGCGTGTAATTCCTGCTGAGAGGTGTAGACACCAGCCTGAAACTGGTGGTTTGGACTTTTCAGCAAAAGCCTAAATTGTCATAGTTATGCTAGTATATTGGAGTCTTCATCTACGCTTCTGAGTGTCTCTGGAAGAACATATTTCATGATGTGTTACAGCTCTGAGTTGCTATTCTTAATGTGTACTCTATAGATCAACTGAACTTCTGGGCAAGTATTTGCCCTTCTTCAGCCTAAATAGCTCGTGAAGATTAAGCGAGCTTATGCATTTAAAAAAAAACCTGATCAAACTCAGCTGACTGAGTTCAGTACCAACCAATTGATTTAATTTCAATGTGCGAGGGCAGTCTGTCCTTCTTATGGAGAAGCAAAGACCCACTTGCCCAACATATGTGGGTGGCAATGATGCTAACCTCGTCAGGCAGCTCTCTTGGCCTCTTTTAGCTCTAGGAAGGCTTGTGTGCCCAAGGGCTTGTCTTTTCTTCAGCTATATCAGTTGACTTGATAATAAAGATTGCCTCTGACTGCTTTACTCTGTCAGCATCAGGCAGCAGTGATTCAAAACGCTTTGCAAAGCAGATCTGTACAAACCAGGTGCTTGAAGCATCTTTATGCTTGTGCCCTGTTAGAGGTAGCGGCAGTGGAAGACAGTGTCATACTTTGCAATGTACAGATGATTTTCATCTGTATCTCTAGATTAATCAGGAAGTGCAGTTGTGTAGCACTTACTCTACTGTTGAGAAATACTTGAGCTTTTCATCATCATGGGATCAGTCTGACTGAAATAAATGGCAATGACAACTTCCTGAGGACTGAGTTCCTGCAAACACCAAACCCTTCTGAAACTTTTAATATACTGTTTGCTAATAATTGAGCTACAGCCCTATTTGGGGCATTGAGTACTCAAACAGCATAATATGGGCTCCTCGTGTAAAGCGTCAGCTAGGACAGGTGTCTGGCTGCTAGTGAGGGGTTTGCTGTTCAACCATCTGTCCTGCTTCTAAACTTATTTACATCTTCAAAGATGCTTTTGCATAGAGATCCAGGTTCCAGAAAGATTGTGTTGAGGGTGTTCAAGCCTGGCTGTCCCTTAACTGGAACACCCAGTTCTGTGAAGTGTTGGTTGAGCATATGTGAATATGGAAGACTGTACTAAGCGAAATAAGCAGATGCACAGTCATTTACAGTGAACATTCCTGTAAGAGGTAAGGAGAAAACATCTTAAGATGTGCTTGTAATATCCCTAACCTCCCACTCAGATTCAGCAGGAGAGTGGGCCACATAGCTCTTCAAACTTTATGTTGCTGGTGACTGCTGTAGCGCTCCAAAGCCTCTGTTTTTATTGGCATTCTGATAAAACTTGAGTATTCTGTAGTAGTGGTAGCTGTGGGTTGGTCAGGTCCTGTCTCTTTGTATTTGGTTCTCTTGTCCTGAAATGTTGTTTCATTTTTAATGTAATTATGTGAATTAAACTTCTCTAGCGTGAGCCTTCTATCTGTCATGGACAGACTCTGAGAGAATGACTCTGCAAATCTTCTGTACTGCTGTGGAGTGGAGCTGCTCGTCAGGGGAAAGAAAATAAGAAAGGTGTTTGAAGAGCTTGGAGTTAAGTTCCACCTCAGCTTTTGATCATGCCCAGATATAGGTGTTTTCAGACTGCTTGAACTGGACTGGTCTTGAATAAAGTTCTCTTAGCTGTCTAAATGTGTGCTTTGGTGATAGATGGTCTTTCCCTGCTGTACAGCGAGTCTGGCGTGGAGCATGCTCCCCACTTACTCAGCTGTGTACTCTGTAGCTGAGCAAACAGCTGTGAAGTGCTTGGACTTTGGGCTGCTCCTCCGATATGCACATCTGAGCTCTGTGACAGTGTGGGGATGGAGGGATTGGAGTCTGACGGTAAACAAGGCTTTAACAGTAAGATGCTGCATTTCAAAATACAGTGAAGGAATAGAGCAGACTCCTTCAGCAGGGTTTATTCTGTAATGCAGTTTGTATTAGCTCACTTAGCTATCTGTGGCTTGATGCTAGTACTGAGCATGAGTTGAGTACCCTCAACTACTGAGCATCGATTGTGGAGTTCTCTGCAATGTGTTTATTCCACTTCTTCCTTTGAGCTTAATGCTGCCTGTGACACACAGGGTTATGGGGGAGGCAAGTGGTACCTGCTGATGCTGTAGGACTAGAAAAGTGTTAGCCAGTATTTCTTTTCTCTTAGTGCCTAAAAGTAAGCTTGACCTTTCCTACAAGGAGCTGAAGCTCTGCCCTGTAGTTCCATGAGGCAGGGGTTAGGGTATGACAAAGTCCTAAGTCTCTGCGGTAATTGAATAATCATGTTTGCTTAAATAACATGAGCCTTTCCTTTAAGATAAGGTGCAATTAATTGATTTTTGTGGAGTCATCAGAGCCTTGGTTTGTTCTCAGTTAATCTTGTATATCAGGTGTGTGCAATAAAAGCTAATGCAGTGTTTTTTCAATCCATCTGTCACAAGCAGCAACCAGATAAGGTGACATACAGGGAGTCTACATAGCAACCTTGGATAATATACAAAAGCTGCCTGTCATGCAGTAGAACCGTTTTGATCATTTAAAATCACAGAAAGGTTTAGGTTGGAAGGGACCTTAAAGATCATCTAGTTCCAACCCACCTGCCATAGGCAGGGACGCCTCCCACTAGACCAGGTTCCTCAAAACCCCATCCAGCCTGGCCTTGAACACCTCCAGGGATGGGGCAGCCACAGCTTCTCTGGGAAATCTGTGCCAGTGTCTCACCACTCTCATAGGGAAAAATTTCTTCCTGATATATCTAGTTTAAATCTACCTTCTTCCAGTTTGAAGCCGTTCCCCCTCGTCCTATCACTGCATGCCCTTGCAAAAAGTCAATCTCCAGCTTTCTTGTAGGCCCCTTCAGATGCGGAAAGGCTGCTCTAAGGTCTCCCTGAAGCCTCCTCTTCTCCAGGCTGAACAACCCCAATTCTCACAGGAGAGGTGCTTCACCCTTCTGATGACCTTCGTGGCCCTCCTCTGGACCCAGTCTAACAGGTCCATGTCCTCCTTGTGCTGAGGACTTCAAAGCTGGACACAGTGCTCCAGGTGGCATCTCACGAAAGCAGACTAGAGGGGTAGAATCATCTCCCTGGACCTGCTGGCCACGCTTCTTTTGATGCAGCCCACAATAATATCGTGAAGAAACAAAAGCAGTTCCTGTAGTTAGAAGGAAGTAAAATTCAAGGCTCCTCTGATTAAATTAGCCTTCCTGGGGAAGTGAAAGACCTAAAGAGTTTTTGGGCCTGTAGAATTGTTCTCAGGTGCTTTCTTAAGCAAGCTACCTTGGCACTTACACCCAGCCCTCTTTGGTGCTTGGCTTCTGCTCTGAAGCTGTAGGACTTCTCAAAGTCTCAAAGTGAAAAAAGCTTCAGTTAAAGGCATCTGTCTTTCTGGCTGTTCTCATGGTGCCTCATGCTATGAACTTTGTCCCTGTGGCCTCACAGTACCTCTAAATTCAGTATATGAGCCAAATAATGTATCTGATGAAAAGGTCAAATTCCAGTGAAGGCACCAGCCAAGAAACTCTTGTTGGAACGTGGTGTAAACAGTACCTGCTGCTTTGTATACTCACTGACCAGCCAAATCCTGGCCTGGATGCTGGCTCTGGCACAAGGTGGAGGGAGTTGCACCAAGGACTTCTGTGTGGTGTCCAAGTAATGTTCTTCCAGTCATCATTGTGATGGGACATGTCAGTGTGCCCTCTTTATTTGGAGATAAAAATCTGTCAGATGTTTGACAACAAAACTGCGGTGGGCTTTGCCAGGCTCCCGATGACTCTGGTGAGGACTGCACTTTATCTCTCATGGCCACATCTCCTGAAAACCTAAGCTTAAGTGCTTGAAGTGCTCAGCTAATTCTTAATTATACTCTCTATGCTTTGAGGTCTCAGATTTAATTGGCTGTTTGAAATGGCCAGAAGTACCGAGCGGTACATCAAGATGATCTCAGCATTTGCTTCTGACGTGTTTGCTTCTGAGCTACCACCAAAGATAATAGGAGGTTCTGCATGGGGTAAGCTTGGGCTGGTTAGATGCCAGTCTCGAAATAAGCAGTGTGATGCCTTGCTTGGTGTGCCTAAACTGATGAGGCATAGTACTGGTGTGGCCCTAAAATACTTGTGTCTATGTAATTCTATTGGGACCTTAAAGTAGCAGTTTAGGCTTAACACTTTCTTCCTGTAAAAATTAAAGCATGTGTTACACAAAAAGTGCTGGCTAAAAAGCAGGTACAGGACTGCGCAATAAAGCTTGAGTTTTTTCATGATTCCTCTTGCACAGATTCCCGTACTCGTATAGCTTCTGTGACCTCAGACTGTCCTCCAGTGCTTTACAAAAACTTCGTCTGGCAGCCTTTCCTATCAATCACATTGCTTTGGAGTGTTTCCCAGGTGTATACCATTCCCTATGTACATTTTCATCTTGATGGTCTCTAAACATCTTCCTCTGCATTTAAACCATTGAAAGCTCAACAGTGTGACAGTTCTTGTATGTTTCCTGGGGTGATATTTGAATAATATGCTGGCATAAAATTCAGCTTTGTTTAAAAATCTTCATAGCACTCTGACTTTCCACCCTTTCCTTAATAAAGTTCCCTTGTCCATAATGTGGTTCTAAATATCTTACTTGGTAGTGACAGGCCCGTAACTTCTGGTTTTGCAGCATATCTTTCCGAAGAGACATTAATATCAGCTTTGCCTGATATTAAAGATGATTAATTTCCTGGAAACATTTCCTAAGGAACTAGCTTCAGTGAAACAGCCTTCCTTCTTCCCCCTTCAAAGAGGAGGGGGGGAAACCCCTTATTTCTGATCTGAATCTGCCTAGGCACAACCCTTTAAAGTAGGGTCTCTTACTTTCCTCTTGTCTAGCAGATTTGCTTTCAGAGTCTTATTCCCTAAGTAGGCACTACAAATAAGTGAAACCAGTCCAAGAAATGTCTGATAAATTAGTTAACGAAGTCTGTCTGCTTAATCTGTCTAGAAATGGCCTCTTTGGCTCTTCTGAATCTTAGTGGAGAAGAGAGAGGGTATTGCACTACTTGGTAGAAGCTGTAAAAGGTGAGGAAAGGGGATTTTTAAATGCGCTCAGTCTTGGCCAGGTATGCTTTCAGTGTCTTGGTGTCCAGCTGAGCTCTGAAAGCACTAGTGAGCCAGAACATTGACTGGTGGGAGGGCATCCAGGAGGCTTTTGTATCAAACTGCCGTTCCTGGAAACAGGATTCTTTCACGATTCTTCAGTGAATGTAACAGAGCCTAAATATCTTGCTCGGGGAGCCCCTTTTAAAGCGGCTGCCTTTACTCTGGTCTGTGGGCAGTTCCGTGCAACTGCATCTTCGCTTTAAGCCCAAAACATTTCTAATGCTTCAGTGAAATAAGTCTCCCAGGCTTTCAGCTGCTCATTAAAAGACCTGAGGGAAGGACCCTATGGGAGTGGCTTCCTCTAATGTCTTTGCTTTTTTTGATGTTGGCTTTCCAGTATGCAGAGTCACGCTCAGCTTTGGCATGGGTGGAGGAGCTGTAATGCTTGGTAGCTACCAAATCCTGTGCGTGCCATGTTGAGTCACAGGGTGACTTCTTCTGTTCCTGGAAGAGTCTCCTCTCCCCAGGAAGCCTGGAACAGAAATGTATACAGGTCTCGGTGAAGTCACAACTGACAACAAATCTTACTGTGCAAGTAAATATCTTGATGATGGCTTTCCCAAAATCCAGTGTGTTTTGAGAGGATACACAAGGAGTTTGCTGTAGCTCTACTGGCTTTTCTATTCCTGCCTGGAAAGGGGAGACGTGGGGTGTCTCTAATTGTACTTATACAGGTGAGGTGCACTCTGTTAACAGTAGTGGTGAAGTGTTTCCTGTAACATGATTTTCAGCTGTTTATTCTGTGATAAAAGGGCAAATGAAAAAACTCCACAAATCCAGCATTTGCTTTCCAGTAGTTGATTTTTAAAGTTACTCCTCAGTCACAAATGGGAATTAAGAATGTTGCCTGAAAAGACTGTCAGTCTTTGGGGCTGTCATGACTTTAAGTGCTTTTTTTTTTTTAAAAAAGGAATTGTATACTTAAGGTGCTTCAAAATAACATCCTTGGCCCCAAGAGCTTCAACTTCTTTGTGTTCCTGAATGTGAATCTCAAACCCCGTGATGGATGAAACGGCAAGCTTGATTGCTTCCAGTGGTATACTTACTGCCTCTTGCTAATTTTGTCTAGCCTGCTAAAAGTGAATCTAGTGTTCCGTATACAGAAAAGGACAAACATTTATCTGTTTATATTAATGCTTGACCCATTTAGAAGAGATTCTAGATTAAAATTTGACTGGCTCAACACCGTGGTTATCTGTTCTTTTTTGTAAACAGACAAGTTTATTGGGTCAATGCAAAAAGGGTTTAGCAAAACAGAGGCAAGGTGACCTCATCCCTGCTCGTAAATAGGGAGGCATTTGTCCTATGTGATTAGAGGCAGAGCTCTTAAATCCATTTCACTAAGCTAAACACTTAAAATTTTAGAGCAGAGTGCTCTGGCTCAGCTCCTGCAAATCTGCCCCGGCTGAGGCAGGTCTGTTTAGGTCTCCAGAAATACCAGACTCTTGAGGAAGGCCCTGAAATGCCACAGTAGGGCATGGAGTTTACCAGTCTTATCTTCTTGGACTAGACCCGTTGCTTGGTTAATCACTGCAGACAGCTGTGCAACTGCAACGGCAGTGCCAACTTCATGTGGGGGCAGGGGGGTTGGAACTCGATGATCTTCAAGGTCCTTTCCAACCTAAACCATTCTATGATTCTATGTTAGCTGTACATGGGCTGATCTGAGCTTTTAGGTAAAGATCCTCACAAATACGTGAACCTCTAGCACATGTCTGAAGCGTGTATGTTCAACGAATGTGTATTTAGACTGTCTAAAAGGGAAAAATACTAGTTCATAAGTGTCAAAGCATAATCCTGCCTACCAGCAGCTGTCTTTTCTGAAAGTAACTCCAAGCTAGTATGCTTTTTTTAAGGTAGTGACAGGCAAAGACTAGATATAGAGGTATCAAAGAGATATGGTGCGTTTGTAATCTGAAGATTATGTGGGGGAGAAGACTCTGAGATACAGCTTAGTTGGATCAGTTATACTGAGTCACTAGTACAAAACGCTAATGACTAATCTTGCCCAGTTTTATTTTTAACACATTCACTAATGCTGTGAAAGCTGTAAACAGTAAACTAGCTTAAAATCCAGGTGGCAGGAAGGTCTTAGGTAACTTTTTTTTTCAGTGTCTATTAATTTTCTAGATAAAACAAGGAAGGAAAGTTCCGAACAGAAGAACTTCTGTGAGTTTTATCTGGGGAAGTCTTACTCAAGCACCTGGTTGTCCTTCAGTCAGTGATTGTTCAGGAACTCAATCCACTCTTCTGCTGATTGTACCTTCCCTGGAGAAGCCATTGCTGTAGTTTGCCTGTTGTCTCCTATGCAGTCGGTGGTAGTGTTGGTGAAAGTCTACCAAGCGTGGAAGTGAGCTGACATACTACAGCTGAGCACTGCACTCAAACTCTCGAGACACGTGATGCCAGTGTAATCTTCTGATCGGAAGAACAAATGGCTTTTTGTAGCCCACTTCTCTCTCCCTTCTACTGTGAAACTCAGAATCAGAAAATAAAAGCTTCAGAGTTGTCCAATATTAAATGTCTCTGCTTCCCTCACCCTCTGTTCTCCTGCAACACGGGCAGTTACGGTGGCAGAAACCCGGAGCTTTACAGCACGCTGTTAATCAATAGCTGATGTCAGACTTGTTTTCTTCCGAGGGATTTTGGTGTAGCTGCATTGAGTACAGAAAGTACTTCTGAGGTTTTCTCTTCCTGCTAGGAAGAAGATTAAGGCTTTGGTATGGCCTGTCCTGTTGGTGCGTGTTTCGAGTTGGAAGCAGCAGCTGCGGTAGAGAGCAGACTGTTCTGGAGCTTTTTCCTGGACGCTCCGATTCCCTATCAGTTTGTCTATAGGGAATTCAGTTCTAATTGTAAATATAGCTTACATTTTTATGGTTACAGGCTGAAAGCTCTCTCTGTTACTGGCATCATCAAATTCATGTAACAAGCCTTGGTGCGTGTGCACCAGGGTTAATTAGGCGGCTGTATCTGAGCCTCCTGGTGGCTCTCACCATCTTGTTGACGTGTGATATGTTGTAACTTCTCAAAAAAAGCAAGTGTGGGAACAAGCAGAGACTGTTTACAAGCTTCCATCTGTAGGGGTGAGCTGCCTTGCTGAGCCTGAGTAAAAGTAGCAGGAAACTTCTTTCAGACTGGCTTCACACTTCTGTGACAGCGCAGATACCGCACAAAGTTGAGAAGAACAGTAGCCTGTCACTTCTCGTCTTTTAAATATGAAGGGATTTGGGTAGTGTTTGTAACTGGGGAAATGTCAGTGTCTTGCAACGGTGATAACTGTGTGGTCTTCTGGAAGTTCACAGCTGGCTTTCCTCTGAAGTTGCACTGGTTTTCGTTATTGCTTTCTATGTCTACTCATGAAGGTGTATTTGCATACTGCAGATAAATTAATATGCTGTAGGCAACTGATGTGGTCTGGAATCTGTCCATCGGCAAGAGGTTTGTGATGCAGATGGATCAGAGTTGAAGCAGTTATGACTGAATATACAAATCAATTGCAATGTCTGCAATGGACTTCTGTATAAATCTGTGTTCTTCCCTTCCAGCTGAGAGATGAACCTTATCAGTAATAATAAATTTGCTTTTTCTCGCCTCACAGGGGAACTTGGGTAGCACGTGGATCCAGGCAGTGCCCATTCTACTGAGGACTGGCAATTATTTCTAGTTTGAAGAAAAGGTGAAATTGGTAAGACTTGACTCGTCAGTTGCTATCTTACTTGGGTTACCCATGTGGCTGAGGAAAGACCCAGGGAAAAACCTGTCCCTTCAACATGGATGAAATGTCCCTGTAATAACTGCAGCCAGCTATTTGAACCATATGTTTAAAAGATGCTGGATCAGTTTAAGAATTTGATTTCAAGCTCAAAGGTTATTGTTATATTGGGGTCTTAATTCTCTCCCCTCCCCTATTCCTTTACTCTGAAGCCCTTGAAAGACTAGATATTAATCTAGTCCTCCTTCAGCTGCTGAACTACAGTGAATTTAAAGAAATGCTGAACTCTGATACATGAAGTGACCACCTTAAATACGTGCAAGAGTTAGTACCAGTATTATCACGAAGTTGCAAGATTCAGGCAGAGGAACTAACACAGTAGTTCTTTCAAGTTCTCCTTTTCAAGCCTGGCCGGTACATCTGGGAAGAACCACATGACCAAAGCTGCTGATGTGCCTTCATAGCCTGGCTTTTCACTCAGCTTCTGTTTGAGCCAGATGGTCTTGGCCAAGATCCTGAAGGTATCGACTGGCTGCAGGCTGTAGGGTTTGACACCTGAGACACTGTGGCAATTCTAGTGCAGCACTGATTAAGAATAAATCTTCTTTCCAGCTGATCATCCAGTTTCTATTTCTTGTGGTGGTTGGGGTTTTTAGAGCAGTACAAAATAAACTTCTTTCATCTTAAAAGTTGCTAGTCTGAGTTGATATGCTAGGATTTTTGTAGCAGTGTTAACTGTGCCAGCCAACTAAATTGGTCAGTCTTATATTTAACATGACAATTGATATTAATATCCAACAGTATATTGCAAAAAGCTTTAATATTGTTTTTTATCTTCAGGCTCAAAATGAGTGCAATGTTGGAAACCCCTGAGCTGCCGGCAGTGTTTGATGGGGTGAAGTTAGCTGCAGTTGCTGCCGTTCTTTATGTTATTGTTCGCTGCTTGAATTTAAAAAGCCCAACTGCCCCTCCTGAACTCATTTACCAGGACTCTGCTTTGGCCCGCTTTCTACTCAAATCCTGCCCGCTTCTGACCAAAGAGTAAGTGGTATATGTTTTCCCATGTTGACTGTGTTATAGGGAGAAGAGCTGCACTTAACCATTCTTCTGCCTAGTGTGTTTCTTAAATCTGGGGGCAAATGGATGTCAGGGTATTCTCTTGAGAAAATAAACATGTTCCAGATGAAGCATTTCATCATTGTAGTATCCCAGGTACGTGGGTTTAGGACCAAGTCTTGTTGTGCAGGGCTCTCCATGGACGTATGGAAAAGGTCATCCCTGCCTCTCTATAGTAGCTGTGTGCTGGTACTGTACTATTCCAGCACTGTATAGCCCACTGCCTGTGGAAACGGGGGAGGGATGAATGCAGTCAGCACTTGTTCCTGTTCATGTGCTCTCCTTTCTACTAGTGAAGAAATCTGTTTGGGCTCCCCAGAAGGGAACGTTACCATGGTGTCTCTGGGCACTTATAATGAACACAGGGGTGGCTATTAGTTTTAAAGTGCCTACCCTTATTTGAAGTGCCTTAGGTTGATTGAAGACTAATGAAATCTATTACTGGGTAGACCACATCATCATAACTAGTTTAATAAAGTAATGACATACTGGCCAGCTCCAAGGCTGTTGAATCCACTTTCAAATTCACTTTATGTCAACTGTGTATTTGAGCAGGCTGATCCTTGACTTTCCATTCTAGGACCTCCGGAATCAGCGCAGCTGCCCTTACCTTCACCAATAATATGAAGCATTTACTACAATTTCAGGAGGCTTTGGAGGGACAAGGACTTTGATTACAGTATTTCTCTTCTGCAATCACTTTGAAAACTTGCAAGTCCTATTTAGAAGCCCTAAATACATCAATTATCTAGTAAGCGCTCAGTGCAGCTGCATGAACCTTCCTTTTGGATCTCAAAAGTCAAGCTGACTTAATGATAGTCATTCTAGGGGAGATGAGAGGCTTTAGTAGTGCCGTGTTAGGTGCCCTGGTTACATAAGGTGTAAGATCTTAGGCCATGGGATCTGTAAACTCTTAGAGGAAACAAAGCATTATCCATTTTAAATTGGAGCCCAAAGAGGGTTCCCTGATGCACTCTGAGTAACATAAGGGTGTGGTGAAACTGAGCATTGAAATTGGATTCTTGATTATGGCTGGTGACTTGACTGCAAAGCAGTTGCTTTCCTAAAACATACCAAGTAACTAGAAGCTCCTTCGTGTATCGTAGACACTTGTCATCTCTGTGTTGGCACTCCGGATTGACATGTCCCTAGTCAGTGAAAGAGCAAGCATGAAGCTGTGCTGATTACTAGCCTTGAAGGCATATTAGTATCAGGCTAATCTTTGGAAACAAATTGTAAGCTAATTCAGACTCTGTTTTACTTCTATTTCAGCTCTGTTCTCGTGGCACAAGCTCCTAGCACTACTGTGTTACAGCCATGTTTTCGACTTTTACTCAGTTGGACAACAAAGTATTCCCAAAAGAGTGAAAATGGAGAACATGTCTAAAAACTGCAATACTTCTGTTGTGCATTAACTGCAGGAGTGAGGAGCTTCTTGCAGAACCCTAGTGTTGTGTTAAGTGTGCAACCTTGGGTAGTTTGCTTTCCCTGGATCAGCTCAAAGCTCGGGCTTTCTCTGAAAACTGTAGCAGTGATTTCCAACACACGGCGCTTGGGGAGAACGTTACCTGAAAGGCTTGTGTGACCCAGGGAAACAAACTCAGCTGAAACAGACGAGAACAAAATGTGTCAATAGGCAGTTTTTCAGTCTTATTACCTCTATACCTGTGTTAGGGGAGACAGGAATATAATTGCTGTTGGGAGTTGAAAGGGCTTACAGAGGAGACAGCTCTGTACAATGATGTATATGTGACTTTTTGCTATTCTGGTGATGTTATCACAGACTTTTTTCAATATGGAAATTAAAAAAAAAATCAAAGAAATCTTGTCTTTAGGCATGAAAGTCACCTGGAGACTAAAGGGGAACAAATATATTTAAATTCCTGCAATTTGCATGAAATAGTTTGTAGGACTAATTAGCAAAAAGCTATGTGAAAACAGCTTGTGCCATACTCCACTGGAAAATCTTGTAAGGCTTTGATTACTTACTAATTATTCAGAGTGTTAGGAAAGCTGATTAAGCAGCTCTTTTCAAATTCTATCATGAAAGCAAAATAAGTAGCCCAGCAATCCCTTCTGTTATATCACTACTGGGTTTGTTGTAAGATCTATTATAAGACCAATTCCTGTGTACAGCTGTGAACTGGCTTTCAGACCTGGTTCCTTCAGCTCCCTTATGTTTAAGGGAGCAAGGGTATTACTGGGAAAAACAGGGTGGCAGGGAGAAAGCAGAAATGAGCGAAGTTATTCTATCTGTTCAGCTATTCAAAAATACTTGGCAAAAACACTTCTGGATTTTATTTCCCCCTCGTGGCACTGTCCTCACCTGTGTACTTTCCCAAGACGTTGTAACCATCGCATCATTCAGTAAGCCAAGCTGTGGTGGATGAATAATTTAAGAGCTTTGGACAGTAAAACTGCCTGAGATGGCTGTGTGCCAGGTACCTTGTACTTACAGATGTTAGTACTGCTTTTTACAATTCTCTAAACTGCTAGAAGCTTTCTACATATCGATCAAACACTGGTAAGCAATACACTGTCTTCCTAGAGCCCCTTTTCTTACCTCTTTATTTCCCTTCCTCTACTCCGCCCAGCTCTGTACTTCAGCTTACCAAGTGGAGTAGCATAATCAGACCCTTTTTTATTCAAATAACTGTTTCTTGCATGGAAGCTCTTGCAAATCAGCACAGCTATTGGTGCCCTCAAGCACTTGGGCCTAACCCCTGGCTGCAGCTGTCTCCTTTTCCGGCCTTTCAAATTGGTACAGAGAGTCTGCCATCTGCTCTTATTCCTGTAGAAATGCAGCATTGGCTCTTTGATACATGAAGACAAGTTTGGCCAGTGCTTGCTGTACTGGGCTATAGATTTATTTTTTTTTGGCTGTTCCCAATTTCTTATGCCATCAAGTGTGTGTGTGTATATCTTTGTTCCTGTAGAGCCACAGCATAAGTGTCATCCTTATCGAAAATAATTATCCTTGCCGTCTGCACACTTTTATCGTTAATAAAGGCAAGCTCCTCAAAGATTGAGGGAGAAGACTGTCAAGCCTGTTAGTAAACACTGTCAAAGATCCAGCCTAGATCCTTCTTATCCTTTGTTTGCACAGTAACCTATACTGGATGAGCAGGCTGCCTGGTACCAGAAGGCTCTTTTGCACTGTCATGGCTCTTCTCCGAGATGCAAGGAGACAAGTAGTCAGAAAAACTGGCTTCAAGCTTTTCAACGTTCTTTTCTTCCACCTAATAGCAAACAGTGTTTGATTCCTGTCAACTCCTCGGTGTTTTACCCCGAGAGAAAGACTTCCAGGAGAATAATAAACTGGGACAGTGTTACTCATGAAGCTTTGGCAGGTGAACACGTTGAGAGGTAGAGAAGAGTGGCAGCTCCCTATTGGCAAGTTGAAGCATTGACCTTGGGGAGAAGCAGCCTCAGGGGCAGCTGAGTCCTTGCGAGGTGCTCTGCTGTGGCCCTGGCAGCAGTCTTGGGTTCTCCAGCGCTCGTCAGCAAGTAAGATGTCCTGTTGCACTCATGTCCTGTTTTGAGTAGAGTATTTCTTGTAGTCACTGAAGGTTGAGGAGGGGTGTGATGAGCACCTCACTAAATAAAAGCTACCTAAGTTGGGAAGGAGGTGGTTTAACCAAGGAGGCGGTCTGTACTTCATCCAGCTTCTATGGGCAGCAAACACGTCTACTCCACTTATGTTAATTTCCTTTTCAGAGGCTTAGGGGACATGGAAGCTCCATAAGCTGCTTTAAACTTTTGCTGTTACATATTTGCTGTGTTTTCATCACACTGAACAGTCTAGCTGAGCTGATGCGAAAAAAAAAAAGCTGCTTTCTACATATTTGGGAGGGAGAGGGTTGAACCCTGCAGACTTTTAAATGGGGTTTCTTGGTTGGAGTTTAAATTGCACGCCCTAGCATCAAATATGGGACAAGGTTCAAACAAGGTTTGATTTGTAAAGCGTCCTTTAAATACCTAAAAACTGCTCTGTAAAGGGGGGAGAAATAACCTGTTGCCTGTTTTAGTGCAGGCGGCAGTTCTCGGGGTGTCCCCTGATGTGGGCAAATTGTGGACTGCCTTCTTGCCATCAGCATCCAGTGTGCTGCAGCACATCAAAGCTGATGTAAGAGTTAATGTTTAAAGTGTTAATCTCCTCAGAAGAAATGAAGTAATGCTCCAGAAATAAGCCTGTTGCTGAACTTCCACTTCAGATCTTTGAGGACCTGAATGCTGATGCTTGCTAATAAAAATAGCACAGTTTTTATGTGCTTTGTGTGAGCTGCTTACACAGCTGCTGCTTTCCTAAATTCCTGCAAACTGGGTGATGTACGTGCTCTAAAATCATAATCTGCTGCCCGAGAGCCACTAAAACTTAATCTACAATCACATGTTGGAATTGTTTTTAGTATTAAAATGCTAGCAGAATGTTTGTGGAACACTTGGGAATTCTCTTGCTCTCAGGCAGTGTTGTGGACAGCCACCGATCAAGATGTGGGGCTGTGCTGCACAGCTGAAACACAGTATTTGGAGCTAAAACATGAGCGTTTGTGAACAGCTTTATGTAACCAGCTGTGAATTCACTTAGCCGGTTAAGACTGATGAGCTCTGTACTTGTGCCGTATAAGTCAGCTTCCATAGTAAGTGACTGGCATCCCCAGACCTGTTCTCCTGTCTGCCTTCTGCAGCAGAATCCTGTTACTGGAAGTTACAGGACTGGCTACTGGAAGCCACAACTTGACTGCCTCAAATATTTGTCTTTACTCGGAGTGCCTGATATCTGTTGCAGCTGACCAAATCAAAACAGGGAAGTGAGTCAGTTGAGAGCCTCTGGGTCTGGAGCAGACTGGGAAGCCATTCTTGTTTCATAGAAACTGAGGTTTTTGTTTCCAGTACAACACAACTTTGCCTTCAGATCTCCTGTGTTATCAGTACTTGCTTGTCTGTGCTGTTGTGGTGCACCATCCTCGTCCTTGTATGGGCGTGCTGTACCGCTTTGGCAAGAAGTCTTCCTGACTGTTGTTCCCCTCTCGGCTCTTGTTGTCCCTAAACCACTGTCGCAGGACGTTGGAAATGCTGCTTATAGACACGGTGTCCGTGCCTGGGCTTTCGTACATCTGTGAGCAGCTTTGGAACAGGGCGCACCGAGGAACACATAGTGAAACTTGCTGCACTGGGGTAATCTCTACAGTACGCTGCTTTTCAAAACCACTTTGGTTTATAGCAGGCATTATAGAGAAGTTGAAGTCTGCCTTGTCTTTGAACACTTTCCCTGTTTCTACTTAATGTCAATGCCATCTGCTTTTATGGGGGGGGGGGCCTTGTTTGGAAGACATGGTTAAATTTAGCAGTAATGATAGTTTTAGCATAAAATCTAAAGGGCAATGCTTGAATGCTCCTTAAACTGGATTCTACTTAGTTGCTCAGTCTGCATGATATCTAGCTCATGTTTCCATGTGTCACACCCTGCTGAGCTTGTTTTCTTAAGGTAAGCCATAAGAAAAATAGCCTGAGTATGTGTTCTTCTGCCCACGGGATGATTCTTTCAGAGGAGCATCTCTTTTCAGCTGTTTGCCATGAGGAATTTTGGCTTCATAGCAAAACAGTCTGTGCTAGCTATTGCTGTCAGCACCGGGTAGTTAGGTTTTGCAGCCGGATTGAGTATGAAAATGTCTCTGGAATTGTTTTTCACATAATACAGCTTAAATAAAATTTAGCTTGTCTGAGCTGCTTTTTCAGAGGGTGAGGACTCTTGCATAGTTCCTGGCTAGTTTTTTTGTGTCTCACCAGTGTGGTATCATGCACGTTCATGACTGAAGAGTTCTTTCTATGCCCTCCTCTTTGTATGGTTTTAGTAAAAGCAAGCTGAAAAGCCACACAAACCCGGGATAAGAAGATGTCTTGTCCTTCAATCCTGTCAAGTCTACCACTATTATGCTCAGTACTTGGCCTTGGAAATTCTCATAGACTTTGTCTCAAAAATGTAGATAAGTCACTCATGTGAAAAGTTTCAAAAGCAGATTTGTCTGTTGCCAGAATGGAGGGTCAACAGAAATAGTCTGACAGACAATCGTATGCCCAATTCTGCTGTGGACTATGAGGATGCTTTGCAAAGTCAAACTTGTCCATCAGCTGAGGACAGCTTTTGCTGGAATGCGGTGATACAGAGGCATCACTTTGTTACTGTCAAGGCCTTGTAGTGCTTTGTAGTAGGTTAGATTGGCAACTTGTCTCGGTAAATTGAAGTCTAATATTTTTAGTAGCTGCCTGCTTTTGCATCAGTCTGGTGAGTTTTAATCTGTCTTAGTTTTTCACTGATTATGCAAGATCTATGCAGTCTGGGTAAATTCTTTCCCCCCTCCCTGTTGAAGTCTTGATGTTCAGTCTCCTGGAGCCTGAATACTTAAGGGATTTTAGGATATCTATCTCGCCATAATCCTATTGCTTAAAGGCTGATGCCCGGTAGCAAAAGAAAAGATAGGTGAGATAAAGCTCTGAAATACATGCAAGTATTAGTAGCAGCTTGTTAATTGCTTTGTTTTTAAGTGCAAACTGCAGAAATATACTTAATGTGCTTAAGTGTGGCTAAGTGGAAGTAACAAATCTCTGCCTCAGAGTACTGTCCTATGCACATTACTCACGCTGGAACTTGACCTTTGGATATTTATCTAGAGGAGTAGCTGCATGCAGAGTGACTAACACTAGCATGTCTTTGCTGCAGGCAGCGTAACGCTTAAAGAACTGATTAGTTAACGCAAAAGACAAGCTGAGCATTTTACTTGCTTGGTCCATAGGATCCTCAGAAACCACTAGCTTGTGCACTCTGACGGGAGCAAGCAGTGAATGCACCCTTGTCCGTAGGATGTGTCACAGTTCTCGCCTTCGGATGGAAACGTGGAACCCATAGGTAGCATTTGTCCATCGTTATGGGTGGAGTCACAGGGATTCCTGCCTTGATTTTAGTCTTTAATGAAGAACATCTCAATGAACCTGCACGTGCTGTTCACATATGTAAAAGCAGTGTAAAGGTTTGACTTACTGAAGATCAGGTAACTTCCAGCCAGGTTATTTGAAGGCAGGTTTGGGTTTTTTTTCCCCGAAGAAATCAGCTGTGACCTGAGAGGAGGCATGCTGTGGTAAGTAGTGCACTCTCACTAAGCTGTATGCTTGAAGCCATTTGTCTTCATTTAAACTATAGCAGTAGTGGTGTGGCTTTGAAGACTCTTCTAACAGCATCCTGTGGCACATGCTGCTGCATCTATTCCACTGGATGGCTGTAACTTACAGCTGGAAACTGAACTGTAGGCAAAGATGAGGAAAGGATTGGTCCTTGATTATTTTTTTCATCAAGGTAGTAGCAGTAATCAGTCACAGCTGTATAACTTAACTGCTGTAACTGGAAAATTTGCTTTCCTGTTGGCCTAAGGGTAAGACTTTGGTTTTTACCTGGGATAATCTTTGATTTGGAAAGCACTTTATAGAAACAGAGCCACCAAAACTTTAATGCATATGCTTAACTAAGATTAGAAACCGTGCAACAATTTTGACGTCTGAGTCTCTTCTAAAAGAGCTGAAAATTCTTATTATAGATTGTATTTGACAGCTCTCCTTAAAAAAAGTTGCTAGCAAAACCCATCCGCAAAGGACTTTGCGAAAGAAGACAAAAAGCCAGTCAAGCACAGCCTACTGTAGGTATGGCTACTGATCTGAACTGGTCATAAAGTAAATGACTGGGGTGAAGCTAGCTGCTTTTTCTTACGCTAGAAGAGCAGTGTCTCTTCCATCTGGCATAGTAGTCGCTGTTCAAAACCCTCTGTAGGGAGCTGTGACTTGAGCAGAACCATCTGTAGTTCCTGTGCAGCCTTGTTTACATTGACTGTACCATCCTGATGCATGTCTGCTTTGAATCGTGAGAATGTACCCGCTGACTGCTTTCCGTCTCTGTCGGCAATTGAAGGGGATGAGCTTGTCCGGTCCCCATCGTTGCTGGGAATCCCTGCGTGGCAGGCATGATGCACATGGCACCTGGCAAGGGCCACCTGCAGTGCATATCAGTGCAGAGATGCTGTGCTGATAACAGATAGGTAGCGCTACTAGCCTTGCCTAGATTCTTTGAAAAGCTTTATCACTGAGTGATCGACTTCAAGATGCACTGAGGGTTAGTTTGCAAGGTTACAAGCATCAGTTGGCAGCTTTTGTAGCATTTATTGAAGAGCTGTCTACTTCTACGGAAATCTATTTTAGGTCTGGGAAGTGCACTTGCAAAAACTGAGTGAAACTGTACAATGAACTGCTGTGTAAGAAATATCTGTCATGGATCAGGGAAAACAACAGGGAGGAAGAACATACTGCAGCTCTTGTCTTGGTAAACAAGCCTAGACAGTTCTTATTAAAATAAGTAGTTGTTGTTTTTTGAGGAGTGTGTAGGGGCAACGGGGAGTTGTGGATGTGACATCTAAGAGCTGGCATGGGGAAGAAGGTCCAGCTGTGTGAGTAGGTAATGTCAGAGCACAAAGACAAGGTTTCTGCCACATTCCAGTGGATTATGGGTTTACATAATAAATCTGAGCCCCGAGCTGCCTAGTTTTCTGTGAACAGGGAAAAACCTGAAAGAACATGACCTCTGCTTTGTGTGGTCTCGAAGCTGAAGGGAATAATTGCGGGAAGCCCTAAAAGACACAACAGGGAGGGAGTTCCTAATATCTCAGGACCCAAGGTGGTCTCAGCAGCTCTCAGGCTTCTTCTGGATACCCTGCTCTGCGTAGCAGAGACCATAGCTCCTTAATTGCAATCACGTCCCCTGGGACTGCTGTTCTCCTAAACAATAAATCATTCATGCTTTCCTGTTGAGAGCTGATGTAAGTGGCTTTTCCAAGGCATTGGCTTAGCCTGTTCTTTGCCGAGTGGCCGGGTGACTGCCCTACCACTACCACGTGGGCAATAGTAAGTTCTCCTGTTAAACCACTTGCAGCTCTGCTCGTACTAAAAAAAAACCCTGGTAAGTAAGCCTTTAACCCCTTCCAGCTAATAGCTGTGTTTCCCCCATGTCTCTTTTTGAGAGCGAGTAAGCCATGAAGAGGAAGACAATCTGCTTTGTCACCTAGCTTTAATACGCCCTTGATAAACAAGCGTCACTTACTGCTCAGTGGAGCTCGGCCAACTCTGACAGGTTCTTTTAAAACTGTCCCAGCTTTACCTACCTCTGCCTGAGTGGCAAAATCATCCTGTACCGTGCTCCTCACTTAACCGAGAAAAGCAGTTCTGTGTCAGGTCATCCTGAAGAGCAAGTCTTGGGCTTTCAGACTTCTAGAACTTGCTGTGGATCCCGTGGCTTCTGCCACTGGCTTGTACGGTCAAGTGCTTACACAAGTTCACGTGGCTTAACCCAGCAGGCTTCAGTGTTTCAATTAAAACAGATTTACAACGTTTTACAGGTTTTGGCAGTCGGTTTGGTTGGCTGGCAACATGCTGTCCACTCTCACTGCGGCACGCGGCCTCTGTGTATTTGGTGAGAAGCATTTGTGCATGTAATGTTTCAATATAGAAGACTGTCTGGATTTGGGCTTCTGCTGCTGCTATCAGTGCTGATCTGTCAGCTGTGAGAGCACATCCTTCTCCCTTCGTGTGTAAGGGTGCAAAGATCAGCACTGCCAATTCAATCGTGGCAAAAACAATTTTGTATTTGTTGTATTTGGTATCAAGGGGGAGACTTGCTGTGGGAGTACTTACCTGTCCGCAAAGGCTTGTTAACACAGGAGGGGTAAGCAATTAAACTACTGCCTCTTTCAGGTACATTCCACCCCTGATCTGGGGAAAGAGTGGACATATCCAGACTGCCCTTTATGGAAAAATGGGGAGAGTGAGATCGCCACATCCGTACGGACTTCGCAAGTATCTGACGATGCCAGATGGAGCAACGGCCACCTTTGATCTCTTTGAGCCGCAGTCTGAGCACTGCATTGGAGGTCAGTCAGACAGCTGATGCCTGCATCGAGCTGCTAACCTTGATTGTGTGCGTGGATGAGGACATGGCTGCTTGATTTAGCAGAAAGGATAGATGTTAATTCTGGCAAAGGAGGGGAGCTGCTAAGTGATACTAACCAATGTGTGGAGGCTGCGAGGCCATCTTGCTCTGCTCCTACATCTCAGGTGGCAGGAGGGAGCATACTACACTAATTAACTGTTTGTGGTGAGGGGTGGGGGGGTAAAGAGCAGAAGAAATGTTCCATAATCTGTACCGCAGGTGAGAGGCTGGCAAGGAGAAGCTGGTGGTAAGCCTTGTGTTTGGAGTGTCCTTTACCCGTTAAGGTTGTGGGAACATAAACGGAGGCTAGCAGTGTGGAGTTCTTCGTAGCCTGCTGGGTACGGGAAAGAAACCAGACCTGGTCTCCCCCTTAGAGACAGATTCTTGGTAGTCTCTACTAACAATAGGTGTTTAAAGATTGCATGAAAACAAACCCCATGTGCGCAGCGTATGAAGGAGTCCAGAAATGATGAGGACTCATGAAAAAGTAGAAAATCGTGGCGATTCCTTACAACATCGTGTATGTATATTCAGAGTGAATGTCAGCTTTCAAACACAGTGTTACTACTAGTAACAGCAACACTTAAAACCGAGTTACTGTGGCTTGACTTGAGAAGTGCAGTTTACCCCTGCAGTAGCTGATTTCATTGTGAGATCATGATTCCCGTTTGGCCTTCAGAAAAAGAGTTTTCTGAAGTATGTCAGTGTTGAGATCCTCATAGCATAATGCTGCGCCAGACCAGTTGCTGTTGTCTGTATCGCTGGAGAGAACCCGAGCAGTGCTTTCCTGATGAGGCAAAAATTCAGTGGCTAGAGCTGGTAAGTGTCAGAGCTTTGCACATAAGTGCAAAGAGTCCGATAGCTCATTTGAAACGCGCATGCTAATCCTGAATGTAATTTACTGTGCTGACTTGAATTACAACAATTACTTTCTCAGTTGATGAAATTATAATCTTGTTAAACTAGTGAACAGTGTCAGCAGATCAAATATCATTAGATTAGCCATCATCTGCTTTGTGGCTAATGTCAGCAGTGGGCTCCAGAGCTTCCACGCACTTAGCAGTCGCAATGGGCTGTCAGAAGGTNAGCCATCATCTGCTTTGTGGCTAATGTCAGTTGATCAGAATGTCTGTGCTTAGCAAAGCGTCGTTTTGACGATCTGTGTTACACCCACTTCTGGAAGGGGAATGAGGGAAAAATAGCGTAGCACCAGTCTACTCGGTGCACGAACAAGCAGTGGGCTCCAGAGCTTCCACGCGCTTAGCAGTCGCAACGGGCTGTCAGAAGGCGGAACACGCGTAATGTCAAAAACATCCTTCAAAGGTAAGGATTTACTCTTGGTCTCTAGGCAGTGCCTGTAGAACTGTTTGGGCAGTTTTCCCTGAAGTTAGAAAACTGTTCGTCTCCCGTAGCATGAATTACTTTTTCCCATCTGTAGCACTAGAGCTGCTGGTCTCCTGTCCTGTACTGGATTTTTGGCAGACGAGTAGGATTTTTAGCTTGCTTCTGGTAGATGGTTTCCCACGGATCTGAAATGGAAACTATCTGAATCTCTTAATTTGCATGAAGTGACATTTACTTAACTTCCCTCTCTTTCTGTGCACAGAGGATGTCACGATGGTAATCTGCCCTGGGATTGCTAACCACAGTGAAAAGCAGTATATCCGCACTTTTGTTGACTATGCGCAGAAAAATGGGTACAGGTGTGCTGTCCTGAATCACTTGGGAGCCTTAACAAATATTGAGCTTACTTCTCCACGAATGTTCACATACGGTAGGTACTTCGTGGCAACTGGGGACTTATTTTCAAGCTTGTGGAATTTCTAGGGCTTGATCAGTGTCCTTTCAGCATAACGCAACTGCCATACCTGAAGGAGGGTAATTTTTTACTGTTTCTTAGGAACTAAACTGAACTTACGTGTGAGGGAGAGGGGAGGCTAATACTGGGATTCGCTTTTCCTTGTCTTTTCTCCCGGCTTTCACACATGGACCCTAATCAAGGAGGCAGTCTTCTTGAAAACAAAACTTTTGAAAAAAGTTCTTGTGGCTACTGAGAGCCTGCTCGAATGATTTTAGAGATGCTGAAATGTTGGTTTAGTGGAATGTGAAACAAACCTGGCTCTGAAGGATAAACACTACTTCTGAGGCTTTGTAAAATGTAATATGAGATAAGTTTGTGCCAGCCTATGCAGAAAGTACATTTCGATCCTAGGAGGGACACATGAGGATCGATCCCTGGATGTAGCAAATGTCAAGGAACAGCAACAACTCTAGAGCGTGACAGTACAGCTACGGGAGTGGTAGTGCTTAACTGCCATGATTTTGGGCTTTCACCTTGAGTATAAGCAAATCTTTCTTAACCTAGAAATTAAAAGGAATAATGTATTTGGAACTGTGTTAAGGGTGACTCTAGGTGTCCTTAACTCCCCTGCTAGTGAGTAATGTGATCTTGGTAGAATGTGGCCTTCTTGCCGGCGACCTGATCCTCTTGTTCCGGAGTTCACTTGAGCCCTCATACCCTTCTTTACTGCAAACATCTGTAGGTACATTATGTCATGAGTAAATTGGGGGTTTAGCAGCCTGGTGTTAGGTTTCATTTTCCTTTTTAAAGATAAGTAAGATACTTACTGCTAAGAGTTTGGATTAACAGTTTGAATGTTTATCTTGAACAGTTGAATTGCGAAAACAGAAATATTGTTCTTTGAGATTCTGGGACTGGCAGTCAAATAGGCTGTAATGCTTTGTTGCTTCTTTTATAGTTATTAAATCTGCTCCTCAATGGAAAACACTTCAGGAATACCACGTGCCTCAATTTGTATTGAGGTCCTAGGCTGTTAATGGCTTCAAGCATACCATGTCTAAGCTTGGCCTCCTTAAAGCATTTGCTTTTTTTATAAAAATCGAGAGCTTTCTTCCATGGAGCTTTGCTTTAGACCTTAGGGAGTTATTCTGTAGTGCAGCTCTTGAGACATACCTTTCTGAGTCTTTTATAGCCTTGGAAAGGACAAGGAATGCCTAGCACTTCCTTTGAGTAAGACAGTAAATCACTTGGCGGGGTTGCTTGTTAAATGGGGTGCCAGCAAGACCGTAAGCAGACTTTACTCTGCCTCCAACCCAAATATCCTAGTCGCCTTCTAGCTTTTGCTGGACTCCTGACATACTGGTTGAGGAGCAAATAGCCTAAATCTGGGATTCACTGAATCCTCCTATCTTTACATCAGGCTTGACCTGTTGCTGTTGTAGCTTAGGATTTCTGAAATAGTTGCCAGCTGCGCTCAAATCGTGAAGGTCAAACACTAAAGTATTTTGACTGCTGGCTTCTTCCAGAGGAAACCAGAGCAATGCAGCATTTATCATCTCGAGCCAGAAGCTGGATCCCTCAGCCTGCAGCCTGTGGGAGCAAATGGGTGCTAGCTGAGAGCAGAACAGATCTGTATAGAAGCACTTACCTCCTCTCTTGAAGAGGGGATACCCACACCTCTTCTAGGAAGCTACAGCATCTTTACTTCTTTGGCGGTCAAAAAGGGCGAGCTGCCTCTGCTTAAACCCTTCCCTCCGCTTCCAGAGAGCGCCTGCTTAGTCAGGCTCTGCAACAATCCACTGAGCTCTGTCCTGACAAGCCAGCTCTGCGTTTCCATCGCGTCCCTGCATCAGGATGGATTTAAGGATCCATGGCAGCCTTGCCACGAGCAAAGGAGCAAGCTGCTTTTCAGACACCCCACCTAAGTTCAGAAGTGACAAACTTCCTTGGGAAGGTAATGATGTGCACTGTTCTTAGATCGTAATGTCAAGGCCAGAGTTGTTGGACTCCTTAAGCTGCTTTAGAAAGAAGTTTGGATTGTCAAGCTAATTTCATCTTACTTTGGCACTCTGTCAGAACTAGGCATGAGCTAAGGTCCACAGGACTCATAAAACAGATACACGAACACATATGTGAATCAGAGCTCTTAAAACCTTAAGGTTATTGAAAAGTCAGAAAGAGGTAAGAAGCTGAACTTAAAGCACGCAACTGAAGCTTGAAGTGGGAATCTAGGTATGTTAGAAGATGATTTTTGACTTTGTCCTTATTTTTAGGTTGCACCTGGGAATTCGGTGCCATGGTTAATTACATCAAGAAGACCTACCCTCAGACCCAGCTGGTTGTTGTGGGCTTCAGCCTGGGTGGAAACATCGTGTGCAAATACCTGGGGGAGAGCCAGGCCAACCAGGAGCGAGTCCTGTGCTGTGTCAGCGTGTGCCAGGGGTACAGTGCGCTGAGGTAGGTCTAGAGGCTTCTCCGTGCTGGTCCCCTCTGGGGGTGTGGGAGGGGGCAGATGTCTGACAGGGTCCATGCAGAAGGGCACGGTGGAGAGCGTGTTGCTTCTCTTGCATGGAACTGGTCTGACAGACTGCAGCGTGTGGGATGCCGCCTTCCTGAAGGAGCAGCCAAAGCTTTGTTGATTTGGCAGCACAAATAAGCTTTCTGTCAACAATGCAAATAAGTTTTCTGTACCTGGCCAGGTACACGCTGGCAGCTTCTGGTCTGTGTGTGAGCTGGCCTGTCTCATTACTACGGTATCCTAAGAGGAGGCATTCCCTCCGCAGTCCTGGTGTAATTAACCAGGCAGGCTGGGCAGCATGACAAGCTGCTGAGATGATGCCAGGTTTGCAAGCAATAGTTTACACTTTCTCATCACTGTGAGGAGTATCCCTTGGTTTGTAATAGCTTTTCTGGCTTCAGCATGCAGTTTCATCTGGCAGCTCTTACCTGGGACACCGGAAAGAGACACAGCTCATACACTCCTACAGTCCATGCTCCCCACTTAGTGTGTGTCACTGGAACAGGGCTGTGGGCTGGTGAGGAGATGGAGAGGTACTTGCAACCACGCTATACAATTTGGAAGGTGGGGAGAAGAAGACTTAGCCCTAAAGTCTACCTAAAATATTAACCTGTGGTTCCCCACCTGTAAGCCAAGACCGAAGCACTTCACACGAGCTGTAATAGCTCCACCTAGTGCGAACACTTCCATTTACTGATGGAGGGTCTGGGTACAGCACTGCCGGTTCAAAACTGGTGGCTCATCTAACGTGCAGTAACTTTCCGTGTATGCACAGTTAATGAAGATTAAAACAGTGGAAGTGGCGAAGCCACTGCTTTCAGTCTTTACTGGCTGTACACATGGACAACTACTCAGGCGTAGCTGACTCTACCGTAATTTAACTGCACTTTTGAGCCCTGAGACTATTTGAAAGGCAAAAGGGGCTGTTGAGACTAGGGTGTTTGGGTCAAGATCCTTTGGGCAGATAAAAATGGTGAAACCATGGCAGCCCTGTGAGGGGCTCGGTATGGAATTTGGCCTCCCAGGCTGGTCGAGGTAGCTGGAACTCTTGACGCTGATGATGCTCTGCGGTATAGGGACCAGTTTGATATTAAGCAGTCTGAAGACACCTTTTATGAGTTAAGCTCTTACAGGTGAAAGTAAGAAGCTTTTCTGGAAGCATTAAGATGTGACTAATGTCAGTAATATTCCAGCATACCTAATCCCTTTTGAGATCAGATGTGACTACTGCTAAAAGCGTGTATAATCTACTGCTAGGTTCCCATGAATTCACACCCTTAAAATCTGAGCAGATGCTTTCAGGAACAGTTTTTCTGTTTTTGTTTCAAGTAAAATGTGTTTAGTTGTCTTGGGGTTCTGGCATGGAGCACAGAACATCCTTTTGAAGCCAGCTCCTCAATTGCAGCCATCAGACAGGGTTTGCAAAGATCGCATCTGGCTGCTGTCCACTTGGTTCATCTTCTGCAGTTATGCAATATTGTATTTCTGGTCTCCAAAATGATGTGAGTAATGCTGTTCTCTAAGGCGATTTCTGTAGTACTATGTCATGATGTGCTGGTAGAATAGCAGGGCAAGGACAACCTGTTTAACAATTCTCCGCTTGGATATTCGTGTGGAAAAATAACAGCTGCTTGTGAGTTTAATGCAGGTCTTCAGTGGGTTGTGTGGATTACTGAGCTCTTGACTCCACCTGCTGGGTAAACATCTACCAGCAAATCTCGGGTCACAGAGCATCTGCTGTGCATTGCTGGGCAATCAGTCAGCAGGAGGGTTTTTCAGGTCTTGTGTCTCCCTGCCTAATACCTACTTCTGCTGTAAATGCTAACTAGCTGAAGAGCTAGGGGAAAGCAACATCAGTAGATATCTACTAAGCAAAAGACAGGATAGGGAGGGCCTGGTGGCCTGGTTGTAGAAGTGTGAGGGAGGAGGTACAAAACACCTCCAGATAGGAAGGTTAAGGCTTAACCATTCTGGGCTTGGTCTGGTAGGCTAAAATAACTAGTCTCGTCCCTCTGGGCTATGTGAAAATGGATTACCATGGTAGACATAACCAGTTAGTTTACAAATCTACTTTTGTTGTATTAGCTTGTACTGTCTATCCTCCAAATAACTTTAGGAAGTAAAGGAAAAATGTGGTCGTGAGCAAGGTGAACCAGGTATCCGAAATGTGAAAGCCTTTCCAGACTGTTAAGCATGAGTTCCATAGCTGGGCATCATAAAGTCTCAGCAATACTGGGATCTACCAGAAGAATAGGAGACTCTTGGTTTAATGGATTATCACAGACTCTGGGGAATGCGTTCCCTGAGGCTGAACGGGGACGTGGCTCCTTGTTCCTTGATCTCTGCCTGCACAGGCTTGATTCTGCTTCTTGATCTTGTGGAATGCATCTTCTCCATAGCTACAGGCGGTGGGGAGAGACCTCAGCTCTGAAACCTGTACAGTCCTCAAAATACCAGAAGCTGCCTTTTTTTCAGTGCTTGCAGCCCTTCATATTAGGAGTACTACTGTACACCACGGGAACTGCAGGGAAATGCAGTAGCTTTAACTTCAAATGTTTTGTAGTAACTTAATAGGTTTGCTTGGAAAATATTTTGTGAAGAAAGAAATGTGCGTCTTTCG
>VUYV01000640.1:243583-256378 GCA_008711295.1 Anarhynchus alexandrinus | reverse complement strand
GCAGGGACACCTCCCGCTAAGACCAGGTTGCTCAAAGCCCCATCCAACCTGGCCTTGAACACATGCAGGGATGGGGCATCCACAACTTCCCTGGGCAACCTGTTCCAGTGTCTCACCACCCTCAGAGTAAAGAATCTCTTCCTAAATGTCTAATGTAGATCTACCCTCTTCCAGTTTAAAACCGTTAGCCCTCATCCTATCGCTATGGTCCTAGATAGAGTCCCTCCCCATTTCTCCTGTAGGCCCCCTTTAGGTACTGGAAGGCCGCTATAAGGTGTCCCAGAGCCATCTCTTCTCCAGGTTGAACTGCCCCAACTCTTTCAGCCTGTCCTCATAGCAGAGGTGCTCCAGCCCTATGATCATTTTCATGGCCCTCCTCTGGACCTGCTCTAACAGGTCCATGTCCTTCTTATGTTGGGGGCCCCCGAGCTGGATGCAGTACTCCAGGCGGGGCAAACAGCTTTTTCGAACAAACGCAGTAAGCTTTAGAAAACCTAAACTTGTCAAATTTTTTTTCTTAATTTGACATAGATTTCATATATGTAAATATGGAAAGGAATTTTTAAAATAAATGAAGTACCAATTAAAATGTTTTCAAAATTTAATGACATTTTAGTCAGATGGACATTGGGGGTGGAGCTCAAGGCAGAGAAAGGGCTGGCAAAAGTTTTTGAAAGCCACAGTTAATATCAACATGCAAGTTTAACTGCTACTATTTAGGACTTCTGGATGCTGTAAAAGTGGAAAGGATCAGCTCAAGGCAACTGCTAAACATTAGTGTCAGAAAAACCCATCGCTGCCTTTCACTATCAACACCATAGAGCTGGAAGAGAATCAGAGATGGACAGTTCTGCACTGCAGAAAACCCCCATGATGGCAATCAGATAGCAGTGAGGGGAGGAAGAAGGTCAACACTACCAGCTTTCTTTCTGAAGAAGTGCTGAGAGATGGGTGAAGAAGTGCCTGCAGAACAGAGTATGTACATACATGTGAAACTATTCATCCTCTTTTACAGCTCCTGAGGTGGAAAAGGCTTCAGATTACTTAAACATCTATCAGCCATGCAAAAAAAGAACCCAAACCAATACTCTTCAAAACTTTACTTCAGAAATTAAGGGTATGAAGGTATCAGAAACATGCTGGTAGCTCACTCTGCTCACAGACTTCTATTACTACTGATGTCATGGTATCACCTTGGAAGGAAAGGAGTTGGAACTAGGAAAAAGGCATGTGTATCAAGGATCAGAGCAATTGACTTGGCCATTCTGCACCATAAAGAAACATGCTGTTTATGCTCAGGATTTGGCTAAATTTAGCTCTACCTGCTGTGAGTACCATCTTAATTACCTTTGAGGTGGTTAGGAAGGAATTTTTCTCCTTGGTGCAAGATTCCCTTCTCAGCACCTAAGGAATTCAGTGCAAGGTTAATGCAGAAAACTCATTCTTGTCTGTACCTAGCAGGTACCCAGAATAGATGACACTCAAGCTGAAAGCATAGTAAGAAGGAATCCTCTCCAAAATAAGGAAAACTTATTTATGGTTACAATAGTATAGCTAGCAAGAAATAAACACCTTTTCTCCCCCCTCCCTTCGAAGAAAACCCCATTGTCACAGCCACCATCAGCACAGGGATTAGCTGGTTATAAAAAGGCCCGACTGCAACGGTCCAGCCACTCCAAACTCCAAAGTCCACATGGCATGTGCTGGAGGACTGGCTGATCAGTAACCTCACAGGAAGCTACTGACAAAGCTGGATAATCGCAAAGTCATGCTCCCAGTGTCTTTCTGAAGCCTATGTAGCAGGATGAACACAACTGACGATGGTTGTAATTGGCATTTTTTCACCCTAAGTAGAAGACTGAGGTGTCCAGTTTAGGGTTGTGGATTTGAAATTTTTGAGGCAGAGTGCATGGGGCGGGGAAGGGGGGGGGGAGGGGAGTGTGGAAAAGAAGGGTTCTACATAGGCAGGTTTATTGAGAGAACTAGATCAGTGCATTTATAATGATATACATGGATATTTATGAGCATCCATGCACACAAGGATGCTCAAAGACCTTGAGACAAATACGGAACACTGAAGATAAGACACTTAAGGGAAGTGTTGAGTTTCATCAGGTTTTTACAAACTTCAGACTACCACTATCAGAGCGCTGTACAATACTTTTCTTCAGTACATGACTGTCTCATGCTGGTACAATGCTATCCAAGTTTTGTGCTGCCACTTGACGCTTCCCACTCAAGATGAATGAAGATTACTTCAAGAAAGCAAAGTTTTCAAATTTGGTTAATCTCTCATAAATTTGAAAGACTGATTTTCTGAGTTCATGCTTAATCTTAATGCAGGTGAGAAAGCAAAGCGTGAAACAAAAGTATTCTGGAGCTTGTAGTAGACTGCAAACAATTTATTTCCAACAACAAGAATTAGTAACTCCTTCAGAACTACTAGTACTCAAGATACTGAGCCAGTATCAGATTGTTAAGAGATTTTCTTGATTACTACTTCAGAAAACTCTAGCATTTTGAACACAGTAAAATTCAAACACTGTAAGGTCATCACAGATCCTACCTCACAGGCCAACTTTAGTCAAAAGCTACAGAAAGACAGACAGAAATCAAAAGGTAAGACAAAACCCGTTTTACTGTAAATCCTGACAAAGGCTCTAAGATAGACACAATACCTCTCTTCTTCCACATTTTTTTTCCTATTAAATGGCTAGAACACCTGAGATGGACTCCAAACCCAGCTCATGTCTTGAGCACTTCCTGGAACTGCAATAATTTCATCACTGGTTAGGTCTTTAGATGCTTGTAGGTGGCTTCAGTGAATATGCCAATAGTCAGTGCACAAAATTACTTCATTGTTCTCTTTTTTTTTTTTTTGTAGTCTACATATCAATCCTTATCTGCCTGAAAACAGTTTGTTATAGGCATAACAGCTTAATTTATTGAAACAGTCCTTGTTGCGCTATGGCAACAACTAAAACACTCTTCTAATACTAGATAAAATTTCAGTATTTATGGAGACTTTATCAAAAGTATTCCAATACATCTCTTTCACAAAACAAAGAAGGGCTTTGTTAGAGCATTTCACCAATTTTTGAAGGTGGAACCAGTTGTTCAGCCTTTTTTAAGGCTTCAGGGAAGCTAAAGAATTAGATCACAAAATGCAGTAATCCTAAGTAATTCCACTTTTAAGTTTCCTCACTATACAGCAAACACTAGACATAACAGGCAATCCAACAAAACCAATTAGTGGGATAGAGCAATGTTTTCATTAGTAAACATTGTCTTTCCATCACAATTTTCATATTATTTTCCTTTTCCAGATATGAAAACAATCTATCCCAGTCTTTCAATAGCCAGAATAAATAAAGTATGTGTTAAAGAACACTTTTAAAACTTCCATTCTGTCTACATGGAAAATAAGTAGTATTCATGTTCAGTAAGGCTATCACTTTAAATGGAAACAACCTACATGTTTCCTAACAAAACACCCAGCATTCTACAAGAAATATGCAATGCTTGGATATGATCCGAACGCAGTAAATATTATCGAAAGGTGCATAGAAGCCAGATTTCTCTACATAAAAGAAATGATATTATAAAGACCATTTTATCAATGCAAAGCTTTCTAAAACACAACCTGGTACAATTTGGCTTGTTTCCACATAAACGTCTTTCTGTCCACAGGAGGACACTGCATCACAGACGCCATTGTCCTGATATTTTTTAAATTAAGAACATGCAATAATTGTTTTTACTAAAATTGAGAACAACAACAAAAGGGTTAAAGGGCCCTTGTTAATTTCAAGCTGATGTACTGCTCAAAGCAGAGCACCTTCTGGGAGGGCAGAGCAAAGGAGACCTTTTCTTCTTGTAGTCACTAGGGGAGGGTTTCTTTGTTGTTTGAACCCTTTTGCCCAACCGTAGGCTAAGCAACAGCCGCTAATCTTCGTTAAGAAGGGGGATTCTGATCTTCCACTGCTTTTGTGAGCAATACAATGTATGTGTAAAAGCATGACACTGCGATTAAATTGTGTATCTGCCTGCAAGAAAATACTCGAGTGTGGACTGACAAGACAACTATCTGACAAAGAGAAAGCTCCACTAAACAGCTCATGGGGTGCTTGAAAAATCTAGGCACCGAAACTTTAGGTCATGGATACTGCTATGGGCAACATACTTTGTTGGCCAAATAAATATTGTTGCCAGACAACTCATTCTTTCACTTTTTCCCCCCGCTATAAAAAAAAAATTCAGCCATGCCCCGGGAAACAATTCACCAAGGGCAAGCCTTAAAACAGTTCACCAAGAAACTGTAATCTAGTACTAGGTAGTAAGTTATTGTGAGACCTTTCGTATTCCATAGTTCTAGTTACAACAGAGTACAACATATCAAAGTAGCAATAAAAACAATGAACAAATAAAACAAACAAAAAAACCCAACACCCTGGAGCTATTAACATACAACATCACTTTTGTTTCAGTCTGCCACCACTCTGTAGCAACTAGTGCTGTACCACACAAAACCTATTCTAGAATATTCACCCAAGAGTTAACCTGGCATTAGGAGTCATATATTCAAACAGATACTCAATTTCCTATTACACTACAAACCAGTAGGTTTTCTAATGTCCTTGAAAAGAATTGCTATAGTAACTCAACTATTTTTTTAAAGTCTAGTGTATCTTAAACTCTTGGAATACATGAGTGAAATTAGAAATCCATTGATAATTATTCTTAAGATATAACAAGCACCATTTAAAAAAAAAGCTTAAAACTTGCAAAGTTGACGATGTGTCATATCTGCTCTTGACTGGAACAGATGACACAGACAAACATATAGAAGAGGAATATACACAATTTCATCAGTACAATCACAAACTCTATTATCAGACTCTTCTATTTAGATGATGAAATTCAAAGACAGATTAGAAATATGAGTATCGGAGTATTATTTACATTTCCTAGTGTCCCATTTGCCCTTACCACTAACACCATATATTGATCTTTTAGATGACAACTCTAGCCCCAGGACTTTTTTCCAGTTCTTTCAGGATTCAAACTCTAGAGCCATTTCCAGAAGTAACTAGTAATCCACACCAAAACTGTCCAAGACAGATCAGTGCAATAAAGAGCCCTGTCCTGGTCAATGTGGAGAGAAATAAAGAAAGCAGTATCAAGACAGATGGCTTCTTCATGAGGAGATGAGATTAGAGGCGGTACCAGGGGAACAGTTCTCTGATAAGAATATCTGCACTATAAGATGATCTGAAGAGGAGCTGAGCAAAGGATCTAACTTAGAGGTGAGCACACAAGGAAAAAAAGCAGCTCTAGAAAGCGTAATGAAATATGACACATGACAATACTAACCAGTTGATAACCTTGAGGCTAAAGCCTTTAACAGAAGTGATGACCATAATCCTGAAGTATTTCGCAAAATGGTTTTACCAAGTTTTACACCTAACAGGGAAAAAGCATAAGTTACCTTGAATAAGAAGTTATCAGCAAAACAGGTGAGTACTGACAAAAAAGAACACTGGACTTAGGTGAAAGCAGATTTTTTAGTCTTACTACTGAACCAAACTAGACAGCAATGAAAGGGAGACTTGCGCTTAGATGATTAAGGGCAACCAATCACATGGAAAACTTATCCTCCCACTGCAAAAAGTTATGTTACGACCATATACATTTGTTCATTAAGCAGAAGTTCACAAGGCCCGATACGGTCCAAGAAGACAGCTTGAATGTTACTGCTAGACCTGAACTACTTCTCATCAATAGTTTTATCTTTGCTGTCTCCTGTATTCGTCTTGGATTATCAATCTTCTAGACAGGGACAATTACAGAAAAGCAGTAAGTAATTTTTACCCGCAATTAAAGACTAATGGTGGGAGGGGGGACTCTCTGCAGAGTGTTAAACTAGAATTAAGGAGGTAAGGAAATGAACAAGCAGAGAGAAAAGAGAGCAAAGGAAAACCAAAAAATTAGAAAAAGCAATGGTCGTTGAAGATTTTAACTTTTAATGATCTTGATTCCATCCAGAAAGAGAAATTACTGTACTCTATTTTTACACAAACCTCAAAAAATTTCCAGGGAGATGCATGTTCAACATTATTTAAAATTTCCAATCTTGATGTACAAAACTAGACAGCAAAACCCCCACACTAGTTGTTAATAGGGCAGTTCTTAACTATGCTGGGCTAGACCTAATGCGACATGTTGTTCACTTCGTCTCAACTACATTAATGTGAATACACTGCTTAACAGTTACTGAAATAATTCATGTGTTGGGGTGTAATATCCGGTTTAAAAAAAATATCTTCCAAAAACATTATTGCATTTAATTGCTAGCAGCTGATTTTTAAGGTAAAAATTAATGTTGTGAGGAGAAAAGATCTCCAAAACCAGTGTAACAACCTTAACAGCAGAAATTAACAGGCTCTAGTCTTTTCACAAGCAAAATCCCATACATCTCTATTCACTGGAATAAGCATCACTCAAAATGTACTTTATATGTAAATATTTTTACTGGCCAAAAATCTCAAAAAAATCAAGAATTATCTAAGTAGTACTTTACTCAAATATACTTCAGAAGAGGCTTCCATTAGTGTGAAGTTCATTTTGAAAGACAAAGCAATTTACTTACCTGGAATATCTGCTAAATTTGACTTCACTTAAGTTTATCATAACATTCAGTTTATTACTGCATGCTGTGATTTTCAATTCCACCTTCATCAGAACCACTGGACAAAACCAGAAGTTATTCTTTATGCAATGTTCTGAATTTTGCATAGCCACAATCTATTTGTAATGTTTGTAACAAAGCAACTTTTCAAACAAATACTGACACAAAGATAAATTCAGAACGGTTTCTTATGATCAACATCCTTGTCACAAACACCAGTTCATTTCAATTCCTTCCAGCTAAGCTTTAGTTTTTCTCACCCCATTTAGACGAATATTTCTTATGGGGAAAAGCAAAATGTTATTAATTATAAAGCAAGGTTTTCCTCAAAAATCATAAAGTGGGTTCCATTCGTTTTGTTTTAACCTTTTTGAAAGAAAAATAGTTTGGTCAGAAAAAACACACTTGTGGAAACAAAGTAAATCCCTAACATTTCCAGCGGACTAGGGTTGTTTTTGTTTTTTTTTTCAACTGAAAAATAATGCTTGTCAATGGCATTTTAGGCAGGGAACAGATTCACACATCAGGAGGGAATTCTTAATGCCAGTATATCTGAATTGTATGGACCTAATTAGCCACTAACTAAAGAAATATCTTACATAAGGAGTACTAAAAGCACAGCATAAAGCTTCTTCCTAAAAATATTATCATGCCATTATGTTGTCTGTAGATTGTGGTCAAAATCTTAATTCAAACTTCTTATCGCTCTCCAGATAGCAGCAGTTATATTACATTTGTAAAGACAGACTATTCACTTTTACTCATTTAAAGGAAAACTGGTCTCCAAATAGTCCTTTTGATGCAAATGAGCAGACCTGTGTCCATGACTTCTTTTCTCCAGCCATTTCAATGCAGAACTAGAACTCAGACTCAGTGTTTTTATGTTCTCTTGAACTGTGCCTGTTTAGTGGTAGTAATTATTGGAAAATATTCTACTCACTGAAAAGTGCAGGCACCAGTCCTTGAAGATTACAACACACCTTTCCAGACTGTCTAAATATTGGCTTAAACATTTGTTGCAAAGAGAATTTGTTTTCCATATCATAGATTTGGTACACTTAAAAAGCAGTATTTTCAGATATATTCATCAGCTTCTTGATATTTATATGGTTTGCAGTGTTGCACTGGTTAAAACTACTGAAAGCTGTAGAATCCAACGCATGGAGAAAGCACAAGCATTTCTACCATGCTTCCCTACCTCCAAACTTGCACTTCCACTACTAGTTTCACACGTAATGCAATAGATACAGTCACTGGTAATCCCAGTCTTAAAACATGAGTCCTTTTAAAGTCTGAGAACCAGATTTTTAAAAGCCTACAGGTGAGCAACCATGCAGATAGGTTTTAAAGCCCCTGCTGATTCCTAAAAGATTTCTAATTCTTATTGCTTTAACTGGATTTAAATAACAAGCTTGCATAACTACTTTGAAAAGACAACAAATTTATGTCATGTATCAGTCGTACCTATGATCCTTAATGAACCAGAATCAGATCTGAACCCAAAGAATAAAGACAAAAAATTGCATCAACTTCAAAATATCCTGTAATCCAGTGTACTGTGTAACATTTTCTGTAAATAGATGGCTTACTTGTATTTAAAGCTAGTGAAAAGAATTTAAAACATACTGACTAGACCAAACATATGTAACACCAAAACAGGGGGGAAGTCAATATAAAAAAAAAAAATAACAACAAAAAACCCCACCAAATAAAACCCCCCACCCTCACTCTGAAGAGTTATTCCTAACACCTTGCTGCAAAGCCTACGCAAGTGGTTTTCGGAGGTGGGGGGGGGTAAGATCAAATAGCCACAAAGACCTTCCAAATTCCTTGTTTTATTTTTTTTAAACTGTGGTCATTTAAAAGTTCTCTATTAGTAGTTATTCTTAACGCAAAGAATGCTATTTGTCCAAGCTTTTTGATTAGACCTTGTTACTTTCGTTAACATGTTATTAGATCAGTTTAGAACAACTTTCTCCATCAGAAAACAAAACTACAACAGATCAATGTTTCTGACAACAATCCCCGAGCAACTATCAAAAAAACCCCACCTGTTCTAAAAAGTGTCTTTCTCAAACAACTAAATGCAATTCATATTCTTAACTCAGAAACCATGTTCAGAAAAATACAGTGCTTCTCTTCCTCTCGTACACAGTTAGCAAAGCATACATTAAAGATGAAGCCTTATTTTTGTCACCAACAATTATAACTCCTAGTTAACATATAGCATCTCAAACCAACAAATCTTAAATGCTTTCAGAAGTATTATATTTATTCTATCGGACAACAATAAATGCACTAGTCTCAATGCCTTTGCATGCCTTGCTCCCCCCCAAAACATCCATATGCACTTATTTTATATAATCAATCACTTAATTCCAGTAAGCCCTTTCATTGCGGAGGGGATATGTAAAGTGTATAAATGCAAATAATTTCTTGTCTACAAGCTTCTGAACAACTCTATGCACTTGTTACCAAATCATTAATTCAAACCTGTTCCTTTTTGAAAACTTAGGTACTATAATCACCCAAGACTTAAATCGAGACCAAAACATCAATTTATCTCCTACTGCAAAAGGTCTGAAGTCTTTTTACTGCATTTCTATCCTTGGCCAAGGGGAAAAATAAAACAAAACAAAACAAAAAAACAAACAAAAGAACCAACTAAGCCAAATATTAAAAGCATCCAAAAACTTGATAATACTTGGAATAAAGGCAAGGAGGAAGTGGAACAGAAAGGGGAAACAGGTTTAAAGAAAAGGGTTAACATACTGTTTCATTTTGAATTTCACTGTTGATTTATCTACAAACAAAAACGTGATTCACCGCACAAAACCTTCTGTATCTTCTTTAGACTTGCAAAAGTGAGTAGCTGCCTCATCATTTGAAATAGATACAGTAAAGCTTAAATTAGTACCAGCATTAGGGAGTTATTCAGCAAAGGTCTGTACCTAGCATCACTCTAGAGTTTAACTACAACTGAAAAAAAACAGTTTTGGGATTTTTCATTTATAAGCTTCTCAAGCCATAGAGCGTCTCTCAGCTACTTTCTGAATAATAATAACAAAAAACCTTCAAAATGAAAATAATGCAAATTATTAACAGATTTCTCAGAATAGAAACAAGTGTTAAAATAGGTAAATACTTAACAAAGTTAAAATTACCACCTTGCTCTCAAGCATGAGTCCACAAGTGACTTCAGTGAAAGTGTAAGTGAAGATACGAAACCCTCACTCCCAAGAAGTCTTCCATTTTTTTCACATGGGATACAGAGAGAGGAATATCCAACTTTTAGCATGGAACAGAAAGGTCCCTTCATCCCTGTTTTGCTGGTGAAAAGTAGCACTGAATGACTTCATTAACTGCTTATATCACACAAAAAGTTAGGAAAAAGTTAGTAACGAAACTCTACAATACGCCCTACCCAAGGCTCTTGCTTTTCAATATCTTGGAGGCAACATACTTTAAGAAGTAATTTGTGCCTAACTCTCAAAAGAGATAAGTAGACAAGAGGATCTCTAATCCCTTAGGACTAGTCTACACTATGAAATATTAACAGGAATTCAAGCTGATTCATTTCATGAAGCACTTCTCTGGAAAAAAAAAAACACATATTTAAACTACTTTGAAAATCCTACTCTATGCATTCAAAACCAAGTCACATTTTACACTCTCCATTAAAGTGATGAGGACCCAACGGACTTAGAGCAATTGTGTCTCACCAAAGAATTAGACCTTTCAAACTAACACCAAGGTACATCAGTAGGTCACATGCAAATACCTTTTACTGTCACTGCCTAAGCTATGCTGTCAGAACTCTAGTCAATTTACACTAAATTTCACTCTTCCTTTTCTTTTCTGAACACATAAACCTCCCTGAAACACAACTATTAAGGAAGTGATTAACTCCTCTGGAAAATCCAACTCTCTCTATATAGGAAACTTAAGACAAGTCACTTAAACCAGATTGTTTACACTGAAGAAATGCCTGGAGAACCATTATAAGGCATCAAGTCTCAATATTCTAAACATGATATATACAACCAGAAGCTCCTGGGTGACAGTTTGCAGTATGGGCACAAGCTAGCTGCAAAGTTAACCCAGACTGCCAAAGACCACATCTGAACAGTTTAAAATGATCCAGTTTGACCCAGCCTTAACAGACCCAACCAAAAGTCATATGCAGGTTACTGCGTCTTCACAGACGCCACGCTCGCTGCAGCCCGTACAACAAGCAAGACGTGCCTCATGGTCAAGCTGAGCCAGGAAAAGCAGGGAAAACAACAGAGGATTGTCAGCTCTCAAGCAGCCCAGTAAAAGGGCTTTCATTTAGGCTGATAAATAGTACACATGTGAATCACACCATCATCTGGGTTGAAAATATTGCCAAATTTGGGTCAGGTCAGGGTAATGGTGAGAAAAATGTGAACATTTGTATTTGTAATTATCTGTAAGGAAAATATACTTTAGCTATAAACCCGTTACCTACTGTCACTTTGTTGCAAACACACCTGCAGTCTTATCAAACATTTTTAGAACTAGCAGTCTAAAAAGCTCAGGCATTCAAAGAGATATGCATGCACTTAATTTTTACTATCAGTACTTCAACTGAAATAAATGTCATCGTTGACAGCAGTAAGTGTGCTCCTATACAGGTTCAGAGGCTTAAACTGCAGAAGTGTGGAGCTAATGCAAGTAAAATTGTTATTTCTTTCCATAATAACTATAATGAAGCTGGTACCTTTCTGCAAAGTCTAGTTAATTATGATAAACATGTAAGGCTGACCTAAAAAATGGTAAGATTTGTTGAACTACTTACTAACAAAGCTACAGAAGCACAATCTGCCACGAACACAAAGAAAAACGGTTGGAGTTAGAATGTATTGGGAATTGATAAATGCATTAATCAGACAAAAAATGAGCCACAGACAGTTAGCAGTCAACCAGCAATTCCAAAAGACTTGCTATGTTCTCAAACACAATCATAAAGGCTCCCTCACACTAGCATCAGCCCACTTTTCTGAACAAGCGACTGTCAGCCAACAGCGATATTGTTAAAACCTAAGCAATACAAGCAAGAAGCTCTAATTATGATAAAGACTGCAAGTCATAGGAAATAATCACAGAAAACCCTCATCTTGGCCTTCAAGAAACAGTTTGCAACAAGCGGAACCGAAAAATACCCAAAGCATTTCTTTTCAAGCTACCACAGACTGAATAATCTCAGAATTGCTTTCAAGACTTTGCCGTGGCCACGCTAGCAGCCAGCACCTGGGTGCAGAAACGGGCGCACGTTCCAAGACCGAGCCAACGTGATTTCTCAGAGGCTTCTGTTAATAAACAACCAGGACCGGGGCCAGGCCAAGAGCAAGTGTGAATTTCCTCCTTTTCCCCGGGAACACGCACATGATCGGCCTCCACCCTCCGAGCAGGGAGCTCGCTGTCACACACACAAACAGGGCTGTAACCTGCCTCCCCAGCCCTCACACACACACACACACACCCCCGCCGCTTTCAAACCAGACTAACCAGCCAAAGGGAACATGACAAGGGGTAGTGGTAGGGTGTGGTTTGACTATTTTTTTTTTATTTATTTATTTTAATAAAAAGAGTAAAACCCAGCCCCTCTCAGCCATCAGAAACACCCATTTCACTAGGAAGAGATTACCCGCTGTGTTTTTCCGGTACAACATGTGAACCCGGGACTACGAACCTGCCCCTGCTGTTGACCGCGGGCTGAAGGCTGGCAGCCCGCAGGCACAGCGAGCCACAGCGCTCCAGCAGCCTCCCTCAACGCCCCGGGAAAGCTTACCCACCCCCCCCCACCCCTCCCCCGGGGAGCCGCCGGAGGGGAGGAGGCAGGTTGCTTTGGAAGAGCCGCCTGCTGCACAAAGCTGAATATTTAAAGAAAAGAACAAGCAGGAGAGAGAAGAAAGAAAAGAAAGAAAGAAAGAAAGAAAAAAAAAACCAAGCCCACCACCAGGCTGCTCAGTCCGTCTCTTCCACCAGCCGCCTTTCGGCTCTGTTTAAGTCACAGACAGACACACAAAAAAATAATAATAATAAAGCCCACGGAGGTAACCGGTTTCGGGGTCGGGGGGGGGGGG
>VUYV01000640.1:31994-243128 GCA_008711295.1 Anarhynchus alexandrinus | reverse complement strand
GCCGCCGCCGCCGCCGCCCGACATCCTCGCCGAGCCCGCCGCCGGGGAGCCGAGCCGGAGCCGGGGCCGGGGCCGGGCCCTCTCCGCTGAGCCCCGGCGAGGGGCGGAGGCGGGGACGGAGCGGGGGGTCCCTCAGTCCCGGCTGGGGAGGGGAGGGGCCGGCTCTCCCCTCGGCCGCTGCCGGCACGGGCGTCGCGGAAACGCCCCGGGATCGCGCCGCCGATAGCGATCGGCCCGGGGGGACAGCGGGGAAGGAGAGAAAGAAAAAGGGCGGGGAAGGAGAAGAGGAGGGGGGGGGAGGAGAGGAAGGATGCCCCGAGTCGGCGGCGGCCGCTGTGTCTCCCGGCTCGGCAGCGTCTGTCCCCGCTCGCCTGCCCTGAGCCGAGCGAAGCCGCCGCTGCCGCCTTTCTCCGCCCCGGTATCGCCCTCCCCTCGCTCGCTCGCTCCCTCACACACCGTCCCGTGCGCGCCCCCGCCCGGCCGCCCGCCTTCTCCCNGGCCCGGGGGGGGTGGCGGGCCGGGCCGGGGCGGGCCGCGGCGGGCCGGGCGAAGGTGGGGGCCGCGGCGGGGTCGCTCACCTCGGTGGGGTCGCTGATCTCGAACAGGTCCAGCCGGTTCGCGTTCCAGTGGTTGATGATGTCGGCGAGTTTGCGCCGCTCCTCCCACCGGCTGCTGCCGCCGCCGCCGCCGCCGCCCGACATCCTCGCCGAGCCCGCCGCCGGGGAGCCGAGCCGGAGCCGGGGCCGGGGCCGGGCCCTCTCCGCTGAGCCCCGGCGAGGGGCGGAGGCGGGGACGGAGCGGGGGGTCCCTCAGTCCCGGCTGGGGAGGGGAGGGGCCGGCTCTCCCCTCGGCCGCTGCCGGCACGGGCGTCGCGGAAACGCCCCGGGATCGCGCCGCCGATAGCGATCGGCCTCGGAGGACAGCGGGGAAGGAGAGAAAGAAAAAGGGCGGGGAAGGAGAAGAGGAGGGGGGGGGAGGAGAGGAAGGATGCCCCGAGTCGGCGGCGGCCGCTGTGTCTCCCGGCTCGGCAGCGTCTGTCCCCGCTCGCCTGCCCTGAGCCGAGCGAAGCCGCCGCTGCCGCCTTTCTCCGCCCCGGTATCGCCCTCCCCTCGCTCGCTCGCTCCCTCACACACCGTCCCGTGCGCGCCCCCGCCCGGCCGCCCGCCTTCTCCCGGGGCGCGCGTGCGCGCGCTCCCGCCGGCCGTCACCTCCCGGCGGCGGCGGCGGCGCGCCTCAGGAGGTGGCCCCGTCTCCTCTCCGCCCTTCCCCTCCCCTCCCGCTCCCCCCGGCGCGGGGAGGGGGCTGGGGGCGGCGGGCGGCCGGGGCGCGGCCAGGTGCGGCGGGAGCCTCTGCCTGGGGAACGGGAACGGTGGGCGGAGAGGGGGGCAGGCGGAGCGCGGGAGGCGAGGAGGTGGTGGTGCCGGCCAGGAGGCCCCTCGCCGGCAGCGGGAGCCCTGGCCGCCGAACGGGGCCCGCGGTCGGGCGCTGGCGGCAACAAAGGGCCTGGGCCGGCGCGACCGCCGGAACAAAAGACCGTGCGGGAGGAGGCAGGCGCGGCCCCGCCGTGGCCTCTCCGCGCCAAGGCGGGCGGGAATGTATGTCCCCCGCTTCCCAGCTCCCCCCCCTGCCCGAAACCCTCCCTGCCCGCGGGCAGAGGTCAGGGCGCACGGCCGGCCCGGGGAAGGGGCGGCTGTCCCCGGTCAAGGCCGCCGCGAAGCGGAGCGGTGCCGCCCGGCCGCCCCTCAGCTCGGCCTTCCGTGCCTCGGCTTCTCCCCCCCACACCGCGGGGAGTAACGCGCCGCTGCTGCCCCGGGCGCTGCCGCGTTTAATAACGTTTGCGGAGGGTTTTCGGAGCACCGCGTGAAGGGAATGGTCTAAAAAAGACGGTATTGACAGAAATTTGCACAGCTTGGGGTGAGCCTGAGATGTAGTTAAAGCATCAGATACGTCTTAATGGGAATGGGTGTTGGATGTATAATTTGTGGTGTCTCACTAAATGTGTCAGTTGGCTATAAGAGTCGTCACCCATTGTATGGATTTGGGAGGGAACCCCGTACGGCTCTGGGGGTTTGGCTTTGTCTTTTAAGCCGCTGAAGTAAGTAACACGTCCTGATACTTCAGCGGCCGTGTTTGTTTTGCACTGGGCATCCTCTGAAACTTAGTCCTTGGACAGTCGTATTTAAACTCGGTTGTCCAAGTGTGTGTCTTTTTTTGTTTTCTTCAGGTGGTTAAAAAGGGGGAAATGCTGTTTCTTCATAGTGTACCTGGCAAAATATCTCAAGTTCCTCTTTGCTGAGGGCGTTCAGATGAGTGGGTTTTGCTGATGAAGTTTTGATTGGCTGGGTTATTTGAAGAAGGAGATTCCTCAGAGGCCTTGTCTACATTAAGCAATTAAATTATTGTTTTTATCCAGCAGTATAGCTCCTGTATAAGTACCAGCAGTTCTGGTTTTACAGGTGAAGGTCAGTTATACTTTTGCCCTACATCTGTAACTGTGCCATGTTGGAGCTTTACAGTTCCAAGGACGGAAGACATCCTATTTATCGGGTCCCAAACTCTGGGAGGTGTTGAAAGACCTTCTGAGAGCCCTTGGAGAACCTGGAGAGGGGGACAAAACCTCAAATTCTTGTAATACCATCATCCTAAAACTAGACTATATTCCTTTCAGAAGTAAAGTGGAAAGAGAAGAAGGAAAAAGCAAACAAACCTAACTCTTCTTACATAAAAGGGGAAAAAAATGATGCTGGATTTTTTTTTCCATATCCAGAAAGCGTGTGCTACCAGATAACTTTGGATGTTCTGGCTGTGCCTGCGCAAAGATACAGAAACCATGTAATATCTGTGATACGGTAGTCCGCAGCCCAGGCAGACAGCGGCGTGCTGTGTCACAGATGACATTTGCGGAGCGGTGTGCTGATTTGGATGCTTGGCTCTGTCTGGATATTGGTGAAATGGGGTTGTTCAAGACACAGGATGAGAACCAGTGGCTGTACTAGTTCAGGATTAGGAAGGAGACTTTTAGGTACACCATTTTGCTATTACAAGCTACGTAGATAAAATTGTTTTTCCTGGGGGAAAGAGGCGGTTGCTCTGGGAAAACTGGCTACTGAAAGCAGTTGATTTAGCATTGCTTGCGTGCCTGGGTTTTCAAATGCTGAGGAGCACCAGGAATAAAATTATCACTGTGCTGGACCCACGTGGTGTATATAATCAGTTGTGAATTTATTTATTTCTATTTTAACTGCAGCTAGTCAGCATTTCTAAACCGTAGCTAGACTCCAGCCTGGATACAAACAAATCCCTCAAACTGAGCAGAATTGGAGCAGACTAATAATGTTTAGATGTCATTTCTCAGAAATCCCAAGTCACTGCAATGTATTTCTGTAGTGGCAGGAGCAATGGAAATGCTACTGACGGTCAGATACCAGCAGGGACTACGCTGCTGATTATCTCTGCGCTGAGCTGGACAGTGCTGAAGCAGTACTGAAAGAAACCAGGCCTGCTTGTACCTGCAGAACAAGTTGTTGCCATCAACAGTCAAACAGCAGCAGCTTTACTATAGCACCAGGGTTTAAGAAAAATCATAATGTAGACAAGAATTTAGCTGTCTGACTGAACCAGCAGGACGGTATGTGTATGGAGATAGTACTGTGGGAGATAAAGCATAAGCCCTGATTTCCTTGGAAAAGCTAGTGTACAGAGACCTAAAGCATGAAATTATAGCGTACCAGCTAGTTTACAGTGGAAAATGTGTGCTGCTTCACTTTCAATCCCTATTTTTTTCATAGGGCTATTGAAATGAGAAATAAAACAGCTGCTGTAAAGCCTAGCAAGTGACATGATTCCTGTGAACGGTTGTAAAAAAAAATTCAGAGATATTTATGAATGGAAAGCATGCACATAAAATACATTGTAAACAGGGTTGTGTGTTTGAGCTATCATCAAGGCATCTTCCATGTAAGGTATTGCATAAAGTTACTTGAAATCATTAAATTAAATTTTCCTCTATATTCTTTCTGAGATTTTTGTCATTTACATAATGAGAAGACAGAATCCTATTTGAGGAGTTTCCATTTCAGCCCAGCATTCCTGTAGGTAGTCCTACTGAAGCCGGTGGCAGAGTTAGATTTAACTCTATAAATGTTCACATACTTGATAAGAAATAATAAGGTGAGAGAAGCAAAAGAACAGGGGACAAAAACTGCTTTACTTGCAAGGGATAATGAAAAATGTTTTTTACTTCTTTCCTTACTGAACAATGTTCTTTTCTTTTTTAAGGTGCTTAAGATAACTAAGCTACCGTAAGCCATTATTGCAATTGTTTGTTCAGCACTCAAAGTATAATATGCATTTTACAGAACAAATAAGATAAATGCCCTTCCCCATAGAGCTTGCAAGCTAAATTTTGTCACAGGTGAGAGCAAGAACTAGAAGAGAGATCCGTAAAGAAGCAGCACAGATACACAAGGAAGCCTTTGCCATCCTCTCCGTTCCCTGAGACATCAAGAAGTGCGGTGCCCATGTGGTTACCTGCCGCGTGGGGGTCGTGTCTGTGCGGCTTCTCTCATTAATCATATTGGTGTACACCTCTCCCCTGGGGGACCTGATGGTTATAAGCACCAACAATGCACAGGATCCCTTTATTTCTGCTCCTCGGCCGGTGCAGTTCATGCAAAGGGTTCCCTTGCATAGGGAAGGTTTGCGTGAAGGTAGGGTCATGCTCTGCTGGTCTCCTGGCCGCTCGCCAGCTGCCCATATGGCTGCCGGAATGCAGCATTAATTTTCTGAGGCAGCATGCATCTGATGTATAGTGCCACGCTGTATAAATCAGCACGCTATTAGAAGTTATCAATTCATAGATAAGACTGAAATTATTAAAGTAACCCTTATGATGGCTTGCCAAGTGTGCACGCGTTTCTAGAGCAGGAGTATTGGAGCTGTAATTTTACATAGAACAATGCAAAAGCTTGTGTTAGGGCAACATTAACATTGCAAACCTGGGTCACCAAACTGCAGTCCTTACATAGACAACACACCCACTGAGGTAAATAAATTAGCCGGAATGAGGATTGCCGCTTTGGACACTATAAACACACATGAGTCAGGGAGGGAAAAGAAGTTTTTCATTGCACCATTATCTCACCTCTGTGAACTGCACACGCTGTGTACATCAAAGTATCAATTTCATAGCCTAATTGGTAAACAAACACAGTACATATAGGCTACGTGGGCAAATCCATGCTGCGTGACAAATCTTTACTGTATGTTTAGATCCTACTTTTCTTACTGTATGAATGTAGGAGCTTATATTTAATAACCTTGACCTCTTTAAAATACAAGTAAGGGGACTGGGGAGTAGAGGGGAAAACAGGGCAAGTGTGGCAAGTTATGTAATTGTTTTTTGGAAATCTTTAGGTTTTCAGTTCAATTATCCTTGCTCTATTTTTAGGGAGAGGGAAGCATAAAACTGTATAAATGGCAGCTATCTTAATAAATGTATCTTACTTTTGTTTTATATATGGATGAATTACAAAAACTGTCAAGAAAACTCCCTTGAGGAAGATGCTTATTTTTTTATTATGTATGGAAGATCTTTCCAAGTAATTTATTGGTAAACGCTTCCTGGGTCCAGACCCCTTGAGTTATATTTGTACTAATAAAATAAGCATAAATAAAATAAGGCCTTTCTCTAGCCCTACCGGCAGCTAACCTAGCCTGGCCACCTCCATGGTTTTAAATTGTCTTAGCTCTAAAACAGGGTGGCTGCACGTAAGTTGCCTGCTGGAGTGGTCGCTGGCACGTGCTGACTCCTGGTCTGTGCCCAGGAGTGGTCTGGGAGCTATCTGGTTCATAACCAGACCGCGCTAACAATTTAACTTACAGATGGTTGGGCACAAAGGAGTTGGGTCTGGATGCCGAAATGGTCCAGTGGACCATTTAGCAGTGGAGAAAGGACCTGGGACCTCTTCAAGGCAGGGTCCTCTGCCTGGACAGGGTGCTCAGGCATACCTGTGTTAGCAGGTTCAGAGCATGCACAGCCCCCACCCTGTCTTTACAGAAGTGTGCTCTTTGATCCACGTTCAACAAGGTGGATGAGAGTTTGACTGTCGTGCAGCATGTCAGCATTGTGTCGACTTCAGCAAGACGTGTGTTTGTCTTCAGGCGAACAGCTCCTAAAAATGAGAAGCACACGGAGAGAGGGTCAGGCCCCACTCAGAGGTTTGCAGTCCATGTCAGCCTAGTACTGGAACCCTGCTGGATTCATCCTCAGTTGAATACTGAATGCTTTTCTGGAAAACGCTTTTTTTTTGTCCAGGGAGTGCTGCTCTCAGCGTTAGAAGTATTGAGGAGAAATTTAATGGCTGGTATATACATTAGATTATGAGATGATCTCTCCTGGCCTTATCCCATACAATTTAAAATGCAATCAGTTAAAACAAAGTGCAGAGCTGCTACAGGTACCACAAAAGCTTTCTGATAGTTTTTATTTTTAATCACAGATCTCTACTATATAGTAGTTTCTCCCAAACTGCTGTGTGTGAAAGAAGATGAGAAATTGACTGAAAGAAGAAGGGAAAGGAAGAAACAGAGTCTATGTAAAATTGTCAAGTGGACAGTGTAAATAAACTGACATCCCCTATCTCCAATTCAGCTAATCGCTCTGTGGTATACGGCATTATTTGTAAAAATGGTAAAGATGCTTAGACAGAAGTTCTGCATTGCTTTTAATTTGAGGGTAGCTCTCCAATCAGTGGCCCAAACTAGGCTATTAGTTACAACAATGTGTAATCATTTCAAGGCTCTTTGAGCAAGATGTAGTGGGTGTTTGGTCTTGTAATTAACCTGCTGCCATTGGCCACACATTCTCTCCACCCTGTAATTACTTGACTAAAAAAATAACGCCATTCAAAGCATACATTGTATAGAAAATTAAAAGAGCATTCATTTTAATCTGCTTTCACGCACGGTGATTATAACTCGTACATACATTTCACGTATGAGCAGGAGTTGTTTGGCCACATCTGAGCAGTTTTTGTTAGAAAAGTTTTGATTTGGAAGCAAACTGGGTCAGCATCCCATTGGCTTTTTGTTATTATTTCACTTTTTTAGAACCAATCTGAAAGTACTGAAAGGATTTTCACTTAAAAATATCTTACCACTGAGCTAAGAATGTAATGGATATTCAATTATTTGCTCCAACAATCGCTGTTCTTTTAAATCATATAACAAGCATAAGTCCTGTATGTGGAGAGCTTTAGCCTCAAAGCCAAATACTTCAGGAAGCTTAAAAGTGAAAATACTGGTGTAAACCTGTGAAATGAAAGTGCCTGATCAGCAAAAAAAGGCCGATCCTTCCCTTGGCAAGTTTTCCGTAATAATCCTTGTGTGTTCTTGAGGTCTTTGTCCAGGGCAAGTATGGAATAGAAGTGGGATTTGTATGTACGAATAAAAAGCAACAGAAAGCATCAGGGAGCTCCTCTGTAGAAACCTGCAGTGGGATTTATTTTATCTAACCTGAATTGTCTAAAAGTTAGACGGAGAGGGTGAATGTGGACTCCCTCTGTAGGTAGTGGAGAGAATCAGCCATTTCCAGAGAGCAATGGACACCTACCTTGTGACAGGATTAAACCCTAGCTTTTAGATGGCTACGGAAAAGTGAGGTGAATCCCTCCGTGAGAGTAATACTGCCATCCTTCAGTTTCTTCAAAGCTTCAGTCTTTTGATNGAGTAATACTGCCATCCTTCAGTTTCTTCAGTCTTTTGACTGCACTATAGGCTTCATGTCCAAGCCCACTATTGCTTTAGCCTATGATGCCATTTTTTGTGTCAGGTATGATACAGCTGTACTGCTCATCTCATTTATACAAAGACGAGGAGTCCCTCCACCTGCGTTAAACCGAATGCATCAAATTCAATGAAGGACCTGTTTTTCAGTTTATGGATGTCACAGCTCAGTCCTGCCCAACTGGGTCAAGAAGGGAATAGCTGCGGGGGGTGGGGGGGGTGGGGTATGTGTGCATATTAAGGAGTATATTTATGTTGCAGAACATGAAATAGGACATACTTGGGCTACATTTAAAAGCGCATCCTTTTCAGCTGGCTAAACTTGTCCATGTGAAATTCTCTCTGCCTCCCCTGCTAGACGGCTCGTTGGGATGTCTGTGCTCAACACTGCATCTGCCAGTGTAGGAATACTCAATAATTACACTTTGAAATAACCGAGCCCTGACTCTTCTCTGTGAGACCAACCTTTAATACCACCCTCACCTAAAAGCACCCTCACCTTTCATCCCACGCCACTCCTTGATGGTGGGAAGAGACCCAGCTAAAATCAGAAAGGTGCTTCCTTCAGATCCTTCTACAGTCATGAAGCTTGTGAACTACTACCCTATGGATAAGGCACTTTGTGTGCTGTGACCTCTACTTGTTACGCTAACCACAAGCCTCACATTTTTACCATGTTTTCCGCATCTTTCCCTTTTCCGTCTGGCCATTAGATTCCTTTCCTCCTTACTGTGTTTCAGTATGTCCTGGGATTTGTATATTGCTTTGAGGCAGGGACCATCTTCTTGTACACGTGTGCAGCCGTTAGCCCAGCTCAAAACCATAGGGGCAAGATGCGTCACCACATGATAAATATTAAGCTTGCTGGAAAGCGAGTGTGACTGCCAGACCCGGGTACAATAATCATCAGGATTCTGTATCCTTGGCTCCTTCTCCCATAAGTGCTATTTTGTACAACAGGGAATTGAAAACCCAGACCATCTCCTGGCAATACAGGCAGAGGCTGACACAATAGCAGTGAAAATTTGGTGTTAATGACCCTGTCATGCACAATGCACAGCGTCAGAGGTAATTTAAGAAATGTATGAGTGGCCTTACTTAATGTTACCCAGCAAGGCACTGTGGGATCTATTTAAGCAAATCCTAAAGACGGCATACTCTACCTTGTAAGCGCCTTCAGGGTCAACATCTCCCAGACAAGCTTTCCTGTATGCAGTTTTTCTAAGTGCAAAATTTGTCCTTACATTGTTTTCACATTATAAAAGTGTATTCAGATGTTACCAAACAAAAAAAACCAAACCATAAACAGTTTGGGAGTAGATCTGACGTAAACAAAGTATGGTTTCCAAGGCATATATCCCAGGGAAGGTTATCCAGATCCAGCACTGCAGGCCACTCATGAGAAATCATGAATTAAAAGATCATTGTAGACAGAGATTATGGAGGACTACAGCTGTCTGGGTGAAGGATCTCCTGAATCACGTTACTTCTGTGTTTCAGTACGGGAAGATCACCGCTTTCACTCTTCCTGACTAAAGTTAGAAACACATGCACAGAAATAGGCACCTAGATTAATGACCTGTTTTCCAAAACGCTGTAAATTCCCAGCCATCAAAGGCACCTTTGAATCTTCACTTACAAATTTAGACCACGAGGCATGGAAAATGTCTCCTTTGCCTCCCAATAGCACCTATCCGAATATGGGAATTCAACAGAAAAGCTCCGCAAAAAAAACTTCCCCCGACGTGATTATGGCAGATGGATGTAAACCGCTTAATGTAGTGAATCCCCAGAGTGGGGAGGCACTGCTCCGAAGCTGGGGCGTGCTGCCAGGCCGAGGGTTTTCCCTGCCGGGGGCTCTGCCGGCTCAGCCCCATCCCCGGAGCGCGGCGGAGTTCAGCCACTCGGGGCACGTCGCTCTCCCTGCGACGTATTTACGTGGGGCTGCGGCGATGGCTTTGGGTGTCGCTAACAAGGACGTGGTGGCAGCGGGCAGCTCAGCAAACCTCAGCAAGCACGCCGCTGGGTCAAGGGGTCAGTCTGGTGGGTCTCTGTGCCAGCAGGGTTGTACTGCCAGCGGCGTTTTAAAGCTAGGGCAGGGTAGTCTTCCCAAGACACGGGCACTTCAGCTTGAGTAGGGTGTTCTGAAATCCCCAGCCTATGCTGGATTTCCTTGCAGTTATTGACCCTAATCTGACCATCAGAATTACCGTCATGTGAAAAGGCAGCATGGTGAGATTACAGCTCCTTCTCACTGTAACTTTCGATTGACAGCGGGCTAAGAAAACATCATCCGCTAAGGAGACACAATATAAAATGCCCTGCTGCAGGCACAAGCCGGGACACAAGTGCCCCAGTGCAGAGGCAGCAATGGAAAGATTCATCTATATTCCAGGAGACGATGAGGCAGAATGAGCAGCAGATCTGGTCTGGCTCGTTTAATACAAACAGTAGAATTTAATTCAGCCGGCCTATGGATTAATTCAGTGACTTATGTTTGGTGAAGACCCATCTTTCATAAAGACTTGAACTGCAGATGGCAAGAGACAGAGAATAGAGAACCTCATGGGGTTTGTTCCAGCCGTTAATCATCCTCGCCGCTAAAAGGTGTGTTGTATTCGATGTGTCCAAATGCAACTTCCAGGCACTAGCTCTTGTCGCGTTTCTCTGTTTCGTTCAGTAGCCCTTTGGTACTTCATATTTTCTCCCTTTTAAGGCACTCGTATCTTACCTGCTGGTTTATAAAGATACCACTTAAACAGATAACCCTCTCTCACCGTAATGCACTTTTTCTAGCTGGGAAGTAAGCACTAAGGCCGTTCACTGCACTTGCAAGCGTATCTTGACTTTTCTGAAAGGGGATACTAGCATCCAGCAAAACAACAATCCGTCTTTCTGGCTGTAGGAGTTGGAGCACTCACCGAGTCCTTCGGGGCCTCCTGGCACAAAGGTTAGCTCTGCATAAATCAGGCCCTACTTCTCGTATCAAGTTCTTCCTGAATCTTTGGGCTGTATTCTATTGTTTCAATTCAGAGTACAGAGCATTACCAGACCAATTTTTAAAAAGTACGTATTAAGAAAACATTCCTTCATGTACACAGTAGCATTCTTTCTAGCCATACATCTTTTTAACAAACGTAAAATGCTTTAAGGAGGAACTGTTTAAATGCTATCTGCAGTAATACAACTAATTTCATTCCTTAAGACCAGGCTTTTTGAAGTCTGGAAGTGCAAACGAGCTCCTAACGCTTAAAGTCTCTCTAAATGGAAATAAATACATATAGCCAATACTTCTTTTTTTTTTTTTCCCATGTCATGCTTTTAAGCCAAGAAGTGATGTGTTAAGTTACAATCAGGGGTGGTCTAAAGATCAGTCCTAATGGTGTGATGGGTTGCGTGCAGAGAAAATACTAAGAGAACCTTAAGGAAAGCAGTAGTGGTGGTTTTCAGTGAATCGCAGATTGCTTGTAACGGCTCTGAAGACTCTGTATGTATATGAATACTCATCTTTTGTTAAGGATTATAGACTGTTCTATTACTTGTTAAACACAGTAGAAGCATTACTGCAGGTCACAGAGGACTGTCATTGGTAAAAATTCCTGCAATCTGTAGCTTTGCTCAATGGTCAGTTTTGGGGTCTCTATCTCAGAACAAACTACAGCACATACACTTCAAGAAGGGCAAAAAATATGCAGGGCTGTGAAATGTGCTTTCAGAAAGATCTTTCCAAGATCTTCCAAAGTCCTTGTTATTTGCATTTGTCCCTGGAAAGCGGATATACCAGTGTTACAGCCCTCAGCCTTTCAGCAAGGGTAAGAAAGTGAAACAGATTTAAAGAAAATAATAATTTAATGCTGTCATATACAAATAAAGTCTTGAGCTCAAAGGGCTCCATTAGACTGAGCAGAGACAAAAAAAAAGTCTTCAGAATTTATTTTTGCTTTTAAATATAATTATTTTCCCTAAGGAACATCTTAAAGAGACTGCAGCTGCCCAGCCTTGCTGTGATATCTGTACAGCAGCCTGTTGGATTAACTGTACAGGAGATTTAAAAGGGTTATTCCAGGTTTCACACCAGTGCTGGAAAAATAAAATTACACCAGACCCAAACTGAATTAAGTAGTTAAGAACCCAGCCTAACGCATTAAAATGACCTTCTCGCTACCGATTTAATGCTTTTCGAGCAAAGCCGTGATCCTTAGCCACTGATGTAAATAGATTTTCTATTGACTGTAGCAAAACCAAAATCAAGGCTCATTTGTGGTTCAAGACTTTCTGCAAAGGGATTTGGCACACTTAATGCACAGTGATAAAACAAAAGCAGCATTGAATGTGTAATAGATACACAGGGAAGGAACAAGTGTAGAATAAAATAAAAGGTTGTCCATTTTAGAAGAAAGTCCCCATTCCCACTCTACCTTTTCCATTTTTCCTGTTCTGTTTGCCTCCTTCCTTCCTTCTTCCTTTCCCTTTCTTTCCTTTCCTTTCCTTTCTTTGCCTTGCCCTGCCCATTCTAGAAAGTGGTTATATATTTGCTGAGTTCCTCTTTACTAAGAATATAACTCAGCTTATGCTAAGTTCTGTGTATGCTTACACATCTTTTCTGACTACAGATATTTAGGTGAAATCAGGCCTTAATTAGGATCTTCAAGGATTTCTCCAGCTGTTAACAAGATGTTCACAGAGGCTGTTTTTACCACAGGAAAGCCGCAGCCACAGTGGCTTCTCTGCCATTAAAAAGAGAAGATCTCACGGAGGGTGCTTCAGGGCAGGATCCTCACCTCGCTGTTCTGAATCAACCCCTGGAAATGCTTCTCTTCCTTAATTTTGGAGCAACGATAGGAAATCCTTTCCATACCACGTGCCTCATGTCTCATCATGTGCCAGACGCTGTGCCCAGTGCCTGGAAACTCCCACACCAGCCCCAAAGTGAGGGGCTTTCGTCGCCATTTCTGCTGTTCACGCGGTGCCTGTCTCTGGCCTCCATGGAGCTGGAAGGCAGGAGAGGGCAGAGGAGCCCGGCGCAGATGACATGCCTCAGGCTCGCTGCCGCTGCGGCCATGGGAGCTGAGGAGCACATGCTTCTCCAGACTAATATCAGCCACAGCAAATATCCCTTTGGTGGCACTTCTGGAGGAGAGAGCTAAAGCTGAGGTTGACAAGTCCATCACTTTTATCATACTATGTTTTCTTTTAGGATAAGCAGGGCACGCGCGTGCATGAGCAATGAGAAAGGGGAGAAGACACAGCCGCGTGTACCCGAGACTCACGTCGTGCTGTGGTAGACCCTCCGTCGCTTGGTGTTTTCATGGCTGTGCCCCAATCAACCCTGCTTTGGCGCCTGCCTTGTTCCTGCCCTTAAGTACCTGATGATGCTGTGTTCCTGAACAAATGCCCGCGCTGCTCCTTAGACAGGGCAGAAGGAAATTCGCCTACTGCAGAGGGAGATCCTGTCTGATGAAATTTGAATATCCAAGTCAGGCAGACAAGTTCTTTTGTGGGAATGAATACTCCTCTTCTCTGACATGCCCAACCGGTGAGTTTGCCTACGTTTTTGTAACTGCCATACCTCAAAGAGTGGGGTATAAACCTGCCGCATGAGAAGGTTCGATATCCACTGACTACTGAGTCTTTCCGGAGCTGGGGAAGAAGTCAGATCACGATCTCAGTCTGACTTTCTCTTTGACAGAGGTTTTCAGAATCATGAGCAAGCCTAATAGCTCGTTATGAAAATTAGGGTATGAAAAGTAATCATAACGTGCATCACCTCTTTTCATCCAACTGGGAGTGAACTCAGAAACTCCCATTGTACAGAGGAGGAAGCAGATGCTGAGTGCATCGATGAAACGGAAAGAGGAGGCAGGATCCTGACTCCTCCTTCTCCTCCCTACCCGCTCACCCACTATGCCTCCCGTAGGTACCTGCTGTGCTGCTCCTGGCTGTCATTTGTCAGGGGTGTTAGTAAACACAGCTATTCTTAGCTGTCCCTGGGCAGAGCCCATGGACGCCACCTCAGGCTGAATACCTGTCAGGTACCCTAGATACATCCAGGGACCTACCCAAGTGGTGGTCCAAATATCTCCCATGGCTTAGGGACTGTGGAGATGGTGGAGGGGAGATGCAAGTGCATTTTCCATACTCAGCAGCAGCAGCAGCAGCCTCAGCATGCCACCTGCCTGTCTGTCATCAGATTCTCCCAAAAGGGACTGTGCGTGAGGACCTCCCCACTCACAATCTGTTCCTGAGGCGTACTGCTTGCAGGTGAAGGGTTTTGTTGTAGAGGGAGGTCAACGAGAGTGTGTTCGAATCTCAGCAGCAGAGGCTCTGCTTGCACCTTTCTCAGATCAACCATTCGAAGGCAGGAGTCCACCACTCTGTTGTGACTTACTCAGTAAAAGTTGTGTTACAATCAAAGGAAAAAAAGCTCCGATTTAGGCACCAAGCAGAGATGAGCTCCTAGAAGTTCAGGCTATGCCTGAGGGATGAGTGCTGAAAGATGTCTGGGAGAGGAGCTAGCAACAAAGTCCACAATGCCGATGTGCCAGCAAGAATAGATTGCAGGACTCAGAAAGAGTTTTAAGAGTTACTCAGGTTATGTACTCATGTATGTCAGCAGTGGTGGCAATTTGCCTTCTACATAGCAGCAGTGGGTATCAGTTTAAATCCACTTTATAGCTCCCTACAAAAAGAATGCATTTTCTTAAAGAACTTGAAAGAAAAACAATGCAAACTCAATACAAATTGACCTGTCCTTTAGACAGGAAGAAATCAGCCCTTTATTTTGTTACTAAGTTCAATAAAAATAATTACTTTACCAATACGTAATAGTACCCTGACTCTAACTATCATGTAAGCAAAACCTTAGTCATATGGATGAGAACTGGAAGAAGTCATTAGCAGCAGAGAGGCAATTTTAATGGTTCTGTGTTTGATTCCCACGGAGAATTTCATGTCAGTCACATCTCCGAAACAAAAAATTTTTGTCAGTCCCATGGAAAGTAGCACATATACAGATAAACTCATTGGGTGGCTTTCACCCAAGCTTGTTTCGATACAAGGAGATAAATACATTAGGTTTTTTTATGAGTTTTTTTAATTCAGATTTTTAGCTGGCACAAGTCAGTGCACCTTCAGCGATTCAGGTCTGAATTACATTCACGCTAAAGTCAAGGCAATGCACTGTAGTGGAGCTAAACTGGTTTACCCTTGCTGAAAATCTGGTGAAATTTTTAAAGCCTCTTTTCTAGCAATACAAATACAGTGTAAAGTGAGTGTGAAATCATCGATACATAAGAATTTTAATATTTGTCTGTAATGCATATTAGCTAAAAAAGTATGGATATACATTTTACTCCCTGGTGTTTGTCATGGTATTAATGTAAGAGAATACAATTGAGTGACCCAAAGTCCACTCATTCCTTACGACTGCCAGTCCTGGTGCCACTGCATCTGAAGGTAAAGGTGGGTCCTTACACAATACTCATGTTCCCTCTGTATTGCTATGGGAATTGTAGCTCAACCAGATGTGGAAGCTCGCGTAGATATGACCACCAACTCCAGCAGTTGTCCATCAGCCCAGGCATCCCTCTGTTGGGACCATGGTAACAGCCCTTGTCAGAGCCTCCTGGGGTACCAGACCCCTGGAGTATCAAATACCCCATCCCCAAGCCTTCTGGTGGGCAGGAGAATGGGCAGGGTAACTGGAGCCACAAAAGAGGAGAGGAAGAGGAAACATAAACGTAAAGAATAAAGAATTGAAAGTGACGGACAGTAGGACAAGAATTAGTGCAGGCAAGAGACGCAAAGTAAAGCACGTAGACCAAAGAGGCATGGGCAGAGATAGAGATGACAATAAAACTGTGTTAGGACGGAGACCAAAGAAATAAGAATAGTTTCTAAGTGACAGCACAAGAAGGTTTCCACTAAAATCCAGATATAACAGCTTTGAAATTGTTTCTGAGTTGGTGCCTCTGTGAAAACCTACCCCTGCAGCCTGCAGAGTTGGTCCTTCTCGGCATTGGCAGTTTGTGAGCAGATTGTTCTGTTTGCTCTTCTCTTCTTATTGTGGATAAATGATGAAACCTGCCCTGTAGAGAGTCAGTCACAAGAACAATTTCCCTATAAGAGTACCTGTGGCACAGTAATACTGCCAGCAGCATGAATTAGCTCTGTTTTTCAGGACACACAAAGAATTAGTTGGCACTGATGCTTCTATTCCCTTCTAAGAGTCATCACAGGTGTAATGTTTTATGTCTTTTTAATCACCTTCACCAGCACAATGTTTATTTTCTTCTGTGGCTTGCTATGGCAGGCAAAGGCAATATCCTAGAACAGAATGATGTAAACATCTACGTGGATTCATATAAATAATAGGGAGCTGTGAAGCCCAGATTTCATAGAATCATAGAATGGTTTAGGTTGGAAAGGGATTTCCTGCACGGGAAGAGCAGTTTAAGGAACGCAAATCTGATATATACAGTTTAGTGCTTTACATGAATTTCACTCCTGAATGGCTTTAAAATAGCTTTTCTCTTGCAAGATGAAATTTCCAGTTGACAAAAAGCTTGACTTGGAGCCCATTTGTGTGCTAGGAAAATATTGTATATCAGCTGTTTCTGNTGAGTGACCCAAAGTCCACTCATTCCTTACGACTGCCAGTCCTGGTGCCACTGCATCTGAAGGTAAAGGTGGGTCCTTACACAATACTCATGTTCCCTCTGTATTGCTATGGGAATTGTAGCTCAACCAGATGTGGAAGCTCGCGTAGATATGACCACCAACTCCAGCAGTTGTCCATCAGCCCAGGCATCCCTCTGTTGGGACCATGGTAACAGCCCTTGTCAGAGCCTCCTGGGGTACCAGACCCCTGGAGTATCAAATACCCCATCCCCAAGCCTTCTGGTGGGCAGGAGAATGGGCAGGGTAACTGGAGCCACAAAAGAGGAGAGGAAGAGGAAACATAAACGTAAAGAATAAAGAATTGAAAGTGACGGACAGTAGGACAAGAATTAGTGCAGGCAAGAGACGCAAAGTAAAGCACGTAGACCAAAGAGGCATGGGCAGAGATAGAGATGACAATAAAACTGTGTTAGGACGGAGACCAAAGAAATAAGAATAGTTTCTAAGTGACAGCACAAGAAGGTTTCCACTCAAATCCAGATATAACAGCTTTGAAATTGTTTCTGAGTTGGTGCCTCTGTGAAAACCTACCCCTGCAGCCTGCAGAGTTGGTCCTTCTCGGCATTGGCAGTTTGTGAGCAGATTGTTCTGTTTGCTCTTCTCTTCTTATTGTGGATAAATGATGAAACCTGCCCTGTAGAGAGTCAGTCACAAGAACAATTTCCCTATAAGAGTACCTGTGGCACAGTAATACTGCCAGCAGCATGAATTAGCTCTGTTTTTCAGGACACACAAAGAATTAGTTGGCACTGATGCTTCTATTCCCTTCTAAGAGTCATCACAGGTGTAATGTTTTATGTCTTTTTAATCACCTTCACCAGCACAATGTTTATTTTCTTCTGTGGCTTGCTATGGCAGGCAAAGGCAATATCCTAGAACAGAATGATGTAAACATCTACGTGGATTCATATAAATAATAGGGAGCTGTGAAGCCCAGATTTCATAGAATCATAGAATGGTTTAGGTTGGAAAGGGATTTCCTGCACGGGAAGAGCAGTTTAAGGAACGCAAATCTGATATATACAGTTTAGTGCTTTACATGAATTTCACTCCTGAATGGCTTTAAAATAGCTTTTCTCTTGCAAGATGAAATTTCCAGTTGACAAAAAGCTTGACTTGGAGCCCATTTGTGTGCTAGGAAAATATTGTATATCAGCTGTTTCTGAGAAAAAAGTCACCATAGTGAAACTTATCTTTTAGAATAACCATGCAAAATATTGCTGATGGGCAAATGTTTGGTGATTAATGTTTATCATGGTTCTTTTGTAAGGAGGGACTTCTATTTTTATGCTGAACTTTCTCTAAATTGGTGACACAATGTTATCTCAAGACCTTTCAGCCAGATAAGACCATGCCATTTCCTCAAAAATGGTGTTCTGTCTGTGGAGTTTGTATATATTTGGGGTAGGGAGGCACTGTGGGAAGCAAAACACTGACTGTATTTAAATTACTTTTAAAAGTAGAATTCTTAAAAGTTGACGTCTGTTAGGGAGTTGACCTGAAAGTTTTTAGTAACATGCATAACATTGAGATAGGCCTCATACCAGATTTGTCCTAAGACTTTGGACAGATGCTCTGGAAAGCAAAAAAAGCAGCCCAAAAAAGGATAAGGAAAATTAATGTTCTAAAGTCTTTGTGACCATCCACCTTGGGCAGAGAAAAGTCAAAGTACTAAAAAGTACCCCCTACCAACATGTGACTAGTCATCTTGAACGGAGCAAATGTCTGTTCAAGAGATGTGATGTCCAGCAGATCACCATCTGGCTTATTGGCTGCAGTCCTAGGTTTTACTTTGTACAAATCCAGAAGCCTTAGAGAGCTGATATGTGTCCAGACTCCAGCTACCTTCAGAAATGTCTTCTTTTTTTTTTCTCTATTCTTCTATGTTGTGAAATGCCGTGGTTTTATGATGTTCCTTAACCTTACGCATGAAAGCAGGCATATTGAGTGCATGCATATGAGCACGTGTAGAGTCAATCTAGAGAAGGCTTTACTGTTCAAATACTATTTTATAAAAATTTTTTTAGAGCGTATTGTGTGTTTAAAAGTCTGGAAAAAATCAATTATCTACAATTCTTGGTAAATAAAGTTTTCAAACTTCTTATCAAATTGATAAACATCTCTGAGGGTGGAGGCAGGGAAAGGTAACAACTAGATTTTCAAGGTTGCCAATATGATTTTCAAAAGCACCAGAGCAGGCTGTCCATTTAAGTACTCAACCATTCAGCAACACAATTCTAAGAAGAAAGCTTAATAATGATCCCTGAGCCAATAAGATCGTCCGACAGTAGTTTTATTTCAGCACAAAGAAGGTTAACATTTTCAATCACAGCTTGACAGGTTTTGGTAAAATTCTTCAGCTGTACTTTCTAAATAGAGGACATCCCTCTTTTACGTTATTTTTAAAACGCGTAAGGACTGATTATTTTTTAAGTAATTTGACTAAATTCCTATGCAATATTGAGGTTCATTTGCCTTTGGTATGACAGTTGTAATTAATTCTATATTAATTATATTAGTCAGATTATAACAATATTTAATTTTATCATTTGTTTAAATGTTTGAATTAATGAATAGAGTAGATATTGAGCTTCATTTCTTGCAACACTTGGGACCTATGAGGCTCTCAGCGGGTCAGCCTAAACACCTGATCAGCTTTCCTGATCCCCATCCAGTTTCCTGGGACTTTCCCACCTACTGAGTTGTGCTGGTTGAACTTAGTTGTCATTTTAAAGCTGATTAAGAACAGCAAAAAGCTCTGATTTAAAATATTTAAATTTAAAATCTTCTGCATTAAGCTGCAGTTTGCCCAAAGCACTCAGGAACAGACTGAAACTGAACCTAAGCTGTGGACAGACAAGACACATCAAAGCCACCAGTGGTTGAAGGTAGCATCCCAGCTGTCCATTCACGTGCCCATTGACATGGCAGTGAAATCACTGGGGATCGGCATGGATGGATGGGGTTGGCTTAGCTGCTCACCTTGTCGTGACTCACAAAGTTTGTTGCTCACTGCCTCTGCTGTCCTGTTTGCCACGCGAATGCCTGAGCTGCTCATGCAGCAGTGCCTCCACTGCTGCCATTCACAATGGGATGTCTTGAGCAAACCAAAATCAGTCAGGGTTTGCTTTCCACTGGTCAATTGGAAATCACAGAAGCTCAGACCCGATTCATGAGTAGCACAGGAACAGGTACAGCAGCCATGGGGAAGACATCTAGAGTATCATTGTTTCAGGTGTCATTCCCCAGGGGAGTCCACCCATAAACCAGAGGCTGGGGCCTGTTGTCCTGACCCTGCTGTGGGAATGGTGACGACTGGCAAAGAGGTAGCATGAAACAGAGGGTAAGAAACCCTCCCAGTGAATTGTGAGATGAACACGAACCAAAGATCTCAATGAATCTTAACCTGAAGAAAGAGTCTGCAGGTAAGTCTGCAGCTTTTGGATTAAACAAGAAAGACCCTGTATGGAGGTGGAGCCTTGCTGCAGACCATCTCTCCCCTGAAGTGAATGAGCTGAGACAGCTTCCCCTTGTTCGCTCAGGCAGAGCCATGTGTCAGCACAAGCACACGTGTGTCTGGTGGCCTCAGCTCCTACAGTGTGTGGTAGTACAGGACTAGACTAGATCTGACAGAGTTCAGGTGGCTAGAAACAGGATGTTGTATGTTTCCTTGCATATAAACCAAAGTTGAGGGGCTTGGTTGCCAAGAGAGAGCATGGAAAAGGGTCAGTGACTCAAAATAGGACGCAAACAGACCGCATGCTGAATGAGGTGGTGCCCAACGTCAGTGTGCTGCTGCCAAGTGTCCCCGTAGAGAAGCACTGGATGCAGCTGCCTTTGCGTGGTCTTGCAAAAACATCACTGTGCTTGCTCCTTGTATCTAGACGTTGATGGACAGTGTGCATCTCCTATGTGTATAATAAATTAGCAGTTAAGAAAACTATGAAAAGACAGAAGTCTTCACACAGCCAAGGGCTTGCAAGCACAAAAGCAATGCACTGCATTCTGCTTAACGGAAAATTGCTCAGTGCTTTTGCATTGGCATGCTATTATGTCAAAAACTTGTAATTTGGGATGTGAGTATACAAGTATTCATTTGATTTTATATCTTTGTTGCTAATTTCTGGGATGAAGACTAGGGGAGTGGTTCTGGCCCGCTTTATGAATTCTGAATACCATCTGTATTCCAAAATATCTGAACATGGACTGTTCATTAGATGCACTAAGAAAGTGTCAGTATTTCACAGAAATTGTTGCATGCATTTCACTGAAGTGACAGGCAGAGCACACTCCTTTTTTTTGGTCCCCATATGTCAGCTGCTTTGAGCAGCAGGGGGGGACGAGAAGGTTCCCAGAGGTTCCTTCCAGCCTCGACTGTTCCGTGATTCTGTGGCTCGGTGATTTTATGCATAAAACACTGGTTGAGAGAAATGCTGTGTTCCCGCTATGTTTCATTTTAGCCTTAATCCGTTTGAACAACTGGATTTGCTTCTGAATTGACAGCAAAATGAAGATGCTGATATAAAAAGAAACACAGACAGGATACTTTCACAAATTCCGAAGAGGGTGGAAATGAGAGAAATCACAGTTGCATCACTTTCACCAAAAGGAGAAGTAAAAACCACAGGGGAAACCATCAAAACCAACTGTGTCACATCTTCCTGTATGTAATTGTTAGCTCTCTTATAGTGAGTAGCTGGCACAACATTTATTTTATCTGATTACTTGTTGGAAGGCAGCTGTCAAATACAAATATCCACAAACAATCTTTTGTTTATGATGGACATGTCTTCTCTCCTGTTCAAAGCCTAAATTCTACCAGTTTGATTTAAAAAAAAAAAAAAAAGTAATGATCTTTTTCTGTTAAAGGAAGATAAAGGCGAAGATAAAGGCAAAGATAAAGGAAGGGTAATTTAAAGCACCTTTGTATCACACCTGAATTCAGCCATATGTCTTTGCTGTCTGGAGAATTTTGCATCTCCTCCCTAATGTTAAATAATAGGAATGATGAATCATGTTTTGATCAAGTCTAATTTATCAGAACCGCGAGTCTGAAATTGAAACGTGTGTCGTGGTATCTTCTGAGCTCCGCTTCGAAGATGAGTTTTCGGTTCCCTTATTACCCTTTGCCTGCTGCTCACAGAGGGATGACGGCCAGATTCATCAGCGACCCACTGGTGCCTGCTGGGTCTGCTCGGCAGTGGCAGCAAGCCGCAGCGGTCCCCGGCCAGCAGCCACCCCCATCGGCCCCTCCACTTGAACCAGTGGGACGTGCCGGGTCTGAGCAGCCTGTTGGGCACCACGCCGTCCCCTCCTGTGCCGGGAGCGCCCATGCACTGAGGAGATGCAGGGGTTGGTGCAGGGAAGCTTTGCTCTTCCCCCACTGCTCACACATCAACTCAGCGCCTGCCCTGGGGTCTCTTTACAGTTTTCCCTCTTGCACATCCTTCATTTCAACAGACTCCCCATGCTGTTTCTTCGTTAGACATAATTTGTCCAGCAAATGAACTGGGCTTTTTCTGGCACGTGCTAGGTGGGAAGGAACAGCTTCAATTTTTTCATCTAAAAATACAACCGAAGCATTGTCTTGCAGCTGCGTGTTAGCACGTGCAGCGCCCACAGCCAGAGAAAAGCTCTCGGCTGTCTTATTGGTCACCTGCAGGTATTTGCTTGAGGCTGGTGAATTTGTTGCCTTGCCTGGAACTGACATCTTTAAGCTTCTGGAATAGAAGTGAATCTCGATCTGGTCTACTTTGATCACGGGTCAAAAGGAGGAGTAAAATGTGTGTGAGCTCTGGTTAGGGGCACTCCACATGCCGTCTGCACCATCGCCACACTGCACAGGTCAGGGACCAAAGACCTGACCTTGCTGGCTTCAGATAAGGGCACATGAACAGGGAAGGTGGCTAGATCTGCGTACCTCTGATCAGAACGCAGTCTTTTGGAAAGGCGCCATCACAGTCACAGGGATGGTATGGATGAAGAAGTGCTGTGCTGAGAGATGAATGCATTCAGGAGGAGGAACAGCTTAGATAGAAATCTGCCAGTCCTTTTAATGTGGCACCCATATAGCACTTCTTATCGACACGTCTCAAAGTGCTTCCCTGCCTTTGATTTCAGATCCTTGTCTGCTCTTTTTTTTCACACCTTGCTATCAACCCTCCACTAAAGGATGATCTACACTATGACGATTTCAAAACACAGACTATTTTTAAAGGTTCAGACTGGAGAGCAATAGAGCTCCTTCTAAGACGTACAGGAGCACAAAGCTTGGAGTTATTAAAACAAACCTTTTTAAAATTATTTTAAGTTATTTAAAAAAACCCTTGTTTTGGTTGAGCATTCTGAGTGTCCCTGGTAGCCTTCCTTTGAGGTCTGTAATGTGACTGGCCTGGCTGGGAGCCAGAGGGGAGGACTGAGGGTATCTCAGCCAGTTGCCTGCATCCTTTCCTCCTGCCTGTGAAATAATGTGCACGCAGTGCGTTGCTGCAGTGCCGGCCACCGCCTGGGAAGGGGACACGCTCTGGCTACCGAGCATGCCTGGGAGGGCGAAGGCAGGCAAGGAGGAGCACACACCTCCCTCGCGCTGATCCATGAAATGCATAAGCTTCTGGGTTGTATTTGAACACACTGTCCCCAGCGTCCCTCTCTCAGGCTTCAGCTCTCGATGGCCGTACCCTGCTGTGCACAGGTTCCTCTTTGCCTATGCTGATGAGCAGTGCTGAAGGCAGATGTGCCTGTTCTCAGACCCCACTCTGGCTGGACTCATGTCAAGTGTGGCAGGAGGTACTGAAGGCTTACGGCTCTCAGCGGGTGCAATGGGTGTCCACCAGCATGCTGCTGCCCACTGTCCCACTGGCTGTCACCTGCTGAGGTCACACGTGTGCACCATCACCACGCAGAAGACCCTGTTCACACACACCAGCAAGAGGGTCACCACCCAACAGACAAGACGTCTGCTTATTTGTTGTTCTCCCTACAGGAAACATTCGCAGGGGCTTGTGCCCATACACGGGTGGCCACAGTGCAGATCAGCAAAGGGGTTGTTGGAAACACTACCACACCAAAGCACAGACACTGGCTGTCTTATTCCTCGTACTGTAGGAACTTTTAACTCTTGCCTTTTCTCACTCTCATCTGCTTAATCTGGAGCACTGTGACCTGCACGCCTCCTGAGCAGCCCCCAAGGAAGGGCTCAGGACTGCGCATCACTCAGATGTGAGCTCAGGTCCTTGTGGTCCCCTGGGCTGTGCTTGGTGCCAGCCCTTCTGTTCCTCCTCCTGGGAGCTGCTGAGGGCAGGAGGGGCAGGGGCTGAGAGGACCCCCTCCCCTTCCCCCCCCCCCCTTCCCCGAAACAGGACAGAGAGGGCAAAGATTGGTGGCAGTGAGAAGGGAGACTGTGGCAGGCACAAGTTTCACCAAGACCATGGTGAAAAACAGATTTGTGAATGTTGGAGAGCAGGGAGGTGACAGGAGGGAAAGGAGAGACAGTGGCAGATGGAGAGATTGGGGAGCAGGGGGCAAAGGGGGAGCAAAAAGGACAGGAGAGGGAAAGAGGAAAGCTGATGAGAAGGAAGATAACAGTAAATAGTAATGTGAAATAAGTAAATGTCAATTAATAGCAATCTGCTCAGGGTACTGGGCAAAGGATGATAAACTTGCAATCAATTAAAGGCAGTGAACAAGCTATCTATTAGAGTCAGCCAGCCAGCACACAATCAATCAATAGCAATGCAGAATTGGAAGATGGGGAATAATACTAACAGCAGACAGATAACACATGCATTGCCCTCTCGGTGGGATGCTTCTAGAAGGACCGTAGACCTTGATGTGTCTGGGAGTCACGGACACACAAGAGGAAGCGTGCTGACGGAGTACTTCTGCACATCAAAGACATGTAAAACCGGAATGGCTGTCGGGATCCTCATCGAGATTCTCTATCAGATTTCAGATGCACTTTGAATTCCTGCCACGCCTTGAGGAGGAAGACAGAAAGATGCCCATTTTCTCCCTCCAGAAGATATTGGCAGGTGAGAGGCTGGAGCGCCTTGTGGCAAAGGGGTAGCTCTGATAAACGGCTGGGTTATAGCTGGAATTTAGAGACTCTCCTCCACCCTCCCTATACATCTGCAGAGAATTGCAACTACTTTTTTTACTACTCTTGCCCACAAAAAAAATGTTCAGATCTTCAGTATTAAATCAATCTAACCGACACTGGCCAAGAAAGCACAGCCCAGATTTCCCTGTAACTGCATTATCCCCCCACCTCTTCCCTAAAAGTGCTGGCATGCATTCTCCAGGACTCTTTCTGAGTTTGGATCTAGGAGTCCCTCCCAGCACGCAGGGAGGTCATAATTACTCTGAGATGAAACATCTGCTGATCAAGATAAAATACAGGTCATCATTAATACAAGAAAAATTACAAAATTGTCTGCAGAAATTTTTTTTAGTCACAAATTTTACCCAGAGGGCCTGTCCTGAGAGCCTGATACACACGTTTGAAAAGAATGATGACATCCTATCCCATTTTAACTCTAATCTGTAACTCCGCTGGATTCCTGCCACGCTCCCAGAAGCGTGCTAGGTGGCATATGCGTGTCTGTTGCGCTATCTCCCAAAATGTGTCAAAAAAGACACACATTTTATAGCACACGCCAATAGCAACCCTGCATCCTCTGCCATCCCGTCCTCCTCCCAGGCAGTGCTTTCATGCTGGGGGGTTCGCCTGCTGCCTTCACGAGGGTGCCGGCCCCGAGGCAGGCACCTCAGCACAGCGCACCCACCTCCTCCCACCCCTCTGTGCACCGAGCCTTGCCAGATGTACCGTGACCCGTCACGAATGAAGAAGGCATGGCATGTGCTATCCAAGAAGAGAATGGGATCTGCTATCCAAGAAGAGAAAGAAAACTCAACCCGATGAGCAATTTGCCATATGAGCCATAACACGTGGCCGTGTCCTGGGGAAGAGCAAACCTCTGCAGAAGGGAGGAGCAGCAGTCTTCTCACAGCGTGCTTTCCTCGCAGTGACCTATTCCAGCTCATCCAGGTGACAGGGTGAGTGAAGGCTAGCTTGAGCTGTTCTTGTGTGCCATTCACGTTGCATGACTCCTTTGCATCTTGTGCGTGCTCACAGGAGTGCTTGTCTTTAGTTTGTTGCCTTCTGAAGTGCTGAGAAATGCTGCCTGAGTGCTGAGCTGTCTGTGGCAAAGAAGCTGCGCTGTCAGGCTTTAAGATGCCGTAATGCTCTTTATCATGACGTGCCCTTGAAGCTGCACAAAACAGCTGCTACTGAACAGCTTCTCCAGACCCCGGCTCACAGGAGTCGCAGCATTTCTGCCTCACCACCTGCTCAGGCTGACTCTGGGTCAGCAGCATGCTCTGGCATTTTATACTGAGCAGCTTGATCGAAACAGAAAGCCTGAAATGATGCTGCACAAGTCGGCAGCGTAGCTGCTGCTAACCACAAGTGCCAGCTGGGACAATACAGAGTGTACCTGGCAGGAAAAGTACAGCCACCTTTTTATTTGCCACTATATCACAGGGTTAAGTGCACCTGCAGGTCCCATGTTACATGGCAGACCTGGAAGCTCCCAGCACAGGTACCATTCAGCACCCTAAAAAAATAACCCTAGAAGCTAGAAGCAAGGGAGAAAATGTGATCTCCACCTCTGGGTGCTCCCAGGCTGCTGAAAGCCTGGTCCTTGCAAGCACCGAACTGCGTGGAAGAACTATACGGTGCTCTCTAGTCATTTGGATTTCATACAGTTTGTAATTACAACCAAAAGGAGCAGATTCCTTTTTTTTCTGGTCCGTACAGCTAATAACAAACATTTTTCTTGCTATTGGGAAAAAAAAAATTCCTTGCTTCTATAGTTTATTCTGTTGGTGACTAGCCCTTTGAATGCATGCCCAAGGAAAAAGAAGCGGGGGTTTTGTGTCCTGTTCCACTGTGGAGCTGTATGATGGTATATTGCTCATGAGTTATGTCTAAGGCACAAGAAAATACTTACATGTCAGTAAAGAAAACTGCAGTCCTGGTTATAGCTTCTTGGTGGATGAGACACTGCAGGAGCACAGAAGAAAGGAGAAGGCTGTGACCCAGGACTTAAGGGCTCCTTTACAGTGGCAAAGAGAGAATACAGAAAGGGGCAGTCAGTGGCCCAGCACAGTGAGTTGAAAGGCCAGAGCATGGCCCTGAGTGAAAAATATGGCCCTGGAGAGAGTTACCATTTTTTGTGTTATATTCTCTTTCAGAGTCTCTCAGAACAGGGGGAGAAAGAAGAAAAAAGAAATACTCTGCTTTCCCTATTAGAGCCTTGATACATCTCCGCAGACAGCATCATCCTCCTTCTTGGCAGTCAGATCTTTTTTCTCTCCCAATAAAAGAGCCTCTGGAGAGCAACTAAGATGAACAACTTCACTAGAGCAGCTTAGGACAGCACGTGCCGCCCTACATGGTCAGATTGAAATCTGAACTTCTGCCCCCTTCCATGCGCATGAGTTCATATTTTGGCAAGTCCATAGAGTTTCTAAACAATTATATGTTTAGTTTACTGGTACGAAAGGGGAAGCCACTCCAGACAAGTAAATAAGATACAGAGATAACTTTCTTGAAAAATTAAGGTCTCAATGAATACACAAATATACAAAGGATGTATAAATAAATGACATCTATAAATAATATACTTAGTGTACTGTTATTCATACTACCTTTCTTCCCCAGTTAATGTTTAAAAGAAAATCATTCTATAAGGATACTTTCCTTAAGTGTATTCAAGATGACCAACACAATGGCTTTAAGTAGTTCGAACACACAGTAAAATGATGCTGCTTCACTTCAGGAAAAATAAACATTCTCGTATAATGTCTCTCATTTTAATTTAATGCATTTGGATGAGTTACTAGTCTCATTCATGATAAACCAATAATTTGTCCTGTTTTCCTCTTACTAATAGCAGGGAGCAGCCTCCGTTGCCAGTGTAGTTCTGGCCAGTTGCCAGGACAGTTCTCACTGTCCTCAACAGCAGAGCCCATGGCTGCTGCAGGGGCAAACAGGAAAGGAGCCACCAAAAGAAGCTGCAGCCCCTCGATGCTTTTCTGCCGCTCCATTAGGAAGCCCCGCTCAGAGACATTTCTGTCATTTTGTCCAGTTATCGAAATATAATCTGGAAAAGAAACATCTGTGTATTATTATGACCTGTAGTCCTGCTGTGTAGGTCTCACTGGTCTGTTTTACATGTGGATGGTGTTGTACCCGCAGTCATTGTGCTCACAGTGCTCCTCTGCAACAGGAGCCCCAGTTGTGCAGACAGTAACGTTGAGGCACAGAAAGCTTCAGGGGTCATTTCAAAGCGGACAGTAATGCCCAAGGGATGAGGCCAGCAATGAGCACCTCTGAGAAGCCTACCACAGGTGACTTGCTCAAGGGCATGCAAGAAATGGGTAGCAGAACTGATACTGAGAGGACCAAACTCACATCCATCTTCCTAACTGGCCGTCTTCTGACAAATAATAGAGCCATACATCATTAACTCGAAGATGATGGCTAGGGTTTTTCAGAGTATGCTATTCATTCCTACAATGCTTCATGTTTTGAATTCCAGTCTGAGAGAGGAGGTCCAATTTTCAGAAAAAAATAAGCACTCACTTCCTGAAAAACAGGCGCTTTAGATTCTGTTAAAGTGGATGCTCCAAATACAAGGCAGCCAAAATCACTAGCCAATTTTGCAAATCTTTCTGCCTTGCAAGATTTCAGCTATGATTTGCCTTAGAAAAAAAAAATCATTCATTTTAAGAAGCTTATGATGTCACATGTAAAATATCAACAGATAGCAACTTAAACTAATCCCTAAAAGATGACCTACTTGAAGGTGTTTGACAGACCAGGCAGTCTCTCTATACTGCATCAAGGAATGACATTTTTATGAAGCTGGATTTTACCTGCATCAGATTTTGTGCTAACCAGGTGATTTACTGTTGGATCAAACTTTGATTTCCTAGTCTAACATTTAAGACAGAGAGTGTTAAAGACACATCATATTAATTCTCCGTAAACTGCCTACAGACCTGAACCTTTCACGTTCCTTTAATTCCTTGTTTTCTGATCTATTCTGTTTTATTACCATAGATATGAAGTTAGGAATTTTCTTATAATTGTTTTTCTTTCCATGGAGGTCTAACTCCCTCCGGATCGAGGGCTGGCTTTCCCTACAATCGAGGGAGTGTTAGCCACAGACTCTGGTGGGAGCAGAAGTATAACCTTAATAGACATAGATCAAAATTACAATGCAACATATATCATCTGGATAATTTTAGGGAAAGAGAAAATTCCATCCAGTCTAGACCTTTCAAATAAAGAGGGAGGGTTTTTTTTCTCCCAGCAGAGGTATTTTTCCACATGGCACTGAACCCAAGAGGTTGGAGATTACTTCAAGATAATAAAGATGTTGGCTGAGCAAAATTCACCCCTGCCCAGAAGGCCAGCCCAAGGTCTTAAATGATCTATCAGCTTCGTGCTGACCTCTGGCACAGAACCACTTTTCACCATCGATGCAAATAAAACGGGCAGCCTTGCCTGCACCAAGGCTAGGAAGGGGCAGGGGCTAAGGGTGGTGGTACTGATAGGCCATTCATTTCACTCTCTTGTCTCCTTCATTTCCTTGTTTCATCAGTGCTTTCTGGCTTAAAGATAATGTCTCCTGGACGCACCTTTAATAAGTCTGCCAAATACGCGATATTTGGGCAAGAATGGTTGCAGAGAGCCTCCGGAGGTGCGGTTTTGGGGTGGGGTGTGGGGTGCAGGGAGAGGGGCCCTGGGCTCAGCGAGTGCGACCCAACCGCAGCCAGATGGGATGCGCTCGAAATCAAACATCACCGCATCACCCCGACACGCTCCCACGCCGCAGGGGCAGATAGGGACGAGTCCTCATTAGCACGTGAAGGAGATTCAGATGTAGCAGCAGGTTATTGGGTGTGGAAACCTGTGCCTCCGTGTGTGTCCTGGTGTGGAGAGACCTGAGAGAGGCTGGTTCCGGGACCAGACAGAGCCACTGGTGGTTTAGTTAAAATGGAAAAGACTAGTGAAAAATAGCACTAAGGTAGTGGGGCCAGCACTGCAGAATTAGGAGCTTCCAAAAGGCAAGATCATTTTGGGAATGTTTATGTGACAATGCTATATGACTAGCATATTTCATAGCATTGAGAAAAAAAACCCCAAACAATCACAATAAAAAGGATCCAGTAAATAAAACATAATTAATATGTGTAAAGCAGCTCTATTGACAGTGACTACTTAGGAAACCAACTTTGTATTCAGGGGCAGCTCCCATACCTTAGTGAGAAGCCGAGGATGTACACGAACCTTGTAATGCAAAGTCAGATTTATGCGGATTTAAATTCTTGCCTGTGTCTGTTGGCTTCAATCAAAACTGAAAAGCAAGCAAGAATGGATGTGATCTCTTCTTAAAATGCAGGAGGAGTACAGAAAAAAGAGGCCTTCTGGAACGTTACTTGCTGTTCTCCACCTCCACAAAGGGAGAACGCTTTTTATTGCACATCACTACTACATTTTTCAATAGAAGTAAAGCCTGCCACTTTTGTGAATGGTATGTATATTTTATTGATCTTATCCACCCACTGTGGATCTGATAGAAATAACTTTTTAACTGAAAGAATATTAAAAGAAGAAAAGAAAAATTGAAACGCCGGATAAGCAATTGTCAGGAAAATTGAGACTTATGTGCTTATCACATTAAATTAAATTATACTGGGTCTTTACTATGATATGTAATTATCAAGGTGGTCTCACCTGCATCTATTTGTATTTTGCACATTTTCTACAGGCAGTGTATTAATATTTTACAGGCATTTTGCTGCATACAAAGGAAAAAAGCAAATGGGGGCCAGTGGGATAGGAAATCTTGTAAGCTTGTAATAGCGGAAAGCTCAGCAAAGCTTGCAGTGGACACAAAGACTGGATGAGAAAACAAAGCAGCCTATTTATTACAGCACTACAATTATCTGGGCTGCAGGATCAATTTTAGATGGGCTAGCTGGTTATTTTCCTTAGGTCTTCACATAATCCTCGGTTTGACTTTCTGTGGTATGAACTGTGGCTGTTGGAACGAGCCAGGGAAAACCTGTGATGGTCTGTGTCTGGGAGACCATCGCCCACGGCGCCCTCTTACTACTGCAGGCGCAGTCAAGAGGGGGGCACGGATTATTTTCCCTCTTTTCAAACCGCGGAGGAGGTAATTTGTGGAGGGAGAAATCATTACGACCTTGCGTGAACTGGAATTTTACTGACACCTCACTTATTTTGGGAGCAACGGGGAAGCCTGCGCTGGCAATTTTGCTTGTCTGCAGAATCGTGTTCACCTTTGAGTCTTCTTCAGAAGATATGCTTTTTGATTTGTTTTGTTTTGCCAATATTACCTTATGGCTAACAAATATATAAAGATTCAGGTGTGGGCAGTGAAATGCTATTTCTTAATCCTTTTTACTAACAAAAGTCTCTTAGAACAGATGGGAAGCCAATATTATTTTTAATTGCACTCTTTGATATAAACTACTATGCAAACTTGGCTTTGTTATGTTTTATGTTTCCAATGTAAAAGCTAGGGTTTTATATACTCTCATGTATACTGCCACACTTATTACTTTAGGGGGGTTTGTGTATATATATGTACACACACACACATATATATACACATAGTGCACATATATATGCATGTGTATATACACATGTGTAAATGCACAGGAGAGTGGCAGTATGATCTACTCTTCCTCAGAATATTTGTTAATTTTTTAAGTTGTTAAATGAAGACAGAAAATACATGCTCCAAGAGAGGATGTGAAATGACTCAAACTTAGGGTTGTACCCAAGTTTGGACTGGCTAGCTTGGAAAAAAACTCCATATATTTATTTTGTGAAGAGGTTGTTTTCCAAAATCATCCCCTGAGCTGGGAACTAGTTAAATGAAACCTTCCTCTCAGCTTTCCCAGTGTCCGAAACCTAGGTTGGGACAGAACAAAAACTGAAAGTCATTACTCTTTGGGGTGGAGCCAAGATGGGGAATGTTACTTACATCTCTGCTTGCAGCAAACTGCATGAATTATGGCCAGGAGTGAGCCCCTGAGGGCATTCTGCATTTTTTATTCTCTTAGCCCCTGTCCTTTCTGAACAGGCACAACCTTTGCAGAACCAGAGGGCAGAACCATGCTGCAAAATTTGTCAGTGATGAAGGGTACTAAAACTCTTTTGAATATATACATATACACACAATAAATAATATTTATATACGTATATGTAAAAATAAAAAGTTACTTCAAAACAAAGCTTTGCATGGAAACATGAAAGACCTTCAAGGGAACGTTATAGCACAGTTGAGCTGGCCACCAAGGTGTCATCTGAAATGAGCGTTTCCGAGGTAGTTGTGGGAATCGCTTCTAAAAAAAATCCAGGGATTTCAGAACTAACTCTTGGACAGATGGATATCAAAGAAAAAAGGAGGAAACAATTTGCAAAAGAAAGTGACTATATCTTGATTCACTGACCTGCTTTGCTGTTTGCTTCCAGCAGCTGCTTTATTGGTTGCTGGAAGATAAATGGCCTAATTGTTACAGAGTAGCAGGAGCCACTCTCTAGTTAAAGTTAGATTTTAGGCCAATTTTTTGTCTTACAACTTCTCCAAAAATAGAATTGTTTCCAGTAAAAATCCCAGCTGGCACATCCAGTCCCAAGGAGTGATCTTGAAAGACACCAGGCAGCAATCCACCTATGGCATTGTAAAGAGAGGGAGTCAGTTTTGAAATGTCCCTTTTCCAGGTTTTAACCCCTAATGTTCTTGCTCATGGTTTGATCTACAGGATGTCATTTTTTGTTGACTTGGCTGAGACATATATTTTACAATTGTCAGAAAAAATTGAGACAATTACGTGCTGTGTTAACACCTTTCTAGTGTAAATATAGTAAAATAGGCAGGGCAAGAATTATCTGAGTGCTCATTAGAGCATTGATAGTGAAGGTCAAAGATAGCTGGAGAAGAGCTACTTTGGAGAAAGCTCTGCGGAGAAGTATATATCTCTCTCCAACAAAAGCCCATTTGAAATATGTAGAATACAACTGCCAACTCCCACCGCCCAAAATGGCAAATAACAGCCTTTTACCTCTAGATGCCCTGCTAAATTTTTTCAGATAGCCAGTAAGACAGGCCGGTCTAACTGGATGCTGGCAAGCTGTCCCTCTTCTCCCTTTCTTTCAGTTTCTATTTTTGAATTCTTTCTTACCTCTGCCGTATTAGCTTGAAAGCTGACTGGTTTCATCACTTCAATGTCCTCATTCCCCCAGTGGAACATCATAGATTTCTGAACACTTGTTATTCTGGAGGATGTCTTGGTTTTGTTATTCAATACCAGCTTGACAAGTTTGCTTAGGTGAGGTTTTTGGATTTTCTGCTCCTAAAACCTTCTGCAGCTGGGAAGATGGCCGCCCCGCAGCAGCAGCCTGCCTCCATCTTTTGTGCAAGTATGCAGAGAGTGGAGTGAAATGGAAGGATGACGATCGATGAAAGGTTCATAGCAAAGTAAAGATAAACTAAATTTTTGAGGATGATCAAGACAGAAAAGAATACCCAGAAATGTATGGGCGAATGTCAATGTGAAAGGCTGATTTATTCTGGACTGAGACATGTTGCTGGCTAGCGCAGATGTTCTTGATTTCTGCCAGGCTTTGGGCTACATGCAAGGATGAATTACAAAGTGTCTCGATTGTTTCAGAGACAATAAATGAGACCCAGACTCCATAATAGGATAAGGGTAATGAAAAATGCCTCAAATTGAAATTGATCGGATTTCCTTGCTTCAAGAAGAGAAGAACAGCCACACTGGATCAGATCAGGGGTCACTGTAGCCCAACGTGTTGCCCTGGACAGGAGTCAGTGGCAGGTGCCTGAGGAGAGTGCAGGAACAGGGCTTGCATACAGTGATATTTTCTTGGAATACTTCCCCAGTTTCTAGTGTTTTTTGACTCCGGGTTTCCGTGAGAAAGAGGAGGTGCATTTGTATTTAATAGTACTCAGTGGAAAATCCATGGAAGAAAAATCACTTCTTAAGCCCCCTTTCCTCCACTCCAGGCATGCCATTACCCAAAGAGTTGGATATGAGTTTTTGTTGCATACTTTTGTTCTCATGGTGGCTGGAACATTTGCAGTTCTTGGCAAGGGCCATTTACTTCTCGGTGATTCAACCTTCAATAATCAGCACAATGGCGAAACTATACTGCAGCAGCTTAGGGATGAACTTGCAAATCCTCCCAGCATCTTCCTTCCTTGTCCATTTTCTTCCTTTTTATGAGGTGGGAGGAATGATGTGAAGCCTTCTTCTGACATTTAAATACATGATCTGATGAGTTATTTCTGAAAAACACCCAAAATAAAAAGGGTGGTGAGAAAACACTTGGTTCTTCCTACTAATCAGCTGTAGCAACTTTTTATCTCCTCGCCTTTTCTACGTTTTCATATTAATATTAAATGCCCTACTCTTAGCATTTAGATTAATTATCTGTTTCTTGGTTAACATTTATATTACTGCATTTTGCTTATGTTTTGGACTTTTGAGGGAGTGGAGTGTCTGATCTCTCCTTGTAAAACAGAAGTTTACTTACATGCAAAGGGGCCGAACTAGTTATTTTGGATTGCCCCTGGGCCATGCTTCAATGAGTCCAGAAATGAAATTTTGGGCACCTGACACTGTGTCAAAAACATGACAGCCACAGGACATGAATACATTTATCTGTCTAAAGAGACTCTACTGATTCAGACGTGCTAATGTTTGATAACATTTTCCCAGCAGATCTGCAAGGCAAGTCTATAGGCCTTTAACTGGACCTCCCATAGTCTTTTCTTGCCACCTACATGCCAAGGGCATGGTCTGTGGCTATTGCTGCGCTGCTTTGTAAGCAGGTTTGGACCCAGGGACTTCATCTTCTATTTGCATGGTCATCAGGCATGAACTGTGCTCGGACTTCTGCTTGCCTGCTACCAATGTGCCTCTGTTTCCAGTCCTGTTAGTGCCTGGACTCAGTCATACACAGCATTAGTAGCATGGCTCCACTGCTATGTCTATGCCTGCAGTGGCAGAATCCACCTTCCACGTGTCCTAACTGGATCCTAACTGGACCCAAGTACAGGTACTGGCATGGACACGTCAAGAGACATATGCAGGCACTTGGCTGTCAGTGGAAACCTATGAAATAGTACAGTCTGTCATACCATCCCACACAATTATTTCAGCACCTTGTATAGGCCATTTTGGATTAACTTGCTTAGATGACCCTACCAAAAGCCAACAACAATAACGTGTGCTACTAAATGCTTTGCTCCTCTTGAGGCAAAGGAATTGGACTGCATTACAAATTGGGACATAAGCACAGCCCTTGAATAGGACAATGATGCTTTGTGGGACCGTTTCTTACCCTGTGTGTTTGGAGGCAGTCGATCACTTCTGAAAAGGAAGGGGAGGCAAGAGCATGAGAGACCACCAGCAGTACACTGTCTCCATTTACCTCACCACTCTCTGTAACGGGAGCACACTTGCTGTTTTTGCATGCTTTGGCCAGGCAAGCGTTGTGGAAACCCAGGTGTTGTGCAGCCTGCCAGGCCAGTGGAACAAGCTAACAATAGCCATCCATGGTAATCCACAAGGTCCTGGCACAGAACGGAAGAAGAACGGAGAGACGCAAAGGGTGGACATCTGCCTCTTCTCAAGGGTTTCAACCCTGGAGACACACACCCACACTAGCAAGGCCTGCCACACTGTCCATGTGTGCTCATCGCCTGCAGACAGTGTGAACAGAGACTCTTCTGGGTAACATAAATCAGCTCCAAAGTTATCTTGCTGGATGCCCAATTTCCATACCAAAGCAGAGTGTGGTAGATAACTCTTTCCTTAATACTTAGGCTGGGCCTATTCACCAACAGGTGAGGGATCAAGAAATTTAACTTAAACAACAGGATCTATGTGAATCAGCTCTGCCAGGTGTAAGGATGCAGCTAGGGGTGGATTAATCCTGCTACTCAACGTGATTTGGAAATATCTTGCTGGCCATAGTGCTGAGCTTCCCCTGAACACCTTTTGCAGGAACCCACTGGAAACACATGTGAGCTCTCTTTAAAATTGGAAGGCTGGTCCCTTGGGGTGCCACCTCCAAACATCCTCTCAATGCAACTGCGACAACGTTCCCCAGTCATGCAAAGGCAACTGAAAAAAGAGGGCAAACGCAACACCAGGGCTGCCAGATCATGATCGTGGTGCAAGCTGGCCCTAAAATACACAATTACTAACCTGATAGAAATGCCGTTGAGGGCTTGTTTCTGATCTGGATTAAACTTGTAGTGCCAGATGATCTAGTAGATAGAGAGCTGGTATTAATGAACGTTGAATCACAGACTCGGTGAACAATACCTGGGTCAAACTCTGCACTCCAGACCCATATATCACTGCTGCTGCTGAATGTACCACCTTATCCTACTCATTGAACTGACATGATGAGATGATAACAAACATTTTTATTATTGATACTGTCTCAGGCAAGAAAGGGGATGCAGGTGAGGAATGTAAGAACAGTTAGAGTGGCAATTAGAGCTAATATTAGTACGACTGACCAGCACTGACATTAAATGCCTTGGAGAATTCACTCTGCCATTGAAAAGTGTGCTTTTCTGCGTAAGTCAGATTAAAAGGGAGCATGCATACGCCATTAGAAATACATAAGGAAATTTCAGCAGGTCCAGGCTGATCCTGGTAGCAGCAGAACCACTGTGTAGGTAGAATGTGAGCACTGCCTTCAGGGAGCAGCAAAGAGGGAGGAAAACATAGTCTGCATTAGAAGGAGGTGGGCTGCTATTTAAACTAACAGGAAAAGGTAGCTAATGTCAGTTTAGTTTAATTTCTATCTTAGGCAACAGAACAAATAGTTCACGGCAGCTAAGTGTGAGTCAGGACATACTCTGGTCATCCAAACCAGTGAAAGGATGGGAAGAAATAGCGGAGGGCAAAGTCCCCCCACACTTTCAAGCTTTTCATAAGATATGCACTCCTCTCAAAATCAGAGCTCACCCCCAAATTCAGAAAAAAATGTTTTCTACTGTAAAGCCTTAGGAGTGACCCCATCACGGGCTTGTCCATGTCTGCAGGTCAGCATGTGGTCCTGTCAGCTTCTGTGCCTTTGCAAAAGCAGTTGGCCTTCCTACCACCAAGACCATTGCTACAGAGCAGAGCGTGGTTCTTCTCAAGCTCTCCTCTTGGTGAGGTGTGTGGCGTAAGTCAGTAATAATGTGAGTCAAGAACTGTGCAGGAATTTAAACAGCATTCAGGCTCTGCTCTCCCCTTTTGCAGCCCAGCAAGCTTTCCCCCGGGCTAGTGGGGTATTTGGCAAGTGGTGGCTTTCATATGTCAGCTTGTTTATCATAACATTTAGATTCAGCTGTTTCAGCGTGGTGCATATGTTTGCTGTTAGGCTCAACTGGTACAAAATGCTCAGTATAACTGATGTGCTGGGTGTTAGGACACAGGAACAAACAAACTGGTCCAGACTCAGAGGATGTTTAGAAGCATATAAAGAGAAGCAGGGCAAGCCACTAAAAATGAAGATTACTTACAGGACTGAATTCAAAGTACTTTTTCTCTGTTAGTTAATTGTTTCACCAGCTCACAGTGAAAAATGTGTTAGGGTTCAAAAAAATATTATCATCAAAAAGTAAAGAGTTAAAGCTCATGCTGAAACAGAACCCCGTACTGCTGCCATAGCCATACCCCTGGAGAGAGTATCACGCAGATAGAATGAGTCTGGTTTAAACACAGCAAACCTCCCAGGCGGGACACCTATTCCTTGCCTACACTAGCAACCTTAATACAGATGTCTTGGCAAGCCCTCCTGCTTCTTACAACTCTTCAGTATTTTTACAAATGAAAAAGAGGTTGCCAGCAGGGAATGTTGCAGCATGAAGAGAACTAATTATAAGTGATAATAATCCAGCAGACCTATACTGAGATTAAAATGCCTCATGGAATCATTTTTGTCCTTGAAAGGTGGACGCTCGCTTTTTTGCACAGTGTAACCTAGGGACATGGAGCAAAAAAGCCCTCTTGCAAGTCCCAAAATGAAACGAACTGTATTAACAAAAGCACTTTCCCCTTAGCAAAGTGCCACAGGGCATCAGCTAACAGAGCTGCAACAGTTTGCTCTGCAGACTTTCCACACTGCTGGCAAAACTCAAAGATGGACCAGCTCCCAGATGTTTCTGAAGGTTTTCCACAAGTGAAACTATGGCTTTTCGGTCTTTTGGCTAGCTGTACTATGAGGAGGTTTTTGGCAGAGCGCATAGTCTAATCAAAGACGATGATCTTGGTGGCCTATGTATTTTATCTAGGCCCACAGTAATCCCTTCACCACCCTGCCAGCGATTTGGGAGGCAACAGATAGTGGCAGAGTATGCTGCCAAAACACTCCTTGTGCACAGGTATTGCAGCTGGGTGCAACTGCCGTGGCAATGCGGGTACCACGCAGCAGCACAGCCTTTTCTGCGTTGCCTAACGCGACCACCACCCCATACGAGACCTATTTGTGGCATGGCAGGGCTGTACCCTCATGACGGCTCCCAGTAAGTCCTGCCTTGGATGCTGCATGGTGGCAGAGCGAGGGGAAACACAGAGCTGCTGGCCCCGAGCAGCTGGCCCCAGGCCAGGGCGAGTGGACAGGAGATCCTGGCTGCTGCTGATGTGACCTCCCTGTATCTCCCTCTTGTTTCCTCTGAGGCAGGGTATGGTTTGACCTTCCACAAACCACAGAAGGGTGCTGGGGTTTGTAGCTGAAAACTGGCTTTGAAATGGTGATTTCCAGCTCCTGTTATCCTCAGTGTTACGGGGACAACGGCAGAGACACACTGGAGCTGCAGAGGGGGAGCCAACCCTCCGGACCACGCAACATGCCCTAAAGCTGTCCACCGACTTCAGCAGGTGGGATTTCGCCTGCAGTCCGAAGCAGCACGCCGCGAGGAGGGACCTGCCACTGCTTCCCCTTGCCACGACAAGTCTACTGAGCATCACTGCTCCAAGGTCTCTCAGGCCCTCTTTCAGCAAGGTATTAATCTTACGGCTAATACAAGCAGCTGCCGATTGTTACACCGGGATTATGCATGTGTTTATGTTTCTTACTGAATGGGAGTCTTAATGCATTATGGGGAAAACATTAAGGAAATTGGCTTGAAGGCTTGGAAAAATCATTACTGTATCTGATCAGACTGAAAATGCAAATGCAACCTTTTTTTTTTTTTTTTCAGGTAATTAACAGATTCTACTACATGATAACTTACACCTGAGCAATCAAATCTAACAGTGACCATTTTTCCTGTTAATTAAACACTGTAACAGCAGACGGAGTTTAGAATAAATATGTTTATTAGATTTGGGAAGAAACAGTATTTTTAGAGGAAGTATCTGGTACACTGGTTTGAGGGTGGTGATGAAACAGTGCTTAATAGTCCTGTTATCTAACCTACTCATCACACAACAATCCAGCAGCAATTATCTAGTATCTTATGGGAAGCCGTATGAGCCGCTGAACTCGCCAAGCAAGTCTCTCAGCACCCAGATGGATGACAACAGGCTGAGAGTCACAAGGCGTGCTGGGACGTTGTCTCTCCTGACCAGGCCAGGAGAGCACCAGCCTCCCCAGAGGGCAGTCAGAATGGGCTGTCCTCATCAGTGATCCTGCCCCCACTGATGAAAAGCCATTTATGTTTCAGAGGCTGGAAACACTAAAATACATGGTCCCTCACAGTCTCAAAAGTGGGTGCAGCCTCTTCTGAGCCTGTTCTCCTCTGTCTTCTATATTAGCTTCTGCTCCTCAGTTCCAATTTTATCCATTTCCTACATATTCATCCTACACTTACCATTTTCTCATTAGGTTCAGACCCACTGGAGGCATTGTTGGGGGGAATGAAGAGCATGGAGTTCATTCTCTTTGGCTGAGCCTCGTGCTCAGGCTGAGATGCCATGGGGATGAGCAACCAGAAAAAAATTCTAAAATCTAGATCATTGCTCAGCTGCAAGACATAACACTCCCATTTACAAAAGGTAGAAGACACACCTAGAAGAGCTAATTTAGAAGTAACAATAATAAAACAACTTGTGCCCTCTACACCCTATGTGAAGGGCAAAGGCAGATAGAATACTTAGGGGAAAAGTAGTTCTGAAACCCAGCTGTAACTGTTGTTTTCCCAAAACAGAGTCAACAGCGAAAGATCAACAAGGCCATGGCAATTCTCAGGCTGCTCAAGGAGCTTGAGAACGGTGACACATTAAGACTGCAGACTAGCAGAAATCTTGATGTTAACGCTGGTGTTTGGACTCCCCTGTGTTCAGTGTTGTTCCGATCCACATTCTTCAGTCAGCGATACAAATAGCCGCTACTTTCAAAGCGAAGATCAAGAGATGGCTCAGATTTTGACACAGCTCCATTAGGGGGGACACTGGATCCCCCTACAGTAGGAGTTTTTCATTGTCAAGTACTGGAATTTGGCATCTCTAGTGGGACATGTCCCTGCCTAGGGCAGGGGGGTTGGACTAGATGATCTTCAAGGTGAGTTGTCGGATTTGGAAGCCCTGCTCATGCTAACGGTTGTGTGGGGCAAGATGCATGCTGTGGTCCATACAGAGCCTTAGGGGCCCAGCTGTGCTGGGGCAGTCACCATCCCAGGGCCTAATTTAGTCCAGTCATTACTGAGGGGCAGGCACAATGCAGGGTTTTTGCCTGTGAATGCAGCAACTGTCCAAGGACTTTTGGGGGCACTGGAAAGCACACCGGTGGTGTCGGAAACAGGCCTCCCTGGAAAGAAGAATGAGTTTGGAAGACGTTATTTAAAATCTGGGAGTTATGAGGAATTACCAAACAAGTTTCTCAGTGACGGAATGAGACCTATAACTCAATTCCAATCTGGGTAGCTTTCTGCTGCCTCACGCCATTGTGCAAATATGCGATTACATGCAGCCACCAAGGCTGTGCAGTTGCGTACCTCCGAAATTGCCAAACAGCTCAATTAGCTAACCCCATCATAACACACTTAGCACTGTTTGTTTTGCTTTTGCCTTTTCTTTTCAACTGGAAGGGTGGAGAAAATTAAGTAAGCATTCAGTTTATTAGCAGTTACTGTCTCCAGTTCTCAGATCTCGGGAAATGAGGGTGCTTGGCAAAAACTGGCAACAAGAGCTGCGGATTTGCCTGGAATTCCCTGCGGTGCCCCCGTGCGCGGTGTGGGCTGCGGGGTGTGCGAGCCAGTGGAGGCTGTGGGATTGCACAGCCGCCCGCGCTTGCTCCCAGCTAAACTGGGGCTGTGTTGAACAGGACGCGTAGCGCGTCAGTCGTGCTTGTAATTTGGTTGGGCTGTTCACAAATGGGCCCTATATCTGCAGGTAGGGAACCTTGGATGGAGATGAGGGTACAAAACAAACGTGCAGAGTCTGTTAGATATCTCAAACCTCTAGCACTTATTCCACATGAATATATAATATCGCTGTGGAGTCTGGGGCAAACTGAGTCTATGGCACCTGTGCGGTACGGCTCATTGTGGTAAACCAGAGGTGTCTGCAACACGTGGGACTTGCTGAGGAGGTGGAGGTCGTTTGGGCAGCATGGCCACAGAAGGTCTGCCTTGTCTATAGCTGGTGTAAGAGTGTGTGTGTGTGAAGCTGTCTGATGAGACAAAATTTATTTGACATCTGTAAAATCTGGAAAAAGTCCAAATTCTTTTTTTTTCCCCTCATTTGAACAAAATTTGTATGCTGAAAAAGAGGGCATGCTCACATAAACACAGACTTAGTGGGCCCTAAATTCAAAGTATTTAACTGTCCTGAAAGTGCTTGTATGGGAGGGGAAAGACATTTTAGTATTCGACCCAGCTGCTCCCGTGGAAAATGGAGAATTGTATTTGCTGAAGCTAGTAAAAAAAAAAATTGTGCGGCCTACAGGTGCTTCTCTCACACACCTGTGCTGCTCTCTTCAAATTAAGTTGCTGGTGATGGATGTGTAATTGTGTTCGCAGATGTGTATCTGACGGCATCTTGGAAGTGTTTGCTCGGGAACAAAAGGAGCAGCACCCAGCCCACTCCCCTCCGGCTGGTGCGGCTCTCCAGGGCGAACTTGAGAAAAACAGCGCTTCAGACTTGTCTCGGCCCTGACAGTGATGGAGATGACAGTTGTATTACCTGCTTCGCATTCGGCAACCTTGCAGGGTTTGCAGGGCTGTGACAGTTTGCGGAGATTTTAAGAGGTGGCTTTTGACTCGTCAAGTGAGCAGGGTTGGAGCGGGAATGCGGGGCAGACAGCGAGCCCTGCCCTACCCCAGGGGCAGAGGTGGCCACAGCTCCCCTTCCCTCCTGCCCAAGGCACAGCTCCCAGATCCTGCTGCCGCCTTCCCGCACCCAGCCCACCCGCTCACCCCGCTCCTCCTCCTCTTCCTCCTCCTCCTCCCAGCCCAACCACACCAGCTGCTCTGTGCCCTCTGCTCCCCGCTCTTGGCAATTTCTCGCATGCCGGTTGGCGACTGCGGGCAGCCCGGGCAGGACTTCTTGGAGGGAGGGATGGAGGGAGGGGAGTAGCCCAGGGCTACAGAAAAAAAAATCCAAACTGGTGTGTCTACAAAATTAATCTGTTGTGTCAAGGCCAATATTAAACTATGCCCCTGTTCTTCTCGTCGCTGTGTTCATGGAGCTAGGCTACACAATCACACAACACATGGAGTGCCTCCAGTGCACCAGGTCCTACCTGTAGGCCCCCTTCTTTTCCCTGTGAAATAGATCAGAAATATTCTTAATTTATGAGCTGTGACTAGTCAGTAATCCCATCAATATATTTTTCAAGGAGACAAATATATAACAGATTCTGGGCATGTCTGTAAAATCCAATTGTTTTTAGTCGAGAAACCATCATTTTTGATTGCTGTGCTCCCTCCAAATTAGATAGTCATTCTCATCTTATTATATTTTATTCTACTGCTGTGTACTGATTTAGAGCAGCAGAAAACATACTCAGTGAGATATCCACTGTCACTGAAGAATTCTGCATGAGATACATGATTAAATGTTATTTAATTTTTTAATGATGTCCATAAGCGTATAGGAGTGTTCTCTAGGGAATATAAATTTCATGCAGCAACACTGAGCAATAAGCTACTCAGAGACCTGATCTGCTAAACAATTCAGATAGGTCAGATGATCAAATGTGACTGTTACAGCTTTAACATTTATGGTTCCTGAAGAACAGAAACAAGCTTACCGTGCCTACAAAAAGAAATCATTCCTTACTTGATTTTGTACTACAAGCATCATCTGGCAACTTGATTGTAGCCTTGCCTCTCATCTGAGTACATCCATGCTGATCCCTCCTTTTGCAAAAACATTATGCCTTTTACCTTGATATTGATCTGCTTGCCAAGGATTAGCATAAAATTGTACAACCCTCTTAAAGCTTTATCATATCTCCATTGCAAAACCCATATAAGCCCTTTTCTGTTATGACAGAAGAGTCTATATCGCGTCCCTTAATCTGTCAGCCTTCTGTAGGAATGAAAGATGTAGATATGATTGCAGAGTTTGAAAGTCCTGTTCTAGGCCGGTCCAGCTGCCTGGAAAAGGAATCTAAAGAAGGTATATCTATGCATCCCACTCACCTCAATCCCTCTTCCAGAGTTTTGTAATGCAAGACACCTGCACATGCCATTTTAAACAACCAGTCACCAAGTGTATCATTAAGTGTATTCTGTATTATTAAGAATATACTGATAAAAATCTCTTCCTAAGATTGATTTTACACCCTTTTACCTAATGTATATTGTCAAAAGCAAATCTTCTATGCAGAATGGAATTAATAATCTGTGATGATAAGTATTGGTACCACATCGGCATAACCTAAAGATCGGTGAAACAACTTCCATGTGCTGCTGGAAGATGTTAGGTAGATAACGACAGTAGAATCTCTTCCATGGCACTCTGCCATCTCTGTTAAGCCCAGTATTTGTCAAGGATGCCAGGAGAAGCATTTCTTTTTCACTGCACTCTTCTGATCTGTGTTACGCACCAGTACTATATTGTTACAGTCAACTGGATCAGAGTAAAATGTTGAACTATTCTGAATACAGTAAATGAAATGCACGTGCTGCTATAATGACCAAAGTACAGATTGCAGAATTCATCTCTAGCCTTGCCTTCACACACAGCCACACAGCCAGGGGCTCTGCTACTTCCTTTCCCTGTCATCTTCCCCTCTTACTCAGGTGTCTCCTTCATTTTGCTTTATCCATCAGCTACTCCTCTGATCTGGAGAGGTGAGAGGCAGCGGGATGGGATGCTGGTGGTATCACTTAACTCTCACAGGATAACAACTGTGTACAGGACGGACTTTTGACAGGCCCCACTGCCCTCCTCCTGGCCTTGACTGGAAAATGACCATCTTGAAGTCTGCAAGGCTGAGACTTTATGTCTGAAAATTTCTGAAGTACAGGTGATGGTTTAGTTATGTGAGTGTCTAGTGAAGTACTGACTAGGACACTGGCGCCTAAAGGCATACTGCAGTGCATGTACATTCGTAACACATGAAACCACTAATTTATTTGGATGGACTTTGATGGATTTTCTTCCAGTTAACTGGAGATTGAGGATATCTCAATTGAGAACTATTGAGAAACTACTCAGGTTAAGATAATTACATCCCAGAGTGCATTGTACAGATGGCATCACCTTCCTTTTCTTCAATTTCTGAATAGTTTGCTCTTGTTGTTCTCCAACATCTTTCCTTTTTTATAGAAGAGACATTAAAAAAGAAACTAAGAGTAGTTTTGTCTCCAGTGACTTACACCCTAGGATCACAAACCAGGCCCAGCTCAGAGCAATCACACTTTTTTCTCACCAGGACATCCTAAGAGTTTGGGACTGACACGCTGAGATGGCCCGGTGTCACAGTGATACTGGTGCTCATCCACTGACACTTTTATGAGAGGTGAGAAAGCTGTTTACAGAGCGAAAAGCTCAGGATAAAAATAGCAAAGTCCCCTGCACCCCTAGCTTCCAGTGGGCGATAATAATAACTGACATGTCAGCCTTGCTCTGGGTGGGCTCTGCAGAAGCTGGTGGAGAGGCAGATAAAAGATAACCCTCAGAAAGACCTAGCAAGCAACGGAGTGTGTGCGGGGAGCTGTGCAAGGAGGGAGGGGAAAGGCAAAGCCTTGGGAGAGGTCAACCATCCGGCAATCTTTCATCAAGACCAGGCCTTTTCAGGCATTGCTTTTACATGTACCACTGTTTTAGCAGAGAAATCTTTCCATGGAGAACTTCTTCCATGGACGTCGACCTCTTTTCCTGACTCAACGTTATACTGGCAGGCGAGCATTTGGAGTTCAAGGTCCTGGCCTTTCCTTGTAGTTGGCTCTAGGTACTTTTGTGTGTGTGCTGTTACTGCTCTCCTACGTCTCCAACCTCTCTCTCTTCCTCTGGAGCCCTTGCCCACCAGTCTGCATCAGGCATGCTGGCTCTCCAGTGGTTCCTCCCTCCCAATGGGTTTGTGGGGTGTACCTTGGACGGGGGCTCCTCTACCTGGGTATTCCTTTCAATGCACTATAGTCTCCTGTTTAAGTCTCCCTGTCTTAATCTTACAGAAGCCTTTTGTGGAGGTCTGTCTTTTTTCACTGATGCTTTTGCAGTGGCCAGGCCTAACGACTGTAGAAATACCGTTAAACAAAATGCCAGGACTGTGCAGCCGAAGCACTGTAGAGAAACAGGAACAGCTTCCCTCACACATACTGTGAGCCCTTCAGTGGTACTCTCCAGCCCCTGTTTCAGCAAAAGGTCAGATTCAGCCAGCCGGCTTACTTGCCAAATCGTTTGTAGATCCTAAGCCAAAACCTCTGACACAAACAATACCAGTGTGTGACAACGTGATACTCAAGCATTCGGTCAGTTCCTATTCCAACTCAAGCTAGCTGAGGAATAATAAATGATAAAAAACACTGGCTTCCCAAAACATTTGGCTACTCAATCCCTTTATTTCTGGATCTAATCAGTATTCCGAACTAATATGCGTGCAGACTTGCATTTATACATTTTTGTTGCTGATCCAAATCTCTGGAAGGCACTTTGCTCGTGGTCCCTGGGCAGGGGTGGTGACAGCCATCCCAGGGCTGACCGCTGCACCCTGTCAGTGGGAGCTCCGGGTGCCGGGAGGGGGGAGAGCACAGCGCTGTGTGGGCGTGAGAGCTGAATTTTGCCTTAGGGTAAAAAACTGGGGGAAAATAAAGGCGAAATCAGAACGCAGGCTACATCAAAATGAGACTGGCACATCAGCTCGCGGCGGCTGGGGGAAGGGACAGCGCTGCAGACTGCCGGGCAGCTGCACGGCGCTGCCAGCTTCGCTTGCCAGCGCTCTGGCTTTGGATTTTTATTTTCTTGTGAAATCTCATGAGGGGCGAGACGCTAAAGCGCAATGAAGAACCGGACTGCAAATCACCAGCCTGTCTGGCTGTCACGATTTGAGGGCATGATGCTGCGAGCGCTTCCCCGCCTGTGTCCCCCTCTGGCAGGTGCCCCAGCGGTGCCGTGTGGTGCCGTGCGGGTGTATAACGAAACCGTGACCTACCCGGCTCAGGGAGGCCACGGCCCACCTTGCAGCCAGCCCGGGCAGGGAGGGGAAGGGTAACCCCATCCTAAACCCTGCTCATTTGCTGCTGCATACTGAAATCCTGCAGGAAAAGGAAGGGGAGGGAAGATCGACACCCATTAGCATCTTAGCAATCCCAGTTGGGAAATACCTTGTGTGCCCTCCAAGATCCCTGGGCAAAGTGAGGGATTTGTTTCTAAAGGGAAAGCGGGCGATTCAGCCAGCCCGCTCCTTCTGCCTGGCGGTGGCGTGGGGGAACAGGCTGAGCACATCCCTGGGGACTGAACCAGATCCACCCTTTCCTGCGTTCAGGAGCTGTGTCTGACTCAGAGGCAAAGCAGAATAAACACGTGAACCTTTCTCAAAACTGCCATTGTAGAAGCTTTCCAGTTAGTTAGGCGTGGGAATACTGGGCATTTGCAGGTATGTGTGAGACACAGGTCCATCACCCCACGGAGGTGAGCAGGCTGCTGCTGAGGTGAGGTGCAGGAGACTCCTCGATGTGGCTGCAGGACTGGGGCCTTTGCGCTTTAAATCCTTTTTTTTCACTGTCTTTCTCATGCCATTTTGTCAGCAGCCAGTGAGCTGCATCAAGAGAGGCCCCCAGGGCTGTTGACGGGCACCGGTCCAGCAAAGTTGCTTTTTCTCTCTCTGCAGGCTTGGGACCATCCTGGGGCTTGGCCCTTTGCTCCCAGCGGGTGATGGTGCCAGCTTGTCATGGCCAATGCTGTCTGGGGGGGTGGCAGAAGGGGCTTGGGGTGTCTGCGGCTATAGGACGTGTTCCTGCCTCCCTGGGCATGGGGAGATCCTTGAAAACCTGCTAACAGCGTGCCAGGGTACCTGGCAGGCGGCAGCCGTGGGTACAGGCACATCAGCAGGGGTTCAGTCTAGAAAAAAATGAGTAGGGCAGCTGAAAGGAGGACAGGGAAGGGCCTCTACCTGCTTTATTTAAGGTTGCATTTAGTTTCTTGGCAAGGAAACCTGCAGAGAATATTTTTTGGAGCCCCGGCTACCCTGAAAGATATGAAGTTGACATGACTACCACTTCTTTCTGTCTTGAAACACAGGAGAGAGAAGGGAGGGTATCTGCGAGGCAGATGTAAGCGCTGTGACTCACGCTTGTCACCATCCTGGTAATGCATCTAATTTGGACAATAAAGTTAAACTTGGTGTTAACCCTCCCCACATTTCTTTGAAAGCAAAACAAAGTCTATCTTGGCCAAGGGTACATAATCCTCTGTCTTCCGTGATTAACATCAAAGGGCCATTGTGCAGCTTAATTTGTTATTGGTTGCAAGGTAGGTTTAGATCTCAGAGTGGTTGTAATGGTGCAAAATATATAATTAATAATGAGTAATAGCTCCGTAATCTGCGGCTCTCCTCTCCTCCTTGATGTGTTCTCATCCCAGTCACAAGCACAAAGAACCCCAAGTGTTCTTTTATGTCATCTTAAAACCCTCATTCTAACACTTTATTTCTGTTCATTCTTTTTCTCCAGTTTATAGCTACATGTTCTGACTACGAACGAAACCTTATCCCCACTACATCTGAAAAATGTTTTCAACAGTGAAAGTGTTGCTAACAGAACAAACACTCTAGTAATTAAGTATTCATCGAATTTTAGGACCTCATGGTAAGAGTAGCTGGTCCCCAGACACAAGGATAAGCACCAGTCTGCTGCAGCACACACCATGCCCTGCTGGGAGATGAGAAACAGAGGGTGTAGAAGTGACTGCCAGAGAGACACCATGGGGAGGATAAGCTGGGAAAGACCGGCACAAACTCTGCTCCTTTGTGGGAGGAACTGACCCATGGGCAAGGGCATCCCCAGGGCTGTGCCAGAGGGGTTCACCTTTGGGGTTTTTTGGATATTACCACTCCTTCTGCTCCAGATATTATTATCATTATTTGATATTACCATCTATCCACTGCAGACATGGTGCAGAGTAGCCAAATTCAGTCAGCAGACGGGTATAAGTGTTCCTTCTGCAGCCTCCTGCTTCACGCCTGCCGACTGCAATGCCGCCGCTGCCGCTGCTGCGGCTGGACCGGTGCTGAACAACCGGGGAGCTGCTGGAGGCAGTGGAGGCAGGGGCGCAGGTCCTCTGCTCATGCTGCTGCTCAAGAGCCGGCAGCACAAGCAAAGGGCCCTGCACACAGCCATGGGCCACAATGCCTGAGACTCTGGCAACTATGTGTGTCCCTCAGAAGCCGTGGATGCCCTTCTGGTCTCGTCACGTTGCACTCTAGCTGCATCCAGCAGCATTTAAGGACATGGTCCCACTAGTTGCAAGGTCTTTCCCCTCACCCTATTAAATAACCTTTTCCGACATCATATGTAGGATTATTAAACTGTCTCTTCTCAAAATGTTTCCCCTCTGAACCGACATGGAAGGAGCAAGATACAGCAGCTGGGGGAAGAAGGGGCAAGGATGGTTTTTTTGTGGGCCAACAAGTGCCTCGAGAGCTAGTCACAACACCCTTTCATCATTTTTATTCAGCACTCAGCAAATGCAGAGCCATTTGTTGTCCATTGAATAGTCTGTAGAGCTTTGCTTTTGCTGAGTTGTACGTGGAACTGAGCCAAAAGGAGAAGAAATAATTAACAGTCTGCCCTGTCCATATGTTTAAAATACACTACAAAATGAAAACAGTCCTGTGGAGAGTTCTCTGCACTACAGCTTTTCCGTCATGTGGAGTTGGAATATTTTCTCTGTTCCTTAGGGGAAGACTTAGGACAATATTTGAGAAACCAGAGTTAATATTAATTTTAAGAATCTTTCTTTCCAATCCTTTCAATTCATTATTCATACATTTTATGCCTGTATAAAAAAAGAATGAAGTTATAGTATGTACTGAAACTATTTCAGATATTTGGAATTCATAAGAATAATAAGGAAGAAATGAAATTAGTTTACACTTTGATAGTACAACCTGGAAAACAGAATGATTCCTGTTTAAAGCCAGTTTTTTACTGAAACTTTGTGGTCTAGACCCATTTATTTAAAATGGATCTAACATCACCAGACCCAAATCCATTTAAAGCAAGTTACTGGGTTTGAATTTCTTAGGAAAGAAATAACATACAAAAGCCTGTTAATAATAGGGGGTCCTTGTATGACAAGGGAGGAATTTGTGTCAATCCCTATTGACGTGAAATGAAGCATATCCACATGAATGCTGCCCATTCCTGTTTAAACGACTAATTTCAGAAAACCTCCTTAGGAATCATGATAATAGCTCCTCTGCTCCGATCAGCGCCCACTGGCCTCATTATCAGATTCATTGCAATTGCTTTCTGGTGAATCACCAGTGCCAAGCAAGCAAGGCCCTAGCAGAACCAGCCAGCAAAGGATCCTCCTCTCACTGAGTAGTCATGACTGACAGTTCCATGGGGACAGTTCCCCATGGTTGTCGCCAAAGGTTGTGACAATGGTCAAGCTGTGTCTTCTAGCTTACCCTTAGGGGGCAATTACGCTTGACCTGCCTGCTGTTCATCTGCCCTTTGCCAAAGCTTGGAAAATTTGCATGTAATAAAACCAAGATTAATGAAGCTGGTTTTGGCTGGTTTTTTGGTTTTTTTTTTCATATGAAAAAGCCAAACTCTCCTCTTTCTACTGCTGGTGTCCTCCCCTGTTTTTTTCTGGCACTCTGCATCAAGAATATATGAAAGTTAAATCGGCCTAACCAGCCTGGTTTAGGATGGATCCTGAGGCCAGACATCCAACCTGCACTGAGTGTTAACTTGTTGGTAATCTCAGCAGAAAAGACATGCTCCGAACGACCTACAGGCCAGCCAGCAGCTCAACCCTTAGATACGGCCCTTTGGACTCATATACAGGTCCACTGGCAGAGTCAAGTTGAGATTTCACTGGCACAACCCAGGCTGCACCTGTAGATTTTAATCTCTCTAATCATTAATCTGGCACCTTGCAGTGCAAATACTCCAAGCAGATGCGTAGCCATCCGGGTTGGCTGGACAAGGATCAAATATTCCTTGTGGAATCCCAAACATCCGCCGGCACAGACATTGCTGGACCGGCACATCGACTGTCATCCAGGGGAAGACAATTCTTTGCTCCCCAAGTGCTGGGGATGGTTGTGGTATAACATCAGCAACCTCTCCTCGTTCTCCATGTCTCAGGGGCCTGTTTTTTCTGTGGTCCCTTGCCCCGCAGCTCTGACTGGTACGGCAGGTTTGTATGGGGCTGTGCTTATGGGGCTTGTTAGAGCTGCCGGTGGTGGTAGCAGGGCAGCCAGGACAGCAAAAACTTCAGCGTCAATTCTCTGCTTTCTGAGGAAAAAATGCAAACAAAGTGTTTCTAGGGCTAAGAGATGTATTTCACTGAGTGGGCAGCAGGGGTGTCAAAGCCTTTTCCTCTGAGAAGATAAAATACCCCGTCTTCTTCATGGGGACCAATGCTCTTGTCCTGCCACACTCTCCCAGCTCAGCCTGTCTGGCCCAGCTCACTGCCACCAAGGCCTCTTCCCAGGTTTCAATGCCAGAATATAGTGGCATAAGATGGATTTCACCTTTCTTTTATTTCTCTGCTAACTGAAAGGTCAAAACAAATTGAATTAAAGAACTATGTGGGGAATTCAGTAATTAAAAGCTTGTGAGCGGGTGTAAAAGCTAATCACAAAAATAAATAGTTACCCAGTAACTTCATTACATTAAGGTAAGAACCATATATGCTACATAATATAATAGGTGCTTAGGGAGCTGAAACCACTGAGAAGCCGTAAGTCACAGTCTGAATCGCAGGAGAAACCCCATATTGCTGTCACGGTCCAGGCTCAGGAGCAGCCAGGGAAGCTGAGCTCTGGGCACAGATGACATCCTGACACCTTCCTTAAATTGCATGACATGCATGCCCTTAGGTACCATCTACCATCTGCGTATGCCTGGCCTCCATTTTGTTTCCTGAGCTGGACAGCTGAGGAACGAGGGGCAAGTGAAGCAGTGGGGATGGGTAGGCTGGAAGTCCTCTGTGTTATAACCAGGCTATTCTCTAATAAGGTGACAATCCCCGCTGCGAGGTGTTTGCCGCAGGAATGAGACTGCTGGGTAATAGCAGCCAGGCTGAATGCCACTCTTCATGCAAAAGAGTGAAGGGGGTGGAGGGGAAGTAAGAAAACTCATTATCAAATCAGTAATGTCATCTAAATCATTCTATCCTGATCTTGTCCAGAGGGTAAAAGCCGGCAGGCATCTCCTGACAGCGGAGTAAGAATGTCCTGCAGAACCAGTTGCACCTCTCCTCCCTCCCCATGCAAACAGAGTTGAATAGGGAAGAATGCTTTGGGGATCCTGAATATTTTCCCAGCACTCCTACTGCTGTTGAAGGTGACACGCAGCCATTCCTTCAAGTTTCAAGACCCCAAAAAATAGGGCTGGATGGGAGTATCATAGGTCACAGGAAGGCAGAAGCAACTGTGCCGACAACAGCCCTGGGCAGACACAAAGCTGCCCTGTGAGGTGGGCATAGCTTGGACAAGAAGAGTGACTAGTACAGAGAGCTGTCAGGAGAGGTTTTACAGGTCCGGAAGTGTCTCACAGCCTAAATACCCAGTGCCTAGATTTTAAACCAAATCACAAAGTCCCTGGTAAGTGGGTAACTCTCTGCATCTTGCAGGTGGCTGTTGAGCATTAGTCACAGCAAGATTCTCTCTGATGGTGAAATCGGCCTAAAGGTAAGCAAGGGAAAAATATACATGTGAGATATTTAAATAACGCCAACCTTGTTATTTAAAAAAAGAAACACGCCTTTCTGAAGCAGCTGACAGAATAGTTAAGCCTTAGCTAAACCGTGGGCCTCGAAGCTAGAAGAGGCACCTCCATTATGTCCTGAGGGATGTTCTTCAGGGAGAACCAGTTGTCAACAATTGTTCTCAAAACAGATGACACAGGGGAAAAAGAAACCATGGCTATTGCCAAAACTCTTTTTTTTTTTTTTTTTTTCCCCTGCTAAATTAGTTTGATCCTGCTGGGGTCATCAAACTGAAATAGTTCTTTCCATTAAATAGTTAAATTTCTGTGGTCCTCAGATGCTGAATTTTCTACTGAACCTTCAGGGCAGCCAGTCTGAAGGAGAAAGGGTAGAGGGATCCCTTGTCCAACCTTTTTTAATTTTAATTTATTGTAGTCAGTACTGTCCTTTACCACTGCATAGCTAGGGGGAAGGGAAGAGAGCTGAGCCTTCAGCTGGGGGATTTCAGTAACCTTGGTGCCTGAACACACAGCCAGTGCACAGTACTTTGCCTGTTATGTGCTTTTTCTCATAATACTAAATGAACTCATTTTCTTAAAGCTGAAGTCTTCCTAATGCAAGGATCTTTTTTAGAAACAAACTCAACATCATGAAATATACCTCATCACATCTTACACTAATGGGTTATGAAAAAACTCGCTATAAAAGCTGAATCTTTTCTGGGTGCTGTGTTTCCTGAGCCCAAATAGTATCTGTTTTATTAGTAAGTAGAGCAATACAGTCCTACCATTTCCAAAGCCACATCGGCTCAGATATCTTAGTAAGCTTTGGAATGAAATAACCCAGTTTCAGTATCTACTTTTTGCAGTAAATCAATTTTAAATGGGGAGGAATACATCTTCAAGTAATATAAAGGGAAATTAAATAAATGTTCACGAAACTAGTAGGAGAAATCTGTTTTCTGAAGCAGTTTATATTTGTGACAGTAAACTCCACCCTCAAAATTGTACAATTCACCCCATAACCTTCACATTACCAGTCTGTAGACTGACCCAACATGTGAAAACTGTGATACTATCTACAGGCCTCATTAAAGTTATTGTCTTCTGGGTTGGAAAGGTCAGTGAGGTTACCACGCTGGTACAGTATTATTTCCCACCAGTTTGAAAATCTTCTGAGTTTACAGATCCAGGAGTTTTGATCACTAATAAGACTCTTATCGAACCATTAAATCACAGCATGGCCCCCCAATTCAGCAAGATGCTTAAGCACCGAATCTGAGCTTTAATGCCAAATAAACAAGCGTATCATACTGTTATGCCATTTAGGCTGCTATACAAACTGAAATAAAACACATCTAGCTTAATGTGTGCATTAAACATTTTGTGTAAGCACACGAAATTACCATCTTAGTGTTCTATAATGAAATCATAACCACTGCCTGCAATAAGCTCAGCATAAATCTTCCTGCTTTCCCAATGAGGCAGTGTCAGACTCCTCTGAAATCTGCTCCATAAAAGCAATAAAATCATGACACAGGAGAAAAAGCGAACAAGAAAGGTCAGTCAGGACTGAGTCCTCAGCACACAAATATTTTCATGCTCCTGGAAGTCAGGTTTCCATCTGTGTTCCCATCTCAGGATTCATCCCCGTAACATCTCTTCCTTCCAGCACACTCTTTTAGCTGTTGATTGGAAGATCTTGCAATACTCAGCATCATTACAAGTTATGACTTCATTCCCATCTATTGATGTGTGTAGGCTTATGGCTTTTTGCTGACCTCTTGAAGTTTTGATCCAAGCCTTCAATTTCTCATGCATGAAAGCCAGAAAAGTCTAGATAGCATTCAAAATGCCAAAACCATCTGATCTTGGCTGTTTTCATAAATCAGATGATGAATCGTCAGCAGTGTTTACAAATGCTGGACACCAAGAAACCCACAGTGGGCTTGTACTGGTCCTTTTACAGCATCTACTGAAATGTCTTGGTGACTTCTGTTTCTTGCAAGAAAAGTAAGAAAACTCTCTTTTCAGCTCATCACCAAGCCCCCTGTTATCATTCAAGCAATGTTTCCACCTGACCCCAGACAACAGAAGGACCCCTGCTTGTGTTGGTGGACTCTCCATCTTTGATGCCTCGAGGCGAGGCTGGCCAGGCAGCCACCAATCTTGCTCTGTGTCCCTGCTGGGCATGCAGCCTCTCCCTTGGATTAACGAGCCCTTCTGTTCCCTGGGTTATTGCTGGTTTAAAAACAAAGCCAGGGAAGCGGTGTTTTGGTTGGGAGGGATGATATGCTAAGGAAGCATGCCTTAAGGAATAGGCCGTTATTGCTTTTGCATTAAGGTTGAGAAGCAGCGGGGAGGAGGCGAGGAAGGTTGGGAAAGCAGACCTAGAGCCATTTGAAGTGGACAGACTGGATTTATTGTGCTAGACACTGATAGCAGGGATGCTGCTCTTTCATTTGCATGCTCTGTGTTTGCCTGATTAGCAGAGTCATATGTAAACACTTGGTAGGGAAGCTTGACATTAAGCTAAAAGCAGCAAGAGTTGAAGTTGCTGGCTGATTGCAGGAAAGCTCAGAGCCTTGTTATTTTAATTTTGTCTGGAGTTCAACTTTTGGGCCCAAGCTTAGTGCTTTTGGAAAACCCATTCCTCATTCTGAGTCAGAAACGTGCTACCCTTATGATATTAATGATATTACAGGGCATATTTGGAGCATATTGTTCAGCCCACGGCTCCTCCTGCAATTTCTCAGGTTTTCATAGTCCTTCATGCAATTCTTCCCCATCTGTGGAATATCAATACTGCAATAGCCCTAAAGAGAAAGCCTTAATTTAAAAACAAAAACACAGAGGCAGTTGCACAGAGATCCTTAACTCTGCCTTTATGTCAATGGCTAGCTGAAGCAAGTGAAACATGCTGTTGTATTGCTTAGCTGGATTCAGATAATGCTATGCCAGAGAAATACTTAATTCCATTAAAAAGGAGAAAAAGAGAAAAAGAAGAAAAAGAGCAAGTTTGGGGCACTTGAAAACATTTGTTAGTTTAGGCAGAATGTGATCTAACTAATCTGGTTGGAAAGAAAAGGAGAAAAATTGAACCATCATTTCAGCATCCCAATGTTCCCAATTTGTTTTAAAATGAATTGTAGCTAAGTTGAAATTTTGAAAGCAGAGAGAGAAAAACTTAAAAAAAAAATAAAATATCCTGGATTAGCTTCATCATTTTCCTCCATTTTTTTTTCATTCAGTCATGGACCTGAGGGGGGTGGGATTCAGCTACCCAGGCAACTGAAAGAAAACCACTGTTAGTTGTGACCTAAAGCCACAGTGACCCAGCTGAAGGACACCCATGACTTGCTGCAGGCTTTGGGAGAGCCTCGCTTAGCTCTGGGAGAGGCACTGTGTGTGTTTCACTCCAGATCTTCAGTGATACTCAGGCAACTGAGAGCTGTTGAAGCTTAATTTAAGAGCTTCTGAAGGGCCGAGTGCTTGGGAAATATGCCCCAGGATCTGCAGCAGTCCTGGGTGGCTGTAGGACGCCAGAGTCAGTGGCAGCTCAAGCTACTTCCCTCTCGGCCTGTGTATCTCCAGCCTGGAGGCACAGGCTGCAGGGACCGAGCACAAACGGTTCTCTATAGGCATTCAGGACCCCCTCCCTCCCCCACTTCTTTAAATCCGAAGTGTGTGCTTATGAGGTGGGTCAACACCACCATGCTCTTTTCATCTGCTGTGACTCGGCAGGAGACCGAGGCGTTGCCTGCGTGGGACTCCTGCCAAGAGCAGCAACAAGCTTTTCCCATCAGTGCCAGGAAAACACAGCCCTATTCCAGACCGTACTGGTTTATCCATCCTAAATCTCTCTGAGCCCCACAACCAGAACAGACCACCTTATAAACTGCCCCCATCCTCACTACAAACCCATTAAGTGAGAAAAGAGAGGGAACAGGAGCAGAATCCAGGTTTGATATTGCAAAGTGACTGAATCTGCTGTGCCTGGTGAGAGGGGTTCCAGCTTGCTGTCAGGAGAACAGGATGTGTCATTGATTTCGCTGCCTCCCCTTCCGTCTGTCGGTCATCCATCCTGCCCCCCAGCAACATCTGAGCCTGCTGGATGATCTGAAGCACCATCAAAGGCAGTAATGGTCTCAAAGGTGTTCCTGCAAGATTCATCAGAATCAGCAGCTGGGTGGAGACTGGACAAAACCAGGCTTCGTCAGCTCTGCTAATCACAGAGTGGCTTATAATAGTGTAAATATGTTTAATTCCTTACTGCCTCTGCCCTAGGGATTTGCATTTAAAAGAGGAAGGGGAGCTTGCAGATTCAAATGTGTAGTTACGTCCCCTCAATTCTATTATTCCAAAATTTGAAACTGGGTAAGAACACAGTGCTATAGGCACAGGAGCAACCAAACTTTAGCCTTGTGTATCTGAAAGCCAGAGAATGCGGTTGTTTCTTTATACGCATCACTCAAAACCCCAGATTTTATTCCAAAAGAGAAGCAGAGATCTGCGTCCCAGGAAGCCTTTAAGTGGCTCGCTGACACATGGGATTAACATAATGAATTATCACACAATGTGCTGCAGTTAGAGGCACGGAGATTAATTGCTGAAGGCCAGATGGGAGCAGTAGGGGTAAATACAGCCTTTTGTTGAAAGAAGAGGGTGAGGGCTGAGCGTGCAAAGCTGCAGTGACCAGGAGGAGAGCGTGAGCACTCCTGGGGATTTGGCCTTGGCCGGGCAGACACAGGCGGAGCAGCCCCGGGGAAACCAGCCCCGAGCTCAACCGCTCACACCTTCTGCGGAGAGGCAGCACGTGAGCACCCTGTCATCTCTCAAGGGACTGGGGGCCACTGCTGTGTCCCCAACCTCCCATATGCTGCTCTCCAAGATGGTGCCTCGTGGCCTACCACCATCCCTCTCCTTACGTCCTTGCTCCCGGGGCTTGCTCCTGGGGGCTCCAAGGGGCTGGAGGCCATTTGTTGTACTCAAGCCACTGCCTCTGGGCTGGCAGAGTTGAAACAACTTTGGGGTTTTTTTTCCTTTTTTTATTCTCTCCTCCTGCTATGCCAGGACCTGGCCTATGTCTTTCTGAACGTCATGGGATATTAAGCAAATTTTTAAGTGGCTTATGGAGATGCCACAAGTATTAAGCCATATTTCATATGGACAGAAGTTAAATGTAGATCATTAATGAAAGCTGGCTTGGACAACTAATGTAACTCACTGCGTTTAATGTCACCGTTTAAACAGGAATGCGTTTTTAGAAGAAAAGGCCCCTCTATTTTAACATGGATCTAGAAACCATTGTCTACCTATTTGTTGAATATGTCTAAAAAACCTGCTTTTGGGGATCCTGCCTTCCAAATATCATCATCTAGTGCGACATTTTGATTCTGACCTTTAAAATTGAATTGGCAAAATGACTGCCAATGGGGCTAATTTATGGGAATATGCTTCAGTATCAGACAAAAAATTTAGAAATTTTGCCCACTGTAATTTCAGCATTGATGCATTTCAATTGATTTCCCATCACAGAAAACGTCTGGGCCCTAGTCCAAGAAGTGCTGTATCATTTTTCTATTATGGTGATACCTTGCTGGTCAATTTAGGAAAAAAAGTATGTAATTAACACAAATACTATTCTTCAGTTTACTGGCATTTCAAGAAGGACACATTAAGGCACGGTGCTCTGGAGCATGGTAATGTTGGGCAGCACTTGGTATAGACCCTGAGAGTAAATGGAGAAGGAACAGCTGACTGGTAGAAGCAGGAATTGCCAGTGCTACTGGCATTTACGCTCCACCTAATCAAAGGCACTAATGGGTTTTAAGCCCTCCCAACTGTCCACTGAGATAACCATGTTTTCCTTCTCTCATACATATCCCAAGTTTCAATTTCTCAGGTAACATCAAATAGGAGAACCTATTCCCAGCAAGGAACATCTCTGCATTTCCAACCTCATGCTTTGATGATAAATGTGTTTATCTATCTTTTTACCACTGAAAACCAGCATTCATTTGGCTGGGGAACAGGTACACAGTTTGTCCTCCTCCAATAGGCAAACCTGCAAATCTCTAGTTCCACAGGATATGCCTAGACTAGGAAGTGCCCACATTTAATGAAACAGAGACCTTTAATTCAAAACAAACATACTTTGTTGTAAGCTATGCCACAGTTGCTAATCCGCCAAGGCTGACTTCTTTTCTTGGCTAAAGCAGAGATGTTTCTATTGATGATTGAGGTTGCTAACACCATGACTGTCTGCCTCAAAGTCACTAACCAATACTAATTTGGAATGGTCTTCAGAGAGACTCTCCAGCAAGGCATAAACTTTTACCACTGGGTCCATGATGTCTTAGCAGTTGTGCCACAGATTGCAGACTGAACTTTCCAATGTGACCTGGCAGGAACAATGCAGCCCAAACTGTCTGACGCTATGTACAGTGGGCTGCAAATACTCAGAAAGAAATTAAGAAGTCCATTTGGCTCAGTGGTCTGTGAATGCAGGTACCTAACACTGTTGCTTTGAGCTCCACCGTTGTTACCTAGACATTGGCAGCCAAAGCCTGCCAAAAGGACATGGTCCATGCTGTAAATCCATATTTCTAGCATGGAGTTGGAATGTGTGAAGTAGGACTTAATACATGAAAGAGGCAAAACCCACTAAGAAGGACATCAAGAACCCAAAAGACATTTGAGTCCTGGCCACGTGAACTGAACTCGATGGACAGAGCAGAAGTGACAGAAAGATCTAAACAACATCTGGTCAGGAATTTTCCAGTCTGACTAATCAAAACTAAAAAGGTTTTGTTGCAGTTGTCAGTTTTGAGGAAGTTCTGTTGACAAAATGCTGCAAAAGTTTGGTTTCCTGCTAGTCCATGGGTATAACAGATCTCCAAGGTGATGGAGAAGCCATGCTCGCAGAGTACCTGGTTTCATGGTGACCCCACCACAGAAATGTCTCAGTCAGGAATTTCAGACTCACAGCTGCACTTTAGGGAGCCTGGAAACTTGCAGAGCCAGCTCAGGCCAGAATTTCATAGTTTCAGGTTCCCAGGCATGCAGGAACTGGGCACAAGTTGTTGTTTAGGTTGATTTTTTTAGGGGGAAAAATCCCCAAACACACAACATGCAGAATTCAGCCAGGGAGAAGCATTTCACTTTGGAAAAACTTAAATTCCAGAACTTACTTTCTCTGGGAAATTCTGGAGTTTACTGCCCCGGTTCCAGATTTAGCAATGTTGGAGGTTTCCATGAATGGAATTTTGACAAGGTCTAATTTATCACCGTCCCTCTGAGAGGAGCCAAGTTCCTGAGACACAGCAGATATTATTGCAATTATCTGCATGACCTTCTGTCACTGATATCTCATGTTGCTGTGTGTTGTGTGTGGGGGGAAGGAGAGTTATTTTGCGGGCGAACTCTGATTTTCATCCTTCCTTCCTTTCCAACCTCCTGCATAATCTTAGCAAGATAAATTTCACAGAAATCCAAGCCCGCGCTTCTTTGGAAACTTACTGAAGAGCATGCAAGGAAGGAAACTACTGAATATAAGCAGCTGGTAGGTCTATTCCCTTTCATTTTGGTTTTAGCTGTTGAATTTCTACAGAGGCGAGTGTCATGTTTCTTCCAATATACGCCTCTGATTTCTACTATATGCTTCAGTGTATTCCCACAATTATCAGGGAAAGAAATAAATCTTACCTGGATATATTAACATATGCCTGTCTTTTCTGTAGCTGGTTCTTTATTGCTGTACAGGAGTTTATATGGAGGACATGTATTAGAATTTAAGTTGGGAAGGAAGAGACAGAAACATGATTAAATATTTATTTTCCTTGCCAAATATTTTATGTGCTCATTTTTACATAATACTGTCATCTCTCAGGATGTATAGCTGTCATTACCTAGGCCAAAACTAAAAATCACTTCACAACAAAATATCTTGTTAAATTTTACAGCATAGAAGGCCTCAGAGACAAATAGAGCAGGGAAACAAGATAGCCAAAACCAATTTAAGCCAGATTAAAGCTGACCAAGCTTGCAGTTGAATGAGTTTTTGAGATGTGGTATTAGTGCTCATATGCAATTTACTTTTCGGAGACGGGATCCTGTAGGAGGGCTGGCTAGCTATTCATTAGGCCACCAAGCATTCTTTAGCTGTATTTTAAAGTCTAAATTTAGATGATGGGAGGGCTATTTCAGGCAATTCAGTTAAATCTAGCACAGGGACTAACTGATACGGGTAATTGTTTCTAGAAAAGCCATTGACCTACTGCATATACTTGAAATTCAGTCACAGCTGGAGCAGGGATTTGTTAAAGTTGTTTTTATTAAAAAAAAAAAAGAAAAGAAAACTATGCTCCCCGATCAGTTAAACATTAGCAGGTTCGGTGCTTCTTATTGTTTTATATACTACAACTTTTGAGACAGGGGCTACTTCTTGCTGCTTTTTACTCAAGAGAGCTGAAGAGCAAAGACGACAAAAGATGTGGCAGATGACAGACCATGGGCTGTTGTGGGGCCACCGGTCCCCGTTGCTCCTGGGCCAGACGAGAGCCGACTCCGTTGTGCTAAGCTGCAGTCAGGAACTGAACGCCGTGCAGGGGCAAGCACACAAAAGCCTATTGCAAAGATTAGTGACGCAAAGCTCAAACGCCTGAACTTTTCATGAATACTTTATGCTTTGGGTGGTGCGATGTCATGTTGAAAGTGAACACGGCTGCACAGGGCAGGCTGCCTGGCCGATACCAGCAGGGGAGAGGAACGGATGATAAAAGCTTCTCAGTGTGGCACCCTGGTCAAGAGGAAAGTGCCGTGAAGAGCCTAGCAAATATCGATGCCCTAGGTAACCACATACATGCTGGTAATGGGATGAAACTGTCCAGCTGCGCAAAAGTATTTGGCGTAAAGCTGAGAGTATGAAGTATGAGTATGATCAGGAAAATCAGTAAGGTTTGTTTAATAGGAGTCATCAAAATGAGACATGTCCAATGGGGCCATATTCAACAAGGATGAAAGAAGGTCAAAACAAAATTCAGCCACTGCAGGAGAGCTTCAGTGTTTAGGGCACTCGCCTTAGATGTGGGAAAGTCAAGCTCCAGCCTGTGACTGAATCACATACGCAGATGATTTGTGAATGTGTCTCCCGCCTTCGCAGCTAATGCTCCAGCCAGGAGGTTCCTGCCTTATTCCAGGAAGTGAAGATACCTGGAGAGCTTTTAATTTTATCCCAAGCAGAAGCAGGGAACACCTCTGAACTCTTGCTCTTTTGCCAGAAGAAGGATGAGTTTCTCTCCTGGCTCTCACGTGGTGTGAAATGATGTTGGGCACAGCCCTTTGCTTGTGCAGAATCTCACAGGGTGTCTTACCACCACTGTCTCAGCAGACAGGAGAGCGTGAGTGTCGCTCACGTGTTGAGGTGCCAGCAAGCAGACACAGAAGCAGAGTAGGAGTGAGGCAGAAACACTGTTGTGCTGGAGAAATGCTCACTGACTGCTTTGTGCCTGGAGAGTGGCGCTGAGTTCAGCAGCGAGTTGCTAGAGCAGAGGGGGAAAAAGCCTCAGGCAGGAAAAGGTAGAGGAAGAAAGAAACATTTAGACCATTCCTGTTAACCATAGGGAAGCAAAATTTACAAGTCATCAAATTGAATCTAACCAAGCAGTTTCTCCTTCCCTGACCGTTTGCCATCTGCTCAAGCATGTACCTTTAAAGTACATGTTTTGTACAGGCTCTGTCCATTGTTTTATCAGACAATCAAAGTCCTCTCCAGCAGAAGATACAAAAAAGTACCAGCAGACTTGGAAGCTGCACAGCGCAAGAGGCCATAAACACGGGGGTGCAGCCTGCAAGCCGCTCTCTGTGGGGGCGCCTGGTGCCAGAAAGGGGAGCTTCGTTTCATGGGAACATCGCTCACACAGAACGTGAAGTGAAATGGCACCTCGGGATGTTACCATTGCTACCTCTACTAGAGAAAGGTGACAGTGAAGCCGTGAGTTTCCGGGCAGCCGGGAAATAGGTCCCCAGAGCCTGTGACAGCGGCCAGGAATAGACCTGATTCCCGTCTTCCTTGTGCGTAACCGTGATACAGCAGAAAGACTGTGCTGTGGCTCCATGCCAGAGGAATGAGGAAAGACTCATTCCCCTGCCCATACTGTCCTCTGTTTCCTTTCATTTTGCAAGTCAGGAACAAGGCAATGTTTGGCCCTGAGTGTGGACGGCGGGAGAAAAGCAATAATGACTTCACAAGAAATACTGGGCAAACAACTGAACACCTCCCATTGCCTCACCTGCCTGCTGCACATGAAGAAGAGTGGCTTTCGGTCAACTGCATATTTACTGGAACAGTCACATGAGGCTGGTCTGACCTAAAAAAATATGAAATAAAATGTCACAAACTTACATGGTTGCAGGACTTGAGTTAACTAGGACAAAAGTGCATGACCCTCCTACATTAAATGGTAAGGGTGGAACAGGAAAGCTGATGCTCTGTCGGGAATAGCACAGATAAACATTTATTTCAAAATAAACAGGTAACTCTCCAGCCTCTGAAGCCAGTATATTGCTTCCCTTCCTGCCAAGAATGACGGAATAAGGGATTATTCTCAGACTTATAACTGAGAGTAAAAATAATCATGACCCCTCTGCAAACCTTAAGGAAAAGTGTATCTAATGTTTTATTTAAACAGATCTTTGCAAAATTCATCAAAAGTATTCCAAGAATGCATCAACAAATTACTCCACCACCCTTAACACCAGGGAGGGGTGACACCTGTCATATCGTCTGCGACCAATTCTCAAAGTCAAGTAGGTGGTTCTGACCCCGCTTTGTGAGTCTTATTGCCATCAATGGGAGTTTCACCTGTAACGTAAAAGACTACACTGCGAGACCTCTGTTTATTATTTGTATAGCAAAGGAATGGTGTTCCTGTGGGAGACATGCAGGGCTGGGAGTCTGGTCTGACACAGGCTTTGGCCACATCTCCTGCATGACGCTGGGCAAGCCCCAGAAACACTGCCTCGCTCAAGGAGGAGCACTGCAACCGGCAGGCAAGGAAGGTTTTGGGCATAAGGACTAGCTCCTGACCTCGGCCACCCCAGCACTTCCATCTAGTGTAATTTGTCCTCGGACAGGGAGTTATCTCTGCATCACATTGGGGAACTAAGTCAGATCCATTAAAACGTACCTCAGTGAGACTGAGCAAGGCACAGGTGGTCTAAGCATAAATCCCCGCTCAGGTACTCTCTAACCCAAGAGAAGCTGAAGTGCACAAGCAGGAGCACATTGACCAGGAGAAAGGAGGCACCTCAGCACCCCCATTTGCTGCGGGACATGCTTGTGACCGGGTGCTTCCAGCTGCCCGTCCCATGACACAGGGGACCAGACGAGGAACTTCTCTAATAAAAAGACACTCTTTAGGTGCCTGCTTGTTCCTCTGCACATGCCTGCACAAATTGCCCACAGGGAAGACTTCTCCGTAACCATCTCAGTTAGAGGTTAGCTTACATTTTTGTTAGGCTGGCTCTACATGAGAAAAAGTCTCTTGTCCTGGAGATTGCTGGGTAGATTACTGGAGCAAGTAAGTTCAACTGAAGTTCAGATTAGCATCTAGACTAAATTAACAAGGCTCTTTGGTTGGCCCATTATTAATTCTTGAGTTGGGAGACCACATGAATTTCTACACCTGTGACTGAATAAGTAACCTGTGAACATGCACATGCAGGGGTTTGTCAGCAAGAGTCTATTGGGACTCTGTCTTGGCCCTGATTTACTGAGAAAACCACTTATTCTTTGATATTTTTTTTTCAGTCCATATTCTCTCTACATCATTCCAGAGAATGTCATTTACAGACAGTTTTTATCATGTTTACTTTGATCCTAGAGATACTCAGTTGGAAAGAAGTACAAGGAATACAGGGGGCATAATTACTAGAATTCCTTATACCTGCCAATCTGGCTGCATTGTGAAAACCTCATTAAGTGTATTGAAGAAAACCTCAGGAAAGGCACAAAGAATTTAAACATTACCTACCTTATTAATCTAAAAGCATTGCTCCAAAGAGGAGGTCAAGTATAATTTCAATTGTTTTACAGCCACTGCAGTTAAATACCTTCAATTAAATCTCTATGACTACACAGCATCATAATAATACCTTATACCTCCAGGGCCTTTAGTCAAACGACCTTAACATTTTTATAAAGCTGCTTCCAAAGATTGAGAAGCTGGTCTTCAAGCAGCCCCATGAGATGGGGCTAGATTTTAGAATACCTAGTCTGGAGAGCACAAGCAAATCATTAAACCCCACTTTCTCCAGTTGCGATGTCCAAGTAAAAGCCCTGAAGGAACGCCAGTGCAGGAGCTCTTCTTGTGCAGCTCCATTTTAGCAGCCTCCACAGCCTGGTACTTTATGTCCTGGCTCCTCTACAGGCTGCACAGAAATTAATCACTGAGAATTTTGATGCATACAAAATGGGTTTAGGCACTAAGTGTCAGGAACCGTGCGATAGTGTAGAAGAAAAGCTACACAAACAATATGCTCCCTTCTGATAAATACGTTATGGCTGTATGGCAGCAAACGTCCTACAAAACACAGAATATACCAACTGCTTTAATGAGACACATTATTGTTAAAACTAGTCTTTAAATGCAGCATGAGATGTGCCCCATTGCTGATTACCACAAACCCTGGCGTGTTGTACAAGCCTTGTACAAGATAACTCATTTACAGATAATGCAACTAACAGATGAAGGAATTGCTTCTGAGATGACTCAGGCTCCAGCTGTGAGCTGCCATGACGTCTCCTCCAGGTTCCTGAGGATGTGCCCCCACTCAGCTTGGTTAACTTGTCTTCTCTTTGAGGCAGGGGACAGGTTTCAGAGCTGGTTTTGATCTTTGCTCTTCTCATCATATTGCCCCCTTTCCTCTACCACTCACTTCATCTGAAGATGTGTTAGGACTACTTATTCAGGCCCCAGAAACAACCAGAGGGAGCACTGAAGAGCCTGTGGTCTCAGAGAAACCACAAAATAATTCTGCGGTGACAGCTGATGCTGCAGCTCCCACACCTCTACACTGGCAATCTGACACGTCAGACTGCTGCTGCTTTTGTGCAAGCAGTGATGCGATTACCTAGTGATTACAAACACAGTAGAAATAAAGCAACTTCTTGCTCTGTGTCTTCTTTTTAAACTCTTCTTTCTTTCAGTCTGAAGGACTTCTGCCAATTTCCCTATCCACCCCTCTAAGGCAGCAGAGAGCGCAACAGATGGGGAAGGAAGGATGTATCAGCCTAACACTATATGCCCAGCCTAACACTAGCCTTCAGTTCAGCAAGCTGGATATCTTCAGGCATGGCTCCACTCTGAAATTAGCAGATTACAACTTTGAAAAAAATGGTGCAGTTACGTTTCTAAACGTACTTTTCTGGATTTGACCCTTCCTCTCATGTCTCAAACTTGCGTTAAATTAATGCCAATTTGAATCTTAGTATGTAGCATAGACCATGCATGTCCTAATCTCTCTACACATGCTGCCTTGGTGTTTATGAGAGGAAGGGTCCAAGACTGCTTCAGCCCTGTAGTGATGGCTTTCCCTGGGCCCCAGGTGCGAGCCTGGCAGCCCTGATACCTGCCTGTGTCATGAAAGAGTGGAATGCACCTCACTTAAAAGAGAGAAGCAGCAATCTGTTTTATTGAGGTAAAAATAATAATTTAACAGAGTTCAATAAATTCGATGGAATTTAGCAAAGTTTAACAGTGGTTTACCAAGGTTCAGTCAGTTCGATGGCAAGGTTCGCCTTATTAATTACTGCATGGAAGAAACATACAAAGGAAAATTGGTTTAGAATTGAGTTAGAATGAATCAAACAGAGACCAGACGTGCAAAAGAGTAAGGAAGACCCTCCCGTTGAGTCTTGAGATTCAGAGTGGACCCCTTCACTTTCCAAACTCCTGACGGAATTTAGGTGCAGCCAGGTCTAATCTTGGTCTCAGACTTGGACAACAGTTTACGTCTAATGAAATTATCCATACAAAGTCTATAATAATTAATATTTAATAGCCACATGGATTTGTAATGTTTCATTAGTATTTATCCAGCATGCTATCAGTCACTAACCAAAGATCTGCCATTGGTAAAAGGTCTCTCTGCCTCAAGAAGCAACCTTGAGAGGTGTCCCAGCTCAAAGGGACACCACCATGCAGCCACTCTGCCTAGCAGGGAGAGCTCAAAGAAGGCTCACTTAGGCTGTCATATTTATGGAATAAAGTGGTTGGGTCGTTGTCAAGTTACATGTGATGGGAAAGGTATGCATGAGACTCCTTGTGCTCACAACGTTTTTTGTTCCTTGATAAAGGAGTCTTGGAAAAGCCACATGCTATTTATGTGTTAATCACATGATCAATGTTCCAAGCTCATATGCATCGCTGCTCACCGTGTCACTCTGTGGATTTTCAGAGAACAGATTGAAACTAGAGGAGTTCTTGGCCCGGCTATGGCTCAGGCCTTTACCGCCTTTGGAGTCTCTACCCAGCTACTGCTAGTTTGGCTAAGGGGTCAAGTGCATCTGTCACAGCTCGTCAGGGTCACAAAAGTCCACCAACATAGGCTGCCAGACCTCTTGCACGGTATGTCTGGGCTGGACCAAGACTCCCCCCTCGCCTGGATGCTTGGGGAAAGGGCAGTGGCTGCAGCATCAGCCCACCGTGAATTCCAGGTACATTATTTCACCCCAATGACTTCAGTATCTACCACTCCCTATCTCCAACACCCTCTGAACCAGCAGGATGGCACGTTGTGAGCAGACCTGTTTGTTAAGCCCACAGGAATTTCCAGGATTTGCTCTCAGACAGGCCAGGAGATTTCCTCCAGGACAGCCAGAGACGTGTGGTTCTGGTGAGATTGTGCAGAGTTTTCAGCATTTTGTGGTTCACTGTAAGTGGCATTTAAGGTTGCTAATCCTTTTAAACTCCTGCACTGGTTCTTTTTATTAGGTTACTATACCCAGCAATTACATATGCAGGGCAAAGGAAAGCTCAGCTTTTCTCCCTTCTCTGGCTCAAATGCTCAACACCCTGGGAAAATAGAAACAACCTACTGTATTTAGGCTGTCACCTTCTTTTTGTGGCTTTTGCCATTCAAAGGCAGCTGTATTTACATAAAAACGTAACATAAGAATAGCCAAATGTCCACCCAGCCAGAGTCTTACACAGCAATTGCAGATACCTAGATAGGAACAGAACAAGCAGAGATTCTTTCTGTGCATATTCTCTCAAACTTAGCCTGGGGCTCTGGGATTTCCGAAAACCAAAGTAATTTCTTTGTATTTGGGTTCCCCCCATCATCCCTTCCCCCTGTGTTTCTCTAGCTGTTTTTTGGATTCACGTACTAGATGCCAAAGGTTTACAACATGTGGCAGTGTTCTGCACTTTACCAAGGCACCATATGAAGCAGACCCTCCTCTTCCTTCTTCTGAGCCTCCCGAAACATCTTGGTGGGGACTACCTAGGGACTTTTTTGCCAACCATGCTTCCACCCCTCTCCAAACATCACTATATGGTGGACTACTGCAGGCTTTCACTAGTTAACAAGCTGCCAGGGTGTCATTGCCACAGGATATTCACCTAGAATAATCTCAGACATGGCCACAGTTAAAACCTAGAGAGGACTGAAGGAGAGGAAGGATGGATTTAGCCAGTAGCCTGGAGCTTCATGCATATTTTGAAAGAGCTGTTATCACTAGAGATAAGAGGATGAACAGGTGAACACTCCACCACCTTTTGTTTTCATTGTGATGAGTTGAAGCTTCTGAGGACACCACAGCTGATGGAGCCTTCCTGATATTACCTTTCCCAGAGCACGCCTGCAGCATGAGCGTGAAGCACTAGATGCAGACAGCAGCCTGGGTGCTGGGAGCAACACAGCCGCATAAGGGCTTCTTGCTCCACAGACCTCAGCAGTGTGGGTGAAGCATCACCATGGATGGCTCTGCTGCCTGTGGCTCTGGAGCAGCAGTGCATGGTGTGGACATATCTGCCCTGCCCTGCCCAGCCTGCCGTACACTCCTCCCTGCACCAAAGAGTTTTCCATTCCAGTGCATTCCCAGGAGCTGCAGCAACACCACTACCCTCTATTTCCTATGGGGCTGCCTCAGAATATCATCCAACTTTCTTAGTCCTATCACCCAGCATCACCCTTGCAATCACACATCCGACGTACATCAGTGCAAAGTGCCTATCAAACACCAGCAGGCTAACACAGTGGAGACTTTATTCTCCCATGGCTGCAGTGGAAATGACTATACAACATGTAGAGACAGGCTTTCTGTGTATGAGTTGCGAGAGCGAGCATGGTTATCAGAGCTGCCAGCCCTTGCAAGAGCTGGACGCCGCTTGAGGCCTATTTACTTAGCATTTTTCCCAAACTGGCAGTGAAGAAAACAGTCCAAAAGAAATTCCTGCTGTGACAGGCAGGAATCTTGCACACTTTATCATATGTGCTGGGCCCAGCTGGGCTTTCTGGTAGAGTATCTTGTGGGCTGAGTCACCCCATCAGCAATTTGGTACCCCTGGGTGCCTGAGGCCAGGAACGTGTTTCCCTGTCTGAAAGCACAATATATATCCATATATGTCTGTGGGAGTTAAGGCCAGGGCTGTGCTTACATGAGGAAGGCACATGCTCTTCCAGCAGTGCAGCCCTAAGGCATGATGTCTACAGAAGGCAGAGGCAAGCATAATACTTTTATAGAGGCTGGTCAAGTGATTTATATGAGAGCCACCAGCAGAGCAGACAGGGGCCATGGATTCACTCTCAGCTTCTCCTGAATTGCTGGATGAAGATCACTTGTTCAGATTCAATTTCTTCAACTGTAGGTGAGAAAAGACCCCAGTAAAGACCTAGTTACCACTTTTTTTTCCTTTTCCTGTATGAGTTTCCCCTTGTCCAGGTTTTTAAGAGGCAGTTTGTGCATCATCAATGCCCGTCTTACAGTATTTGAAGGACTTCCTGGCAGGCAGCAAGGAGCACCCAAGCCCGGAAGTGACTGACAGCAAAGGAGATGAACAAAACCCACTTATGACGGTCAAGCAGGAAAACATCTCATCAAAAGGATAGTATCTTCCTTTTGCCTTTGATAGTTACCTATGGGGAAAGTTAAGAAAAACCAACCACCCAAACCCAATACTGCATAAGGTAACTCTTCCATAAAGTACAGTACCCTCCCCATGATCGGCCACTTGAACACCTTTCCTTCATCTTAGCAGGGCTTGAATATGGTTTTAAAATGATCTAGATGGGACAGAGAGAACAAAGAATGGAGAGAAGGAGGTGCAGGAGGAAGTAATATTGGGTTGGAAGAGCCAGTTTGCTGAGAGAAGCAGCTAAGAATAATCCTATAGTTCTTGTGCCCCATTTATACATGTACTAATAAGAAAGGAAGGCCCAGTCAAGTGTGAAGCTGCTACTGTGACTAACTCCTCCAGTCTGAGTCAATACCAAAACCCAATAAAGAAAGCATACTAGTGAGTGGTTCCGGCTGCCTAGGGTCACCAGGGGACTGCACAGACTAAAAAGCACCCAAATGCAGCGTGGTGTTACTGCTTTGCCTGCCACGTATTGCTAACGCTTCTTTCAGATGAGTCAGTGAACACTGAGTACCTGTTGGGTTGATGAACAGGCAAAGCTGCATGAGCCCTACTGAATCAGCTGCCCTAAGATGCCAGGCACTTCTTCCCCTTGCCCTGCCACCTCCCAGCCTTTCTGCAGCTGCTTGAGGCCTGAGCACTAGAGACTAACTCCTGCATTTGAAGATTACCTACTGACTTTAATATATTATCTCTAACTGTCGGGAAGCTTCAGAATGGGAGCCAGCCCAATCAGTCCCTTTCTTAACTTCATTGCAAGCCCGTTGCATTGGACAACAGAGCAGAGCTACCATTTACTTGCCTTATTTGCGATCATCACCTCCACCCTTCCCACCACCCACACAAACACTTTTCCTCAGGAAGCAATTACATTGCCATTCACTTTAACAAAAGTTATTCATCTTCTGAATTGGCCTTCAACAAGGCCAGCATCAGACAGGCACATTCATTACAGGCTCACCCATGAATACCAACCCCTCCCTCTTACAGAGAGCTTAACCCACATTAAAGCCCAGTCTTCTAGAAGTTGTTTGCAGCATTCCCTCCACAAGAGTTCCCCAAACAATGTGCTCACGGTACAACTCACATTGATCAAACAGGTTAGCCATTAAGCAACCTCTTCACTCTCCCAGCTTCACACACAAAATCTCTCTTAAGATGTAAAAGGCCTTCCTTAAAGGTATGAAGCCTAAATAAACTCAGCTGCATGTTATTAGCCACATGATGGGAACTGCTGCCTGACTGAGGGCTGTGCTGGGCCAAAGAATGAAGCAACCAAAAAGCTGGCACAGTTCAGGGCATGGCTAAAACGTCTCAAATCCTATGTCCCAACAGGGAAACCAAATACCTTGGTTGCTTCATGACTTAGAATTTTCATTTTCACATCCTGAAGTTTATTTAACCTCATTTTCTTTGGAAACTAGGCTTAGGCTGTGCCTTGTTTTGTGTGCATGTGTGTGTGTCCCTACAGTCTTTTGAACTGATTGGCCAGTTTCAACCACATTTAAAAGGTTAAAATATTAAGTTTTCACAGGTTTCATGGAAACTGACTTCTGAGAAAAAGACAAGAGTCCTGAGTCAAAGCTGCAGCGTGAGCTCTCTCCCTATTAGCTATCAGTGACTACGCTTCAGAAAGGGCCCTTATAAGTGCTGAAAAATTTCTTTCAGATGTTATGGAGACATAGCTATTCAGTGGCTTGCGTGTTAGCTACCCAAGGGTATCACCCGCCTTGAGCTGCACATCTGTAAGAGATCACTCCCTCCTCATTCTGGCACTCAAAAAATTCTTGTTTGAGTTCTTATAGACCTTGACTCCCATCCTACTCCCTAACTGTAGATTTAGCTCTTCCAGTCCTTCTCACTGACTTCTTTGCAGGCTCCTTTCTTCCCTGTTGCAGTGCCCTTTGTTTTGCCAACTTTGTGATAACTAGGTGCCCGGATCTGAATGTGGCATGAAAATAAACCCCCTGTTTTATAATACATCTCTCTAACCCTTACCATCCCTCCCTTGGCAGGGAAAGGTTCTCACATTTGTCTTCACCTTTCCATTCAGCCAGCTGAAGAAAACTGCTGGCATCTACACCTTGTGCAGACTTTTGGAGAGGCCAGAATTGCAAATTCATGCTCCTCGTGCTTGCATGGTCATTACAAATTGGTAGCTTTACATCTTTACACTTCTGTCAGTAGCAGAAGTATTCAATCTCTCTTCTCCTTCTGCACAACGCTGGTAAGCAGAGGAACGGTCATTTAATTTTTGCCCTGATTTTCAAGCAAGAGAGTGTGGATGGATCAGTCCAAACAAGAGGAGTACTTTTTGCACATCAGCAGAATGAATGAGAGAAAGTGCCTCAGGCACCTTATCAGTGAAACGTGAAGGCAGACTTTACTGGGAAGGATCCAAACTCTGAAGATTTTTTTAAGTCCTTAGCACTGGTAGAGATGGAGTTCCTAGTCAGGTCACTGGGAATTTCTACCTGAACTCAAACTGAATGAAGTGAATAAGTTTCAGATCCAGCCCCAGGAGGTTCAAACCCTCATTTCAGAATTTGGCTTGTTCTATTACATGCAATAAAAGTTGCAAGTGGTCACTTTTCCCTATATTTTTCCTTTTCTATAAATAGGGAGCCTGTGGAATGAGATAAAAAGTGACCTGCTCTTAACCCAGGGACAGGGATAGTCCAAAGGGTTGCCATACAAGTTTTTCCAATCTCTACCCTGCCAGGATAATGCACTGCCCACCGTGGAGCCACCTCTGGGCTAAAAGAGCCGTGCAGCCCCCATGCTGATCTGGGAGTTCGGCCTTTCTGCTGTGGCTGCCAAAAGTGACATGAGTTAGTGCTAGGTTTGCTTTCTATTAACAGCTGTGCTGAGATCATGGGGTTTCTTAAGCTCTCAGTGTCTGACCGAAAACTTTCAGTCAGCAGTGCTGTTTTCTGATGGAATCGCACTGGTGACCTGGAGGTGAAAGATGATTTCATCTGTGTTTCCACTAAAACAACTCCATGGCCCAGAGTTCATTCTGTCCATAAGTACTGTGAGAGCAGCCCCAGAAACGAGCATGAATGTGTGTGGTTGCATCTATAAGCAGCAGTATGCTTTTGAGTATCTGCACTTGAATGCAAAGATCTGAACTACTCAGAGTGAGTAATTTAGACATTTGTAATTATGGCACAGCCTGGGTTTATTAAGGCTACTGAAGCTCATTAATGAACTTTGAAGTGTGCTTTAAATGTATAGGAGTAGTGTTAAGATGAGGCAGATTCAATTTCAAATTAATAGCTGGAATCCATTAAAAGGGCAATAACAGAAATACCGAGGATTCATAAAATCTGTCAAGTTACCCCATGTTGTGGTGGAAAGCAAGGAAGCTGTAAAAGTGCACGACAGTCATACAAGGAGCTCTGACTGAACCTCTCTGCCCACTAAACATGGGCCTGGGCTATCTCCATGACGCTGTTGAACTCAACTCAGGGTCCAGCTAATCATACTGAAGGGAGCAGGTAGCAAGTCTATGCAGTAGGCCCATGTGGTGGTGCAAACCCCTCCCCCCTTTAGGCCACTTGGTGCTTGGCCCGATTCCCCCCAGGCTCCCGACCTGGGCCACCTAACAATACAACGGGCAAGAACTGCTATGTCAACCCATTAACATATGGGACACATAATGGTCCAACATAAAAGAAAGAAAGAAAGTGAAGGCTGACAGACCAGAATGTTATGGCAACCCCTTAGCACACCTGGTTCCCGTGACTCCTATCGCTTAGAAAAAATAACGGTAGTCGATCACTCCTGACAATACATGGATCGTGGCCCAAAGAGGGGGTGTGATACCAGAACTTCAAGATCTAGCAAGTTCTGGGCTTGCACAGCTGGTGGAAAGGACCAGAATATCCCATTGTCTGAGTTCGGCCAGAGTGGAAAAGTACCTGATACAAGTCTATTATCTCGGACCCTACAAATAGCAATTTTAGTGAGATCCTTTGAGCTCTCCTGGTTCGCAGTGGGCTGTGACCAGCATCTCCCCTGAGCTGGGACACCACTCAGGCAGACACCTCGAGGATTAAAAGACCAAGGTGAGTCAACTCTCTCCAGTCTCAGTTATCGCCCACTGAGGAATGCCAATACATTGTGAGTATTTACTCCAAACGCAAGAAGAGGGAAATTTTGCTATAATCTAGCCTCTCTTTCATCCACCTTTCTATCCATGTGTCTCTAATATACACCTTAGCTCTTATGAGTATGGGTGTTCTTATACTTGACTGGATCCAAATACTTCCTGTCCGTTTGTCTGTGTATGCGCAAGGAGTCAAAAGGGGCACCCATTGGCTCACTGGAGTCACCTGCTGAGAAGGGACCTTTGGTCCTAGCAGTTAAGGACTCATGTGTAGGGGGGTATGTGTGCGACCCCTCGAGTGGTGTGTGTTTCTATGTTTGTGCTCATATGCATATGTATTGACTTGGGATACCTTCTAATAAGTTACTGTGAATCTTGTCATTTTTTACATGTCATTAATTACATGTCTGTAATTAAGCTGCTGTTCAATTGTTTTGTTAAATCATCTTGCAAATCCTTAAATCGGTTAATGATTAAGTGCTGCTAAAATTCAACCTCTTGATGTACCTCAATCATTAATAAATTTTGATTTGCTGCTATATCATAACAGTGTCAAATATTTCCATCCGTGACAGTCCACAAATAAGAATAGAGCTGGTATTTTTTGCTAAAATGATTGAAAGGTCCTGACAATAATTTTTCAGTACCTTTCCTGCAGATAAGTAAATTTCATTAGTACTCTAAAAACTCTAGTCAGACAATTTCTTGTGCCTTCTTCTTGCTCTAGGCATCTGAACATTAAAATTGGAGATAGGCCCAAGTCTAGGTTTAGATCCAGACCTGGTTTCCATGTTAGCTTTAGCCTAAATCTACTGGTGTGTCCTCCTAAATGTTTTAATTGAGGTGAGGCCTGTGCTTTTGAAGCAAATCTCCTGATCATGGCTGCTGCCTGCTCTTTGTTTTACATTGCAGAGAGGTCTCAGGGCACAGGGGACCTCTTTCAGATGAAACTAAGCAGTGAGATGCACTCCCACTGTCAATGTGTACGGATCCCCACCTAATCTAATGTAAAGGCAGTGGGATGTCTAAGGTGACCATGGGATGCTCAGCATCAATGGTTCAGGCCAGCAGATCCACTCATTGCCCTGCACTACCAGCTAACAGAGGCATGACATAGATGCCCTAGTGTAGAAATATCTGAAAAGACACTAAGTACAAAGCGTGTTGCATGGGGTTTAACTTCCTTCTGAAAATGTGCGTGTTCATATTGAAAAAGAAGGAAACGAGCATTGCTGTCATGACCAGAGAGCCTTGCCGTTGCTCAGCGTAATCCTGGTTCAGACTATAAGGACCAATCTATCTCAGAAATGCTGTTTTCATGCATTGGTAGAACAGAGAGCAGGATGTCAGCACAATTGCTTCCTGCTCTATTTCCCGGGCTTGATTGTTGCTGTGTGTTTGTGTGAAAATTGCACGTTCAGAGGTAGGTTTGGAAAGGGCAAAGCACTGGGTGTGGTAGCAGATCTCAAAACTGCCAGTACGGTGGTGAAAATGTTGGCTTGGGCATTGCAGGAAGCCCTTGGGAGCCCACAGGACCCTGGACATAAGCGCCTGCCTACCAAAGCAAGGCACCTCCAGGCACGTCCCCCCAGGCAATCAGCCAGCTGCCTGCAAGGCCTCCTGTTGTTTAAGAGGCAGCTGGCACTGGGGCACGGCTTCCTTAGAGTGCTTTTTCAGCGTACAGAGCACAGCCAGCACCTCTGAGTTTGTCTGTAAAATGGCGTTGCTGCCAAGAGTCCAGCTCTGACTTCTCTCCTCCGGGTGGTTTCGACTCAAGCAAGGAAATGTTTTCTGTTGCTGCATACAAACGTGGTTTAATCACAGCTGTTGCAGTAGGCTACAGTATATTAAATACACAAGACAGATTAAGCCTGTGAAGATATTTGTTTACTAAATATAATGAAAGATGGCTTTAGAAGTTTTATGTAAACTGTGGTTTAGCAAAACTGGAATAAATATATAGACAATATTTTCCCACCTTACCTTTAGTTATTATATAGGAAATAAGGTGACCAAAAAACAGTAGAGGTGAGAAGATCAAGAAGTAAGCCCTGGGGTTTCTGTGGGCAGTGTTTAGCAAGATTGCCTTATCACAAACAGCCAGTAGATAAATTTGTCACCTCATACAGGATAATATAACTTTGTACAGTTCAAAGTGATTTAATATGAATAGCGATACTGGTTACCTTTATAGCTGTAGACTATCTGGAATTAAAATTAGTGGAACTTCCCAGATGGATTAAAATAATTTTGTATTAGGGATGAGATAGGAAGAAAGAATATTATAGGGAAGGCTGTCACTCACATTGGGGTTGTAGCAATGAGCATCCATCAGTGCTGAAACTTCCACCTGCAGATGCCCTGAGATCTCCCCTGAAACTTAGTCTCTGAGTTTTGTCAGGTAGGATTTCTTTCCTAATATGCTGCCCACCTACGCGCATCCCTTATCATAAATCTTCAGTTTTGAAAATGAATGTTTTGTCTCTCTTGCTCGTTATCCCCATAGTCGCACAATTAATGACTTCTGTGTCACTGTTGCCCATGATTTCTATGTGCCATTAGCTCTGTTTCATTGCTCTGTACTTGCTGCATTACACATTTACCCATATAAGTAAAATTTGGCTCTACCACAGCAGGTTCCCAGTTTCTTTGCAGCAGGTTTCTTCAAGTGTCACGGTTGCCAGCCCATGGTTAGGGGTCAAGAGGCACCGGAGCTTAACTCTCATCATACGGCAATAAAAGCGCCTTCTTTGGTCGAGTGCCCACCTGCTGCAGCTGGGCCTGTGCTGAAATGGATGCAGTATATTCCTGATTTAAATGGAGCCCCGGGCACTTCTGCAGCGCACACCGCTAAGGTTCTGCTTGTGCCCAGGACGGCGGGGCAGCCCTGCCATCGTCTCTGAGCCCTTTACACCCTAGTGAGCGGCGTAATGAGCAAGCTGACTCGCTCTTCACTCGCTGCGCGCTACAGAGCAGATGGCAAAGTGGGCTCATTAGTTCTTTCATATTAAAAATGCCAACAAATATTTGACATGAACTTTCCTTTCTCGTAATGCATATGAGTTTGCAGGAAAAAGAAACCAAAAAGCAACGCTGGATCTTTCTTTCTCCAGAGGATACAAATTAGGCCTGTCTGTCTTGCTTAGCCATCCTAATACAGACCTGCTGCCTGATGCCCAGCTCGGCTCCAGTGTGCGTGCAGTGAATGCCAAGCAGAGGAGTTTTCCTGGGACAAGTTACGGTACCTTCCCGGGTGGTGGAAATGAGGATAGCAACAACTCCTTTTGGACTGAGAGGTGAAAAACAAAAGAGACGCAAAAGTGACAGCAGTGACAGTCCTTTGTCACAAGGGCTTGAAAATTGCTGCAAACAAGTGCGTGACAGGAAAAAAGAAAGGCTGGTGGATGGTTTGCTCTTTGCTGTTTAAGATGGGGTCTTAATCCTGCTGGAGAGGCACCTTCAGTGTTACACTTGGCCATCTCACTCCAGTGAGCCCCAGAGGTGCAGCGGGCTTGGCAGATCCCATGCATAGCATTGCAGTCCCTGACACTCCTCTCCCGATGCGTTTGGGAATCCCACCAGCTCCAGACAGCATTTGGAGCATGCCAGGGTGGCAGCCAGGGTGTACAATTAGGGAAGCAGAGTTTCGCCCCTGCTTTGAGGGATGACGCTTTGAGTGATGCAGGCTACCTCCTGCATTGGGCACGCAGTTACTCCCGTTCAGGCTCTGCAGGGCAGATGAGGCTGTGCACAGACCAGACCACCTCGGCTTAGCTGGGGCTGCTCCTGTACCGCTCTGCAGGGCTGATTTTCCCGGCAATTGCATGTCCCTGCAAACACCTCATGAAAAAACGATATCATCTGAATGCCGACCTGCCCGAAAAGGTATTTATGAGACTTGTGTAATTAAACATTCATAACTTCAGCTGAAATATAGAGATGAAAGATGCAAAATGTATTTATGAAGCATTATTATGGTGATTATGCGGCTAAAACTGAAATGATCCGAGAGGGACAGCTCTCCAGCCTCGCACCTTTCTGTCAGGTTCTTTCCCTCCTTGGGGCGTAGGAACAGAGAGGCGATGGGCTAAGCTTGCTGTATGCTGCCTTATTTCATACATGGCCAGCAGCACCGCTGCGCACGGCAGGCGGGATGCTCCCCCCCTGTGTGCCAGGGCATGGGGGCTTTCAGTGGGCACGGCATTTACTCGCCAAGAACCATTAGGAGGGAAAGGAATCTCTGGAGGACCTGCCCACTCGCTGCGTGCACGGTGGTTTTCATTAGCTTCATAAATCACAGCTGAGAGCAGAGAGCCTTATCAGTTAAAATCTCATTCACGGTCATGAGACACACACACACTTTTTGGCTTCTCTCTCCTCTCCGACATCCCAAACTGCTGGAAAATAAAGCCTTGAGAGCAAGAGCAGGACTTTCTCGAAGGACCGTTAGCAGCGTGTGTGGGAGTAGGTGGATAAGGAGCATTTTTTCCCGCCTCTGCAGGCGCTGGGCCGGAATGCAGCTCCCAGCAATGTGCCCAAGGCACCTCGTGAATATTTGGGGGTGGAGCTGAGAAGAGCCATGTCTGTACCTCTCTGTGCCTTCACCCTGGAGAGTTTTTCAGGTTACAGTTACAAAAGCAAAATGAAGTGAAGCTGAGTACTGGAGCCTCATCCCGCACTGTGGGAGAGGGCGCTGCCTCTGCCCCCACCTCCTGTGCCCACCCATCCCTGCAGCTGTGCCAGTAGTGAGGCCGGTGAAGAACCCAGACACATCTGGCACCTCTGGCTGCATCTGCACCAGGAAACAGCACGGTCGGGGCACGAGCGCTGGCTCTGGCCCCTGACTGTCCATACTGTTGCGTTTTGAGCGTGCTGAATGGCACGATTTTGGCCCATGCCAGCTAGCACCCAGCCAGGCAACAGACAGGGAGAGCGTAAGCCAGGGATGATCCACCCTGTTTTAGGGACTGAGAAAATTTAGCGATGCAAGCAACAAACTGTGGCACCTCACTGAGTCTCAGAGTTCAAAAATGGTCCCTGGGGAGTGGTATTTATTTGTAGAGAGAGCTGCTGAGGGCCTGAGCACAGAGCCTGTGCCTGGAGCAGGCCTGGAGTACAGTCTGGTCTCTTATCTGTACAAAATGTCCTGCTAGAGCTGGCAAGAGGTTTTTACCTCATTTTGCTTTTGCTTCTGTGGATAAACCAGAGACACGATGCTCGAGGGCTGTCACTGCAGCAACCGGCATCACGCGTGCATCGGCCCCGTGGCACTGCTCCTATCAGGTCTGTGTGAAACACAGGGCTCCAGCAAGTGACTGACCCCCTTTTCTTCACAAGAACTGTAATGGGTGGGAAAACAGAGGGGCACGGCCGAGAGGGCAGCAGCCGTGGGGCAGGTGGTGAGGCTGGCTCAGCCCGTCCCGTCCCAGCTCCCTGCTAGGCAGCTCCGCTTTCCTGGGGTACGGCTTCTCTGCCGAGACAAGCCGAAGAGTTAATCTGGCAGGTAGACCCAGCCCGAGTTGCACGATACCGCTGAGTTCAGATTGAGTAAGTGTAATTAGATGATGAGAACCTCATGGCAGGGCGTGCCCTAGTTTCAGTCAAAGGTGGAACATCATTAAGTACCATTTACATCCAGAGAAACACCCACTTTTGAAATCGCTGATGCCAGTAACACATGCTTTGTGTTTAACTTGCTTGGTGAAATGGGAAGTCAGCGGCAGAACACAGAGTTTCTAATTTGCTTGCTGCCAGCACGGTGATTAATGGAGTTTCAAAACACCCCATCAGCCAATTATGATGGATACTAACCCTGTAATAGGAATCTCTGGCTGAATCCTCGTTACTCGGATTTAGTGCTCAGACCAGTTAGACCATAAATTATATTCTCTCTGGGAAAAAGAGCAAACTTCTCTAAGAAATAATAAGTAACTCAAGCTTTCTGTTTTGTAGAGACCAGCTGCAGGAGCAGGGACACGGTACAGTTTGTGCTCCTTTCCTATCAACATGCAATTAGGAACGATCACTCTGCACCACAGGCCACCCTTTTTCGGGAGTGCGCTCCCTTTGGGTGGGTGGAGGAAAGGCTGTGGGCAAAAACCTAAATGTTAATTTAAGAAGCGTTGTACGGCGGTGAGCCCAAACTGCACCTTCACAAAATGAATGTATTGTAGTGTATATTAATTTTTTAAAAAATTAGATCCATGTGCAATGTTACAAGTGTTTATGGTGATTTCAAGTGAGGCATAGCCTTGTCTTCCCCTCATGAAACCATTTGGGAAGAGTATGGTGAGGCAGCTGTACCTTGCTTGTTACTTTGCTTGTGTCTAGTTTATTCCAGAGTTTAAATATAAAACAAGCCGAAGGAATTCTGTACCCCAGAGTGAACAAGAACAGGTGGAAGAAGCATCTTCAGGTTTCTTTTATTTGCATGTGCTCTGTTTTAAGTTTTGGACATAAATTGCCTCATGTGCACCTTGAAAAAGAAGAGAATGTTTTTCTCCTCTATTACCTGTTGCATAGACACAGCAGTCACTGGTGAGAAGCCAGTCTCAGCCACTGCAGAGGGAGAGGTGCAAGGACTCCTGCGGCTGGCACACTCCAAATAATTATTCCAACAGAAGAATAATGTGCAAAGATATTTGATCAAATTACTTTTTATTACAGCAAAGCGGAGCACTGTGGCTGGGGCACAATGAGATTTCCACACAAGAGCAGATCATCCGTCCACCGATCCCAGATGCCTGCCTCTGGCCATAATGGGGATAGCTTTAAGCCAAGCGTGCTGCTGCTCACTTAGGGCCCTGTGTCAAATTATACTCATTTACAACTCCCCGGGGGAGCTTGGTGTCTGCCTTTGGAAACCAGAGAGGAAGGAAAGAATGAACCGCTGCAGAATTTCTACCCCTGGGCAGGAGCAAGCCCACCTCCCGCAGCAAAGCCCCATTCTCTGTCCCTCCCAACAGTCCCAGATCCAGGTCTTGCTGGCTGACCCACCGCTCCTCAGCAGCACCACCACAGGAGCAACAGGACCATCCCTGAAACGTTCGAACCAGATGTTCCTGTCCCAGTTGCAGATGACCCTTTGTGTCAGGGACTGTCTTCATTTCAGTTCTGCACTGCAAATAGCACAATGCAAGGCCAGGCCATGATCAGGGCTCCTAATCCCCATAGTAACAAAAAGAACATCAACAACCATAATAATCTGCATTGTGAGGAGAGCATGTGAGCGTGGAACACTTCCAGCACCTAAAACAACACATCTCATTTTAATATAAAATCACTAGCTGCAGCACCGTCCTGTGTGATTGTCTGCTTCCCTATCATCTCAGAGCACCCTGAAAGCATGCTCTCCTCCCCTGGATAGGGAGTACAGAGGTGATGGAGATCCCCGCTGGATGTGGCTGGGGAAGCCACTCGCCCCAGGCAGCGGTACTGCTGTGTCTCCTCCACACCTCACTCATACTGAGAGGAGAAGCACAATAAATGGGACTCTTCTCTGTCACAGTTTCCTATTCCTCTAGCCTGGGCTCTGAGTGCTGCCTTCCATTAAAGAAGAAGTGCTGAGAAGCACAAACAGTGCTGTGGGATGTGGGGATAAGAGTAAGGGAGCAAAAGGTGCAGTGTCACCATGTAGGTGATACCCCATCTCCTCCCTCCACCTCACCCCCATGCAGGGCTTTGGGGGCTGCAGGTTGCCACCAGGAGTGGGGAGTGGAGCAGGGAACAAGAGGAGATGACAGCAGAATCGCTGAGGCCTGCCTAAACTAAGGGCTGGGAGACTTCTGTATTAGGGAATCACTTTGGTCTCTGCTCTAGAGCTTCTAATAAATGCCACCCGTCTCCACATCGGTTTGTGGAGCACGTCAGTAATTCATACTGACTCCATCCACCAAGGAGCTGTCTCACAAATCTGCACTTTCATATGGTGGCTGGCATCTGGGATTGATGCTGCACATGGGTCGGCGGCAGCAAACACTTGTGGAGGAGCAGTTAATCTGCAGGATCTTTGTCAAGAGTTTCTTCAGAGCCATTGCAACGTGAAGTATCGCTGCAGCAGCTAACACAGACCTGTCCATGGCCTGTGCTAAGCCCATCTGCAAGCGCAGAAGATGGACCCTTTCCCCTCTCAGCCCATCAGTTAAACTTTGCTGTGGTGACTGACAGTGACAACATGCTCTTATGATCCAATGGATGTTTTGTCTCTGGTACAAAATGGACGTTTGTGGTAGAAAAGCACATGTGCAGGTCTTGCTGCTATAGCCAGGTCCTGCCACAGAGACAGCTGAAGGCAGGGACAACAGCTGGGAGTAGGGCTTGACCAATGCCTCCCGTCTTGGGTACGAGTCCTTGTGGCCATCTGCACCATTTGTCCCAAGAGTATCCTTGCAAGTTCCCAAGTATGGGTGGGACTTCATGAAAATTAAAAGGTGGAAACTTTCCAAACAGGAGGCCAAAATGCTGCTTATGAAGGTGTAAGTAGGGACCAAAAAAGACTTTCCCTCAGTAATGATGTTGTCCAAGCCAATGTACTTCTTTAAAGTATACATACCAATGGGAAAAGTAATGTGGTCTCACCAGGAGCTGTTCAGCTTTGCTCAGCCCTGTCCCAGCTTGGGTGTCCTCAAGTGGGTATTGCAGATACTGAGGAAAGAGGACAGAGGGTTCAATTCCCTTATTCCCTCCAGCCATGAGGATCCAGGCACGAGAGTCACCTGGAGTTGTTTGGTACGATGTTGACTTGCCAACTCCAGCTCAGCAACTCTGCTGTCCCAGGCTGCCCGTGTAAATGTGCTGTCTGTGGGCATCTCTCTGCAATGCAGCGACTGGTCTCCCTCTTTCCAAACTCTGTCCCAGCCCATCACAGTGCCAGCACTGGCTCTTGGAAATTTTCCTTTTGTAAGGGGGGACACTCCTAATGGCACCTCAATGGTCTCCTTAACAGGGCAACCAACTCTTACTCTCTTTTTTCTCATGCCTCTTCACAGGTCCTCTGCTCTCTCCCAACAGAAGTTGGACGTCAAAGCCACACAGGTTTGGGCCTGTGCAATGTCATACCACATGAGAACAGGCCTTGTCGTGCCTGGCCTCACCCTGCAGCTTTCCTCCGGTGCTCCAGCGAGCCGAGCCACTGGGGCAGCTCGTGCAAAGCCCAGCACCTGCAGACAGACCCTTCAGACATATGCTGTTGTGTGCGTGGAAAAAAGCAACCTAGGTACTCCAAGCTCAGAATCAACACAGCTGTCACAAAATGCAGACAAAAAGCAGGAAATTTCTTTCATGTAAAGGTCTTCTGCCCATCACCTGTTCACAACTAGGCTGCTCTTCACTCCTCTCTTCCCCTCGAGCCTGTGGCACCATGGCATGATTAAACTATGAATGGGCTGCATACAAGGGATATTAAAAGAAATGGAAATGAAGTATGGAGCTGATTTTTCCTTGCATTATTCAATTCACAGCCCCGGCAGAGAGCAAGGACCAGTAATCATTTCAGTGACTGAAACTCAAGCAGGCAGTCAGAGCCTCGCGAGAATAAATGATACAGCAGGAATCCAGCAGCATCTATTACAATAGGCAAGCAGGAGGAGGATGCATTGGGCATTACCCGCATAAAAAGCTATCAAGTAAAAATGACAAAGTTCACCTCTTCTCAGGATCTGCTGGAAAGGATGTCAGCGCTGATGTAATCACTGGGCTACCTTGTAGTCTCTTCTTCATGTAATCAGCGCTTTTCCCTGGGTCAAGAATTCCGGGTTACTAATGGATCAGTCAGTTCAGCTTGGTCATATGCCATGTCAGCTTTGTTTAGAACTGTTGTCAGAAGTCATAAATCACAGCCCAAATTTAGTTAATTCTCCCAGTTAACAGCATTTTTCTATCCTCCAATGGACACAGTAACAGCTGAGCCACCTGCACAAAATGAATCAAAATACTTTTTCTCCTCTGCACAAAAAGATCAGTGTTCTCTTTTTAGCAAGGGTCTGTGAAGATTAAATACACAGATAATTTGCTAGTCAAAGTGAACTTCAAGAATATCTCTGGAGGTAGCCCCAAACCAATTACAGATATTGCTCTTCCCAGTATACCCCTTACAGCCAGAAACCTCACGTAAAAAAAAAAAAAACAACATTTCTTGATTCTTATCCAAGAGCACTAAGGCACATTTCCCTTCCAACATGGGTAGCAAAACCTCCCTTTGGCTCAGTGATTTGATCTGAGCTGGCGTTTTACACTTCTGAGTATCAGTCTATATAGGTTTCTCCATTTGTTACATTTGTAAAGGGATTCTATTTAGTAGGTAGTCCCAACAATGGACCTGAAAATTTGCTGTTTGTGACTACAACAATTGCTTTCTCGGTGGCTACTTGTGCCCACCTTTAAAGCCTAGCCCGGCTATGCACATTCAGCTGAAAATTGTACTCTCCCACTCACTCCCATTTGTTCTGTTTGTCCTATTAGGGTTATATAGCCCCTGATCTAGTTACATCTAACCCCTTCATAAAGACAAAACCGCTGCAGGATACTTTGAAAGTACTGAGGCTGTCAACCAGAGTCTGGATGTTCCTGATACATGGAAACCTAATAGGGGAGGATATGTTTCAACAAAAATAGTAACTTTAGCAGGACAGTATTTTTCCCAAAGTTTCACCTTCTGTGTCAGGGAGCTGAAACATCCAGCCCTCTGTAGGCCGTAGGCACCAACTGGTTTTGCACTGCTTTTTTGCACAGTCTTCAAAGTCCTGACCCACAACTGCAATATCAAAAATGAAATAATAAGCCTAGGTTTAAATAACGGATGTGTTTTGTGCAGGGACATACATGGACAAGTCTAGGCTGGAAGAAGTGAGTATATGGTGCAGCAGTGCCCGATGGGGCGGGGGGTACGGCTGGGCTGGGGGTACGCTACAATCATTGGTGACATACTGCAAAGGGACAGGCTACAAATGAGAGCTGAATTCCCTCACCACCAGAAAGCAGACTGAAAGAGAAACCTTAACCTAGTTATTTCCTCACAGAATATTCTTCAAGAATCATTCCCAATATGATTTTGCCTTAGAGCTTCTCCCACATGTGTTACAACTCAGGTTTATCTTGAATATTGCAATAGTAAAACACTTTGCTAGATCTTTTCTGTCCCTTAGCCAGATAACTTCAGACAACTTTTTCCTGTCAAAAGGCTTGTGAAAATCTGGCTGTAAGTTAGATTTGAGTACAACCACTGTCCCCAGGCACTCCTATTAAGCTTGAGGTAATAAATAACAGGTCACCAATGGGCAAAAGTATCTTACTTATAAAAGCATAATGCATTGTCAGTATGCCCACTAAAATGCAATAAAGACACTTTTCCTTCGACACAAAAGAGTTGTATCTCAGTGCTACTGCTGTGTTCAGGGTGCAATAACCTCAAGATAGGTGTATTCCTAAACACAGTGCTTGCCATTCACCTTAAACCCCATTGATTGTTGCTTTCAGTCATACTGTTGTTTTGTATCTGGCGTACATCAAAGGAAGTGACACCCACATGAACTCGAAAAGCCATTAAAATCCCACATAGTTTCCCTTCAAAGAGCATTTATGGAAATTGCAAGATCTATAAGCCATTAGAGAAAGACAAGAATAGATTCTGTAGAATTGGTTTTCATCCCTTTCTCTTGCCAACCTCAGAGACTTCCAGGATGCTTAAAAAGCTACAGAAACTGTGCTTAATGAATCATTTGAAAAAAAGGTAGAAAAGCTTATTATGATCCTTTGAGAGAGTCTTATCTGATTCTTCTGAGCACCAGTATTATTTTTACATGTAAATAACTTTGTTAAGATGCAGGTCGGCAAAATCAGGAAATAAAGCCCAACACGCGTTGCTTTGCACCAGCTGCCTCGCTTAGCTCATCTCGATGCGATGGGGCGAAACTAAAGATCCTCAGTGATATGTCTGAGAGTGGGGACATTTTTACATTGTGTGGCTTTGGTGGGCACGGGCTTACCCGCCATGAGCTCGCTCCGGGTCAGCTGCCTCCAGCCATCCTGCCCTAGGAGAGGTGTGGTCCACGGCACCCTCTCCTCGTTCCCTGCCAAAGCGCAGCTGCTTCAGCTAAATTTGTTTCAAAAGCCCCTTCAACTTGAAAGGAGGGCAGATTTGTATTTTCCTCTGCAGTTCTGCCACGTGGGAGGTGCCTTGCTAAATTAATCTGCTAACAAGGTAGCTAGCTGTTTAAATAACATCCAAGAAATACCACCGATACTTTATAAACTTGACAGAGAAATCTCATGTGGTTGTTTACTTCTGACCTTGACACAGTGAGCTCCTCAGGGCCAGATTTCTAGCCTGAAATAAGGTCTAGTCCACTGTAAATAAAACAAAACCAGCAGTCTCAGGTTGTCCTTTGTTCCTTAGATTCCCCTAACAGCCTCTATAGGAATGAGCCCATGATACGGGTATAAGGAAGCCCTAAAAGAACTTGCTCTTCTTTCCTTACACAACGAGCCTTTCAAACCTGCTTATTCATTTGAACCGAAACCTCAGGAAAATAGCTGTAGTCAAGCAATTAGCAGTCCTCCAGCAGGTCTGCCACATACACATCACCGATAGCCCAGGTTAACCTCACAGGGCCACCAGTCATGGGGCTTCACTGCAATTGGCAGAATGATGAATGCTTACACCTCATATTGACTCCAAATAGAGCTGACTGAAACAGTTTGGTTGAAATGTCTATTCACCTAAAAAATAAACGGTTTCAGATGAAGGGAAACTATTTACAAATGAGATCAAATTTGTTGAAGTTTCACACACACCTCCCACCTTCCCCTCCCATGATAAGGTTTGGGAAAGTAAGGGAAGTTATCTTTTGAAACAAGATTTTCTAAATAGGACTGACCCACATTCGTTTTGCAAGAATAAAAACTCCTCTGCATGAAATAAAACATTTTGTTTTGGACTGAACAAAGTGTTTCACTGAGTCTTAAACATTTCACACAGGGCTCCTTTCTGTGAGAAATCCAAAGCATTTTCATGCTGACTTGACACAAAATTACTAATTTTTTTTGCACTGTTCCAAGGGTCTGGGTTCTATCTAGCAATGAGGAAACATTGAAATAATTACTGTTATTGAGATGGCTTGGAGCTACTTCTCATACTTTAAGAAATCCCCTTGTAATAAAACCTGCTGCCAGGCAAAATTCATCAGGCAGTGTTAGAAGAACTTGGGGTGAATTTTGAGTATGCTCGGGTCAGATTTCAATTTCAATCTGACAAGCCTGTGGCTGTAAACTAGCAGGAACTGTCAGCTTTGAATATATTTCCATTTGGGCTGTGCAGTGTGTTGCGGCTTGTTATTCAGACATAGATCCGCGGAGCTGAAGTCACAAGGACTGGAACTTGATTTAGAAACCAAACTTGGTTGGCACGTTTCCCCAAACTGAACTCTCTATCATAAGATCTTAAAGAAGTAAATACCTTAAATGTTTCTCCCCAAAGAGAGAAAACTCCATTTGAACAAGACCTCTCCGCATGCCACTTTTATCATTTAGTTCCTCTTTTATATGTAGGTCATATTAAAATACACGTCTACGTCATTTTAAAAACATCTCAACTTCTCCCTGGGTAGCGTCACTGATTCGAGTGGCACCTCTAGGTATAAAACACAAAAACCTCTTTGTGCGTTGATGGTTCCACAGACACGTTGTGAAAGAAGGTCTGAAAATGGTCCAGAACACTGTCAACATTTTCAGTTTCAAAAGCTTCCTTCTACCATTGGTCTTGCTGTGCAGACTCCTACTTTCCTAATCCAGGCTAACATCCTGTAGAGACAACGGAGATTGTGCATGAGTGAAGATTACATAAAATTAGGGAAAGAGACCTTGCCTTTCTGCTAGGTACATCTGTGGAAAAAAAAGCAATGTATGCATTGCCCTGTTCAGCACAGCTCAGCAAATAGCTGATTTTTCAGTTTGATCATTGAAAAAGCAAAAATAAAGGAAGAGGGGAAAATTAATTCAGCTGATAGTGTATGGAAAATGTTCAGAGATTTTTGTCAAGTAAAATTTTAAAAACTATTTTTTTTTTTATACTGGAAATGTGTTGTTTACTTTTGTTATGGGACAAAAGCTTCACCTTAGCCTATTTAATCCTTGTTTGACTTAATCCTTTAAAAATAGGATCAATTTTAAAATTAATACTGTATTTCAGAACAAACATCACAATCTTTAATTTGAAAATACCAGAAGGAAATGTATCAACTTTTTTTTTTCTAATTCTCTATTTAAAAAGAAACTGATTTTTAAGCCCCAAATTCACCATACTTAAAAAATGTTTTTGGTGACTGTACGTTAAAAAAAAGGAAAAAAAAATTCATAGGCTAAGTTTTCTTTTGTTGTTTAAATAAATTTCTTCAAATCATTGTGGCTAATTTTAAGTGTCCTCAGTGGGCAGTCTGATATGTTTGATTTATTTTCTCTACCATAAGTGTTTCAGATGTCCTAAGGGCCCAGCCGAACTGTCTATGGTCTATCATAAATTATGGGTCAGAGGGAAAATGGCAAGATAACAAATACCTTTTATTTCACCAAGAAGAGAAATACTGAAGATATCTTATACAGGGCCAAAGCTCAGACCCTAGCCAAGGAGTCTAGCTGCTGAGCAGGACCTCAGCACGTGAGATGACAGCAGATTGAACCTGAAGGATCCAGGGTAGCAGAAGCTAGCGAGGCCACCCAAAAGTGCTCGGAGGAGACATATAACACCTGCATCTGCACAGTGTTTTCCTCGCCTTTGCCAGCCGTCCTGCAAGGAGTAGTGTGTGCAGACGGGGTGGTGGTGGGGATGGCAGAGGAGCTTGGCACCACCTGGTGCTGCACCTGTGGTAGGACAGATGCCACCTCAAGCTCAAGCTCGCTTCTCACAGTCCGGCAATGAGGCCCTCTCACCCTGCCAAAGCTTCCTGGATGCAGGAGTTTCCTGGGACAGCACAAGGTCTGTCCCGGAGAGTTAACCTCATGTTTAGCCGAGGGATAGCATGGGATGATGGGAAGCATTATCAGCCAGGCTGGAAGAGGGGATCGGTGTCCCATGGCAGGATGCTGGGGCTACTGCCAGAGGTGGGCACTTGGCTGGCACTGGGGACTGGACAGCTGACTTGAGATGGCAGCGCCTTCCCAGCCCAACTCATGGGGTCCACAACACATGGTGTTCACAGCTGTGAGGTTGTGACTGTCTGCCCACAGTGTCCATTTTCAGATATTTGCAGGGGTTGCACACATCCAGAAAGTAAAAAAAAAAGCCTAAAAAAATGACCAAAATCCACTTAGATGACACTTCCTTGCAAAATACAATGAGATGTCTTAGATATGCAATAGAGCTAATTACATGCTACGACAGCTGATGTGATATCACGTATGGGAGTTTATAATTTCAGCTCATGGTCTAAAGCCATTCAAAAAACACCCAAAAGGTCCACTGGGTGAAAAAAAGGGCTTTCCAAGTTTGTTGCTTAGCACAGCGCAATAATTCATGTGCAGTTAAGATGTGCAGCGCACGTTTCTAATTTACTTAGATGTCAATCAGGGATAATTGCTGCAGTCAATGAAGCTATGCCAGCGTAACAGATACAGAAGAGACTAGCACTCCGTGTTTCTCAGTTTGCTCTAGCTGGAGAAAGAAGCTTCCTATTACTGACAGTATTGCAGATTCTATGCATTTTTAGAAACACAGGTTTTGCGGCATAATTGCAATATTTGAAATAGTTTTGCATTTTTCCATTCCTTTTTATGAAACAAAATCTTGCATTCTAAACCCAAAACTTCCCTTGACTTCTTTCCACTGATAGCGATCCCACTCCTGAGAAAGCAGCTGTCTTAGTGTATTAGCAATCTTGTCTATCTTGACTTCAAATATACTAATTTAATTAGGAAGGGGCTGGGAGAAACAAAATCTTCTCACTCTTGGATGTGATCATTGGTCCTCAGGGAAAAGCCCCCTCCTGCCAGAGCAAACATGTCTATTTTCATGCAGTTCATGGCCTCCATGATCTCTGGTTCCATATGGGCTTAACTTGATGAAGAATATGCAGCTACACACTCTTTTTAGGAGTCCAGTGTGACTTGTTTAAACATGAACCATTATTAATGTGTGTCAAGACACATGTATTGTAGTAGTCACACTGACAAAACAGAGGGAGGTTACTGCAACCATTACAGCTCTGCACAAGGAAATAATCAGCAGACCCTGATGAGCCCTTTCAAATGGGGCTTAGCGTGATAAGGTGAATGTTGGATTCACCCGAGATGACAGATGCAATGTTAAGAAGGAGCAGTCAAGTCTGAAAGTTTGGGGAAGACCATGGAGGGTGCACACATTACTCTCAATCTGTGAAAAAATACTGGCAAACCCCCTGTTTTTCCACTCACACTCATAAAATGTTCCTAGTCTTTAAATTTCTTTTTTTTTTTTTTTTTTCTGCTGGAGCAGCATGGATTAGCATTCCTTGCACAGGCTGTGGGTATTTTATAGAGCAGATCTACCAGCACTTCAAAAACATTTACATTAGGTGCTGGACAGTAGCCTTTTCTCAGAGAACATATTTCATTTGGCCACACCACAGTTATATATTGTCAAGACCCCTATCATCAGCCAGTAACTGCACCTCATTTTACTTCCTTGCTGCATCTTATCACACACCAAGTGCTGACATCCTTGCATGGACATAACTCTTACCGCAGCGACTGATGAGAGTAACTGCAGAAGCTCTGCAGATGAAGGTATCTATAGGCTCAAATTTAGGCTGGGCTCAGGGTGATTTCAGATGATGTGAATTAAATTCAGCGACAGCCCTGAGAGAACTCTCTTCAGAGAAGGTGCGGCCATTTTCCAGGATATTGCACGTCTTCCTGATTACAAGACCATTGACTGCATCGAGCCACCGTACTGCAGCCATCGGTAGGAACCATGATCCAGCAATTAGAACAAAAGACTGCAAGTCACCATCAGATTATTAGTTTCTGTATGTGTGGCCTTCCGTTTCCTAGGAGTCAGTAACCCATCTGTAAAGCAGGGGCTTTAATAATTTGCTAATAATAATCAGGCCACATAGGTTTGCAAAGCACTCTTCGGTTGAAGTAAATATAGGAAAATATTACGAACTGTGTTGACATTTTGCATTTTGAAGCTATGCAGTGTTCTGATCCACTGCTGTGCTGTAACCTGTGCAACTCTTTCAACGTCAGGGCACTAAACCTTTTCTGCTTTAGAAATCAGAGCTAGAGGCTGTAGCAAACAATACCCCGAGCCTGTCTTTGTAAGCGTGCAAACCCGATGACAGGTTTTCATCTTCCTTCTCTAAGCATTGCAGAGAGTAGGAGAGGAAAGGTTATAATTCCATTCTGCACATTTTCTAATGGTGTACTTTCACGTCTCTGCGTCCAAGACCCCAGTCAGACCGGATCCCACTCTAAACACTGGCTGTTGTTGGTCCTGCTCCTGGGTCCTTTGTGAGACAGCCTTGCTAGGCTGGGTTCCTGTTTCAGAAATGTAAACATCAGTAGTAGGCACTTCAGTTTATGTATATTTCTACATTGCTATATAATGCTCCTTTCACTTGAAAATACTCTTCAATATAAAATGAAAAAATACCTTTAAAAAAAAAAAATTCTCGTGCTCCCATTGGCTAACTAGCAGCCTATTTTTTCACACTGCAGAGTACTTAATATGCTTCACCCTCTGCCTTCCCTTATCAGGTTTCCCCTTTCATTCAGCTGAAGACTTCTTACTTTGCATTCTCTGTTTGTTCTTGTGCCTTATCCGCTTCCAACTTAATTGACTAGAAAAGCTCCCAGTAACATCAATGTCATTTAGATCAGACTCTTTCTCCTCTTCCTCCCCTAAAATGCAAATAGGTGGTGTGTTTGTTTCCTAATTTTGATGTGGCTGTTGTTAAGGTCATGGCCTATGGATTGTGCAGGTGGTGGAGGCTGCTGACAGTACTGCTTAGAGCGGGGCTATTGCTGTCCCCACGCAATCATGAGCAGGACTGCAATTGGTAGTTGTGGCCTGCTCGTATGCCTGGGGTATATGAAAACACATTTCGCAATGGATCGTGGTAAGCATATAATGCGCCTATTCAATACATACGTTTGTTAGAGGTGACAAGAAATATTTAAAGACTGGAGTTCATTTGTGCCCTGTTTCCTCATCAATAAGGAGGAAATGTTTTTAATGCCCAGTTGGTTTAGCAGTGGGAGTAGGCATGCTTTTTGTACTGAACCAGACTGGGTATCAGCCAAGCCCAAATCTTTAATACCTGGCTACAACCAGCTAGGAACACCCAGAAAAGTGTTGGTATCGTCAAGCCTTTGATGGGGAAGGCTGAGGTTTCAGAGCGTGCAAGGCGAGCTCCAGCACTGACCTGTCTCCAGCCAGTTCCCCGCTGCGTTTTACAATTAGCTAAATCACAGCCAGGACTTTTTTTTTCTCCTTAAATAAATATTTCCTTTCTCAGTGTCTAGTACACTAGGTGCTACTGAAAGAAACATGCACTTTTCAAAGTAATTATTCATGCTTTTCCAATTTACCTCCAACTTCGAGTTCCTGAGTTTCTCAGTGAAAGCTGCTTTTTCTCTTTGCTCTCACAGACCTAGTTTTGGGGGATCTGCTCTGGGTACAGGAAGACCCTTAGGTCACCCCACACAGTCCAGCACCATGACCCACCCTCCCTCTGCTGCTGGAGAAAGCTGTTTCCTCCATGATACTTTGCTGGAAACTGGCAGGCTCCTTTTGCCCACCAGCCCCCAAATAACCTTTATTTGCATTAAATCACAAGTGAGTATTGCCCAGGCCCTGAATCAGCAAACATGGCTGTGGCCAAAACATGCCTTCCAAAAGGGCGCTGATTTTCTCTAGTTCTCTCAATGGTTAATTACCCTCATTGTTAGAAATACACACTTTGGACTCAGCTTCCAGCCATTGGTTTGTGTTTTACTGTCCTCTGCCAGAATAGATATAATTTTAATGCATACAAGAGGAGAAAATATTTTGTAACCAAATAACCCTGGTAGCTAAGCCTTCAAATAGTTTCTGTGGCTCCTATTTTCACACTCTCTGAAGTTTTAATACTATATCTGCCAAAAAATGTTGACACAACACCTGACAACTCTGTTATATGACTCAGCTTCATGTAATATGTATCCATTCTCTGTTTCTTTCCCTGCAGACTGTTTATTGCCCTTTTTGCCTTTTCCACATTATTACTAACAATTTTACCATTCCTATCTAGCAAGAGGCCTTAATCTAGTGTACACTTGTATTTGTTTCTAATATCTTTCTAGTTCTTCCTATTGTCCCTTGCCTTGTGCTTTAAATAGCTACTTGTTTGTACCCCTTGCTATCTGTTTTCCGTGTGTGATATATTGCTTTGTTATTTCTAATTGCTTTCTCTTTGCAGACGAGCCAAGAAGGTCTGTTAGCCAGAGCTCTCTTATCTCTAGAGTGCGAAACTGTGGCTTACTGGCCAGCTAATTAGTTCTCTTAAAGGACTCCTGTTTCTCTCTTTACACCTTTCCTCCCAATTAATTTCACTGGTAATTTTCTTTAACTTTGGGAAATTAGCCCTTTCGAAGAACCAAACCGCGACCATCTTTTGTCTGCCCACAGTGAATGCAATCAGGTCGTGATCGCTGATCCCTAAGCAACCAGCGCTTCCAGACAAGCGATTAATTCATCTTCACCCGTCCTAATGAGATCTAGAAGAGGGTTACCTCATGGTGAGTGTGATACCTTTTCTGAGAGCTGTGGAAATTATCACCTGTAACTTTGAGAAATCCTAATAATCTCGCTCCTGGAAGGTGTCAGTGGCCGGCTCACACCAGAGCGCATGCCCTTCATTAATTAATACCTCCCCGCCAGAGCACATGGGAAAATCCTGCAGGAGATGTTGTTTTTCGTGACAAACGTGATGCACACTACGTCTTCAGCTGAAAGCAACACCGGGCCTGCTGGCTGGTGACCGAGGTTGTGTTTGCAGCTGTTTAGATGCTCAGCGCATAAACCATCTCCTCCTCCCTGGCACGGCGGCAGCTGCCGGGTGGGTAAGTGCGTGCAGCAGTCGGGAGCTGGTGCAGGGTATGGTTCACTGGCTGCCTAAGTCACTTTGAAGCTCGGGCACCTCTCCAGATGTCACACACTTCACTTCCAGTAATTAGATCACTGTGACAGTTCGGTACAAGAGGTTGAGCCTGTGCAGTCTGTCTCTGCTCCGGGAATTCAGCTTCCCGAGTCCCCCCGTGACAGCCTTCCCGCTCTGCAGCACAGCCACAGCCGCCCTCAGCTTGTCCCCAAATGGTCTTGGTGCAAGCACGACTCTGTTATACACTGGGAAAATCAGTTTTCCTAGAAGAATGGAGTCCTTGGAAGGTTTTTCGCTCTCCATTGGGACAAGGCAATGCATTTTCATCCAGCTATTGATGAAATCATTACTGCATGTGAAGCTGTGGGGATTTCTATCCACAGTTTTTTCCCCCTCTGCATCATCATCATCATCTGGTTGCCATTTTTCTTTAAGACATACACTGCTAACAACTAAGTTTTCTCCCCCACCTTTTACCACTACCCTTTTAATGCACGTCCCAGCGTTGAATTACTTGTGCTCAGCAGAAAGGTGGCTCAGTCCTTCTGAAAAACAGCGTTCTTTTCAACCTGTTCAGCAGGAAGCCTATCTCCACTCCTTAGCCGGTTCCAGAGGGGAGAGGAGTACTGAATAATTCATTAAAATACTCCTTTTCCTTCCACCAACACACTGATTCGCAAGAGATAAAAATCTCCTTCTACCTGACTGTGTTTCTTTGTCTGGGAAAGTCAAATTAGCACAAAAGGCCCATAGCTCCTCCTGCTGCAGAGGTATTTTGGGTGTCCTGCTGTGAGCTGGGAGGTGAGGCTTAAATGCCTACAGCTGCTCGTGCTCAGTTATGAGCTTTCCACCCGGTGCTGGGAAGGGTGCCCTGGGCACACTGGCAGCCAGGAGTGCTCCTCACACCTGGGTAGAAGTTCAGGTCCACCCATGAATGGAGGGAGCTCTCATGCAAGTATCACGAGTATCAGCAAGGACCCCTCTGAGGGGTGGATAATCCTAATGCTTGCTGACATGTGCTCACTTTTGGCAACAAAATAAATGGCTGTCTACTCTAAACAGAGGGGCGGAAGATGAGTGGATTGCACGTGGTGGTTGGGAAGAGGCAATGGTGGCGGTCAGCACACAGCCCTGGCTGTTAGGATTTCTAGAAGTCCCTGCTCTGCTAGAGGATCCTTGCGTAAGCTTGGGCAAGTACTTGACTCTCTCTGTCACACAGTTTATTTCCCCATCCTAAACTTCTGCCTCTCAGGGCATGGGGGAAGGGGGAAGTTCTGGTTTTGGTAAGCTTGTGTGGGATCCTTTGCGAGATGCACGTAAATATTTCACGGTTGCAAGGAATACAAGGAGGGAAGAAAGAAAAATCACATGAAAGGCTTGTATCTAAAAGCATTTTACAAAGTATCTGCGGTGCACAAGGCCAACACATTCCAGCCAAGATGAACGTGTCTGAAGAACAATCTCTTATATTATGCAGGAACAGTTGCAAGCGGCTCTCTGGGCTAATACTTTTTTTCACTTTTGAAGCTTTTTCAGGAAAGGCAGAAGAGAATTGGAGACTTATAAATCAGGCTCAGCTCTGTGCTTGTTGCTGTTAGTGTCACAACTCCTGGCAAGGGATGCTCAGAGAAAGAACGCAAGAACAGGACAGATGTGCAGAGCTAGAGCCTTGATTTGATGTCCTTATCTCCAGTGACCTGCACATTCGAGACTTCAGGGGTCACAAGTGGTATTCTTGTGCTTGGTAACCCACAATAGACTCACCTTCCATGAGTTTGTCTAAGTTTTTTATGACCTGACCTGAAAGTTCTCCCTTCAAGGACATAATGAAGTGACGGGTTCCACAGACGACCCATTTGAGTGACCTGAGCTGCTGCTAGGCTATTCTACCTGACAACCCCTAGCTCTTGTATTGCCCCTTCATCTTTTCTGTGCTTCTGATGATTTTACAGGCTTCTGTAGGACCACCCCTTTTCTAGGCTAAGAGTCCTCTTGTATTTAGCATCTCTTCAGACATCCCTTCCATACACTGGATCATCGCAGCTTCCATTACTGCACTCTTCCCTGTTCTGCCGTGGTTTAGAGGCTGATAGAGCCAGCAGATCTGCACACAGTTTAAAAAATGCAAGTGCACCCTGGATTTATTCAGGAAAATAATAATGGATTATGATTTCTTATCTCTTTCCTTTCCTCCTGGTTCCTTATGCTCTATTTGCTTCCTTGACCTCTACAAATATTGAGGTGCCATTTCAGGAGTGCTCTCTCCTCTATCCTCAAGATCTCAATCCTGAAAGGTAAAAATAGTCTGGAGTCAATTGTAAGGCACACAAGTTTGTGTGCTCTCCCTTATGCACTAATTTACATTTGTGTGCTCTCTCTTATGCTCTAATTTACCATTATCAGCACTGAATATGGTGTCCATATATATTTCAGCACTGCAAATGAAGAAGGAAAAAAATCAGACTGGTGAAGTGCCTGTATGCAGAAGCACAGCTAGATGATGGTATTATCAGCCAAAATAAGCAGAAGTCAGGTGAGAGTCCCTAAACGTCCAGCCTGTCCTAAACATCATAGCTACGAGTCTGGGCATACCCCTGTGCGCGGTGCCAGATTTTGTAACCCCATAAAGAGGGCCTGGGGTTACAGAATCACAGAATCACAGAATGGTCAGGGTTGGAAGGGACCTCTGGAGATCATCTAGTCCGACCCCCCCACCAGAGCAGGGTCACCTACAGCAGGTTGCACAGGACAGCGTCCAGGCGGGTTTTGAATGTCTCCAGAGTGGGAGACTTTACAACCTCTCTGGGCAGCCTCTTCCAGTGCTCTGCCACCCTCAAAGTAAAGAAGTTCCTCCTCATGTTAAGATGGAACTTCCTATGTTCAAGTTTGTGCCCATTACCTCTTGTCCTAAGCTTGGGCTCCTTCCCCACATGGGGTCCTTAGCCCTTGGGAATTAGGTGCCCGTGCAGAGGCAGCAGGGACAGAGGCATCCCCCAGCCGCCTGCAGAGTGACCAGACGGCGTCCAGTCTAGCCAATGGGACATGCTGGGGGAAAGGTTGCTTCTTAAAACGCACCCCTCTTACAAGCTCAGTCATCTATTTCCAGACTGCAGGGAAGTCAATCTGTCAGACCAGGATTCACAGCCTGTAATTCTCGTTTGTGTTAGATAGTTAAGCATCCCTTCCAACAGGACAGCTGGGGGAGGGAGGAGTAGTGCCAGTCTTTTCTGCAAAAATATGGCTGGGGCAGAGCGCCCACACCTTACTTCACGCAGGGGAAGAGCAGCACACCACCCATGCAGTCAGCAGGAGCTGTGGGTTCAACTCCTTCACCAGCCTGAAAGGGTGAACCCAGCCCTGGTCGCCAAGCTCGGGGGCAGTCCAGGAAAGGATCGTCCCTTTCAGGTGGGGGCTGAAACTGCCATCTGTCTTCCACATTGACTGGCATCTTCTCTTCCTCAGGCTGCTTCTTCTGAAGGAGTTGTATGGGTCTAATTTTTCTTTCCTTGCCTTATAATGAGTCTGCACATTTTCAGGTCAGAAACTTTCTCTCTTGCATAACGCTCAGCACAAATGACGAGCAGTCTGTTCGTAGTTACTGTTAAAATTATATCATCAAAACTTGTATTATATCTTGGCAAAGTCTCTTCCCCTCTTCGTGTACAAAGAGATGTGATTAACTGCTGCGTTTCCACACTTGGATTGAAAAGCTTTGTGGGTTTTGTCAGTAGTTAACATAATTCACGGAAAACCAGGATACAACCTTGAGGCTAAATGTGGCCCATTGAATTCCACAATGGGGCAATGGCTAGATCAGGGTACAGCAAAGCATGCCAGAAGCAAAAGCCTTTGTGGGCCATAGCTCCATAGGAAAGATTAAATCAGCCACAATCTGCTCCATTTTATGTAAAATAGGTGCAGCCCTAAAGCTCCTGGCAAGTCGCCACTGAAGCCTTTGGCTGGACAAAGTTTGGGCATCTTTGTGTAAGTGTTAATTGCCAGCTGTTGGTGACTGGAAGGTTGCCAGGGATAGATTGACTGCAGCAGTGTTTCTGGCTGAAATATGGCTTTTATAAAATAATCATCTCAAATCTATTTAGTGCCTCGCAACAGACACATCTGTACCTATCAGTTCTTCTGTCTAGAGCATCTGCACATGGAGATGACCTTAAAACAACATTATAAATACAGTATATGTGACATTCAGGCTGCCTATTCCGACCTCACAGTGGGAGGCAATGATAAATAGCAGCTATCTCCACAGCAGCACTACATGATGGCTTAACCCACTCACGTTCATAGCCCTTCACATTTAATTTACAGCAAGTCTGGGATACAGAGCACTGAGGCTTCTGAATCATGCTGTAGGATTCCGTGCAGTCCTATGTGCTTCAGCGTTTTAAATAATAATATAACCATCTCAGCTTTTCAACATCTGGGATATTTGCAATATTGCAAACTGCAGATTTTGAAATATTAAGGATGTTTGCAGATATTTAGCCCCACAATTGGATGACAGATTAAATAGTATACTATTCTTAGACAGAACATGAGGCCCAAAGGCCAACATTCTCAAATGTGTGTATCTACAGACCAGTATAAAGTGGGTGATTGAGTTCTTAAGATTAGTTTTCCATATGAGAAAATGTTACCTTAAGAAACACTCGGTGAAAAGTCAAGCAGGCACTGCCTGGATGCCTGGAGAGCAGCATTCATTACATAAACAAGTGTAGCATGAGAAGGGTGATCCTGATGGTTGGAGCACTAGACTGAGTGAAGGCCTTTAATTGTCCCATGCTGAGAAATTACCATTTGGCTTTGGGGCTTATGATGTATTTGTGGAACTTCCTCACCATCACTGCAAGTGAGTGAAAACTTAATCCACAGAAACTATCATGCCCCTAAAATGCTGCTCATTCTGATGTATCGTCTCTCACCATGCACCTTTATCTCTCTCATCTTGCACTTTTCTGTCATTTGGTACCCCAGTGACCTTATACCTCCAGCTCTCACTCCCAAAGACTGTGTCCCCAGGAATGGTCCTGCCTGACTCTGGCTCTGGGAGGTCAACACTAATTTCACTGCTACAACAGAGATGAGCTCTGCCCCATCAAGTACCCTGCTCCAAGTCCAAGTCTGCAAGCTTTATATCTCAATTTTCTCTGTTGCCATGTGTGTTTGGGTCTGCTCTTATCAAATACAGTTCCACAACACAAGGTCCGAAGGGAGCCCCAGCACCCCGGAGGACTCGTAGGCTAAGCCTTTGGCCTCTGAAAGACACCTTTCTCTTCAATTTGAAATTATTTTTTGATCTCAGGCCACTGCCTGTCAGTGCAGGAGGAGCAACTTTGTTTGGTCCAGACCTCTCGTAAAGCCACCGAGGTGCATCATTTCACATTTCCATAGACAACAGAGGCACTCCAGACACTGTAAAACTCAGACCATTTCATGGAGCAGCATGTGAGCACTTCCAGTTGCTTCAAACTGCATTGGCTAGAGTTATGATCAGCAACAGTGGTAAATATTTACATTATCACAGGGCACAAAAACCACAGAGGGGAGACTCACTGTGCTGGACACTGTTAAAATAAAAAGGAAAATATTCTGTTCTGCTCAGTCAGATTTTCTCTTTGTACCATGAGAGAGCTCTTTTCCCAAGAAGCTCTGGCAGTCTGGTAATGATTGGTTTCATTCATTGCCACTCAGCACCGAGCATTGTCCGAACAACACAACTCCTGGTTCTGCCTGGGGAGGTGAGCAAAACTCCTCTCCTCTCCTCTCCTCTCCTCTCCTCTCCTCTCCTCTCCTCTCCTCTCTCGTAATGAGGCATCTCCTGTCCCCTCTTCTCTTGTCTATTTAGTTCACCTAGCATCACGGCAGAGTTTTTCTCCCNTCTCCTCTCCTCTCCTCTCCTCTCCTCTCTCTTGTAATGAGGCATCTCCTCTCCCCTCCTCTCCTCTCCTCTCCTCTTTTGTAATGAGGCATCTCCTGTCCCCTCCTCTGTTGTCTATTTAGTTCAACTAGCATCATGGCAGAGTTTTTCTCCAATTGCATCTGCATGCACATAGCATACAGACTGGTTGCAGCTGGGGTTTCTATGTGGAACTCCAACATGAAAATAGAATAACAATAAAATGTTAATAGAGCATAGGTGTGCAGGCACACACTTCTGCCACGCTTACAAGTGTTTGAGCTGTCATTAGAGCTACATGTCAGGCTGCACAGGTTTCCCATTACAATCTGCTCTTTTGCCACTGCTTCTCAGCTTGTGAAATTGCCGGTTCCATTGAATGTCTTACCATGAATATAATTTTTGAAAAGCTGAGTAAAAACTCTTCACCCGTATAAAAAAATCAGGTGGTTGGGTTTTTTTCCCAGGGATATCTTTATATTGCTGATTCCTACTACTCATCACAGAGCTGAAACTCCTTATGGCTTACAGGTCTAGTTTAACAAATGTGTGATGGCTATTAGGCAACCAAATAGCCATTCTCAGTTGGAGTAGTCATTCATTAAATCCATTATCCATAGCTCCTTTCAACCAGGCATGTTTCCATGAGTGGTGTGAGAATTTTGATGCTAGTGATTTAAACACACAGTGGAGCAAACTCGTACTGCAGTAAAGATTTTTAGCAACTCCCTTAGCACCTTCATTGGCTCTGCCAAGCAGCTAAATGCAATTTAATCCAAATGGCCCAGCAATTCAGATGTGAACCTTCCACAAGCAAAGACTGTTCTGTGACTTAGCTGCTCCTAATGGGAACATATGCTGCAATACTTCAGAATGATTCAGAAACCACCTAAAAGAGCGAGTTGTATTTTTTTGCCTTCTATGAGTTTAACACTTCTAGTATCTGAGAATGACAGTGGTGCTACATGCTATATTAGTCTTAACTTTACTTTTCATTTTGAGCCAGTGCAAACTTTAAGCAGAGCGAAGATTTAAGCAAAGTCTTTTCAGACAGCTTTCCTTTGGAGAAAAGATGAATATTTAATACTTGCCACCATTGTACTGCATGCACGTGCAGAACATACAATATAGATGAATGAAGGTTCAGTGGCAGGCCAACAACACAGTTTTCAACAAAAGGGACCATTTCAGAAACATCCCTTCGGAAAAAGAAATTTTATTCTTGCTTCATCTTTTTCTTTGCTGCCAGAAGTTCCTTTGAAAAAATTAATCAGTGAATCAAAATCAGTGGAGGTGTCTTGATCCAAATTGGACTGATCTGAACTTTAAAGCAAAGCTGCCCAGTGAGTTCATTAGAATGAGATGTATATACCATTATCCCCCGTGAGCGGGCATGTACCTGCCAGATTTCTAGCCAAATAAATTCCACCATTTCTGCAGGTTGCCCTCTTCAGAAAGACGGGACCAATGACAACGAGGCAGAGACTTTAAGGAATCTTAACCACTGCCCTTGCCCAGCACTAGAAGGAATGCAAAAAAAGGCCTTCAATAGATGTATCTGCTCTGTATTTGGGAAAAAGGGAGATACCACACTGATTTTCTAAGCTGTATAGAACATCTTCTATTCCAATTGTAACCAAGGATAATGCTAAAGAGCAGCTACTCTCCCTAGGCTTCTAAAATCCGGAAAACTTGTAATCAACAGCTTCAGAAGAGCTGATGAATGGCTCTCTGCATCAGTAATGTTAATTTTCAATGCATCTTGAAACACCGGGGAAGTTCCGGGGCACTGGCAGGAAGCCAGTAAGATGGCAATGTTAAAAAAAGTAAATGAGGTGATCCCATGGTACTGGTCCCTGTGAAACTGAACCAATCCTCTGCAGAATAATCAAACATGTGACAGACCATTTCTTTTCCTAAAGAAAGGAAGAAGAAAAATACAACTACTAGAAACTCACCCAGGTTTTGACAAAATGAAATTATATTACAATAATGTGATTTTATTCCTTAAAAATCAGTTACATTCCAAGCTTGACTGAGACAGAATAGGGTTGAAGTAACAGTCTTCTGAAAGATGTTTGGGTTGGTACCTCTTGACATTTTGAATAAGAAACTAGAAAGGCACAAAATCCTCATAGTACATGAGAGAGATGAGGAACTAGTTAACTTGGAGATCTGAAAACACAATTGTAAATGGGAAATCATTTTGCCTGATTTTGCAGATATTCCACGAAGCTTAGTTTTTGTACGTATGCCATTCCAAACAATTGCCACTGATCTGGAAGGAAATGTAGAATAATCCCTCAAGAAGTTTATGAGACAGCAAAACCCCTGGAAACGTGACAACTGGAGACTGATTTGGATCACTTGTAAGCTGGATGCAGGGGAAAAACACCTGCCAAAATATTACCAGCTGTAAAGTCCTACACCTAGGGGAAAAGAGCACAGGAGATGTTTATGGAATAATAATTTATTTAAAAATTAGTTGGGAATGGTGATGTATTGAGTGATCCTAGAGAATAGCATTAAAAACCTTTCCATCTGTACTTTAGGTAGTAGGGCGGGAACAAGAAGGAAAGCAGGATACGTCACTGATATGTATCTCAGGCCCTCAAGGTGATTCACATCTTGCAAGGGCAAAGATAAAGTTTCCTTCTCTACAGTTGCTGGATCACCCTTAAATATTGTAGGATATATTCCCTGAGGAGAGGGAACATCTTTTCCAAGCCATTGCTGCAGTGCAGAAGAGTAAACATTGTCTTTCAATATACAGAATACCAAGTAGGACTAGATAGTTATATTACCGTACCCTTCCGTGGTGCACTCACTCAGTGCAAGGATAACGTGAATCAGCTAAAGGTACTTCGGAGCAAGCCAGAGACTGGAAAACAGCAGAAACACACAGAAGCTTGGACGGTTAATTTTAACAAAGCGAAGTTTAAGAGATAACGTAATCATAGCATCTATTTGAGGAGGAGAAATGGGAAAGAGGACTCTTCAGATAAAGATGTAACTGGATCTAACAGCTGGAAGTTGAAGCTGACAAATTCAGTCTAGAAATAAAGCGTGTATTTTTAACGGTGAGCAGCAAACACAGCAACAAACAGCTAACACTTGTGGTGGCTGCCCCATCATCAGAAAGAGCAAGCTAAGAGTTGGCATTTTTGAATGTCTATTTATAGAAAAGACAGCAGGAAATAATTCAGAAAAGACCCGTGGCTTAAATTATACTGGAGATCAGACCAGATGGTCACAGCAATCACATCCAACTAGATAATCTATGAGCAATCAAGAAATTTAGCTGCTGTGGTCAAAGGCTAGCAATACGGTCATGGAGAAAAGAATTACCAACGAGGCCCACATTGACGCGTCCCCTTTAGCAGAAGACGGATACGAGGAGGAGACAGATGGGCAGTTTTGATGGAGATCGGAAGGAGTTCAGGAAAGTGGGGATCGACTGCCCAGGCTGGGTTAGCTGTCTGTTAGGGCCAGGATGCGCCGAGGTGGGGAAAACCCAGGAGTTGTGCTGTGGGGTGGGGGACCACCATGGGCAGAGTGAGAAGCATGGGTGTGGGGGGGAAGACAGAGGCACATGGAGGAGGTCCAAATGGCAAACTGAAAGGGCATTCACCATCCATGGGGCAGAGACCAGCTGCTCTGGGGCAGCTGCCTGCTTCCTGCTTGAAGAGGGGCAAGCCTGCCACAAGAGGCAAAGACTGGGAATCGGGGGTGCCACGGCAGGGTTCAAGCAGGCAGAGGGTGAAGGCCAAGCAAGATGCCTGGGAGAAAGGCAGGGGCAGGCATGGATGGTTGGACCTAAGAATCTGGGGTCGGGGGAGGTTTATGGATGAGGCAAAAGACACAAATCTTTGCAGTCAGCTGCCTGTGAAACAGCCTTAATGAGCTGAAGTGCAACATATGAACAGTCAAATCTGAAAGGATGACAGTGTAAAATTGCTTGGTCTCTTACAATTTTCAAGTGCTTTTATTTATTCAGAATTACCATGACATCACCCTCTCCCTCAGAGAGCGCTCACGTAATTGTTGATAAGGCCTTTTGGGGTAATTTCTGAGGCCACCTCCTTCTGGGATGAAAGGCAATTACCGTTTCCCTTGTCTTACAATGCAGTCACAATAAAATCTAGAGAAAAGCCCCACGTGAGCGTGTGTAGTGGCCTCTTTCCTTCTCCACAGCAGCAATGAGCGGGGCAAGGCTGGACCCTTGTATGGAAGCCGTCCAGCCACAAAGCCTCCCCCCCAGGAGCAGAGAGGGCAGCCAGTGTTTAGGGCTGGGAAGGGGATGGGAGCAGGGTACCAGAGACATGGTATGAGAGGAGGAGAAGTGAGGAACAGAGGTAAAACAACAGAAAATCTTGTTTCTGCCTAGAACAAGTTTAAATTGGTCCCAAAACACAAAGGAATATAAAATTGTGGACTGTATAGCATACTCTTTCCAATATATGCAAAAGCTTCAACACCAGAAGGCCATACATTAAAACATCTCTCACTTGACTGTGAGGTTCAGTTTTTTACCTATTCTGTGATTTGACGTGGTGCTGCATCTTATTGCGTCTAGTTTTCCTAGAGCCCAGTAATGTCTGAAAGGACCGACACATTGTGACTTATGAGGTGAACGCCTTCTTGTAATTAGTTTTTGTTAGGAGCATAAAATATATATTCTCACTAAATATTAGGCTAATGGTATTAAAATCCTAACCACTCCAAAAGGGAAACATAGCAGGCCAGTATAAATCCACATAACATAAAAAAAGACTGCTAGGTAAATTGTGGTCTTAGAAGTCAACAGTTTTAGGCTAAGCTGGTTGTAACTCCAGTGCTATAAAAATTATTATTGAAAAAAAAAAGAAGACCTTCAGAACTATCAAATAAAAAAAAAAAAGTCTCAATGTGCTGTTATCCTGTCCTGCTGCTAATGTCAACTGCCTGTGGCTTACAGGTGTGACCCAGCCCGTCTTCACTGCTCCATCAAATCACATGAGCAAACAAAACTAACAGATATTAAACAACTTTGTGCAACAGACTAATTCCCAGCCCCTTTGCAGCAGCCATCGCTGAAGCTGGTTCCTTGGTGAAAGATGTGTCCCAGCTCCGGGCAGCTCTGCTGGGGTCACGCAGGTACCAGCAGTTTTCTCCTGCCTCTCTCCCCCCATAAAGCAAGGCGGAGGGCCCTGCTGGCTGAGCCTCGGTGCTGCCATGGACATCCCGAGTATCCTTTTCAGCATCCAGCAGCCGCAGCAGGAGCTAAGGGCATTTCTCCGGACATGTGTGCTGTTGGGTGGCACCAAGCCTGTACAGCTAACAGGGTTGTGTCTCTAACTGGGAGGCATCCCAAAAGAGAGGGGACGGCAGGGTGTTGCAGGGGCCTGGGAATGAGGTGGTGTCTGTGTTCAGTTTTGTTTGTGAAGCGTTTCGTTGAAGGCCCGGATGCGTTCCCCAACTTTCTGTATTTCTCAGAGAGATTCTAAGGAGGTCAGGTAGGGACAGATAGTACACAGCAGTCATTTGACTTTTGTAATGTCACTGCTTATTCTGCTCACAGCTTGGGCAATCATTTATAATGTGCTCACCGAGAGACTCTAGCTGACGTAGAAATTTTCCCCTAAATTTAGAAGCAGGATTTCACAACTCCTTTCTTACAGTGAGGAAGGAATTTGCCCCGATGGCTGCAATGCCATTATTATGCATCATTCAAAATACTGCCTGTCTCCAGCTTCGCACTGGGAAAACCTCCCCCAAAATAAACCAGCGCTGTCAACTGCAGCTTCCCCTTTCCCCGAGGGTTCCAGCTTAGGATGCTGGCTGCACACAGCCCAGGGCTGCCGGCGCTGCCTCCTGGTTCTGTGGGGTGGGAATACCCCTGGTCTCTGCCAGCTCTCCTTGGCCCGCAGAGCGCACAGATCTGTCAAATGGATAAAGCAAAGGAAAGGCTGGGTTGAGTGGCTTCTTTATTACAAGAGCTGCAGAGCCAGCTGGGGTCCTGAGCGTGTCCTGTCCTCTCCTGGGTGAGCCAGCTGAATACCTGTCTTCTGAAAGACTTTTTTTTTTTCATTAGAAAACCCGTTTTTGAAGCCAATCCTCACTGTACACCTGCTCAGATAAATGAAGGATAGACTCGCTGCAACGTAACAGACCCAGTTCCCACACCTGCACCAGGTGGGTGAGGAGCTTGAAGCTGTGACTCTCCCACCCCAGCTGAGCACTCTCAGTCTGGGCGAATGCCCAGACCAGCCGGGACTCATGGGATGCTCCTACGCTGCAGGCAGGGCCCTTCAAACACCACAACTCACTGCCTAGGGAGTGACCGGCCCCATGCAAAGGGGGCTGGGCTGGCTCCCTCCCAGGCATGGGACGTCGCTTCTCCACTGCCAGCGAGCACAGAGCTGCCCCGGCTTCTGCTCTGACAAATCTCTCCACGAGAACCTGTATTACCTGCTAACCTCAAGGCACGATGATTCATAGCGAAGAGCCATGAGTTTTTCTCTGGGACCAAAGCCTTGAGCTAAAAAAGCTTTGCTCTCCTCAAATGTTTCAGATAGCTATAAATCCACTCAGATCTGCATCTGAACAATGTTGCCTGGGCCCATCTTTTGTCAGCTCCCCCCCCCTGCAGTATGACTCAGAGTGAAGCAAGGCAGAGTACTGATGCAGACACATTCATCCACACAATCACTTCATAAAAGAACAGTTCACATCTTGTCCCCTAGGCAGTAAGCCTTAGACTTGGAGCAAAAATAAACACGTTTCTCAGCCTCCAGTTCAATGTCAGCTCTTTCCTTTCCCTGCGCAGAGCGGCCAGGTATGAGCACCCACGACTGGTGGTGGTGCAACAGCAGTCCTTCCAGTTCCCCTTCCTCCAAGACGGGATGCCGCTGGGATGCAAGCGTTCACCATATGGGGGATCTCCTTCATGTACCTCCAAACCCAACCCTCCCAGACAGCCAATGCCTTGGGACGCACTGCAAACCCAGCTCTCTTGTTCCTTTGCAGAGTGGAGGTATTAACAATTCCAGCGATGTTACAGGGCCTTTGCTTCGATCCCTGCTGGGACAAGCAGGACTGAGATCATGGCAAGTTGCTTCATTTCCCCAAGCTGTCGGCATTTCCAAAATGTCATAGGCATTTTCGACTTGATGCACAACACTGAATCAACTGAAGACCTTTTCTTCCCCACTCATAAACAACTTTTTTGAGGGGCATGGTTTTGCAGAGGAATCTGTTATCTCTTGCCAGTATTTTTCCGCTGGCTTCCTTCATTACCTTACAGGTGGTCTGTTTTGAAAGTGTGCAGGCATTACCAGCTTGAGGGGAGCCGAATCCTTTTGAAGGTTCATCAGAGGGAGGCTGTTGCAAGGTGCGCTGAAGGCATCTTCTCTGAAGGCTCTGCTCCCTGTGCACGGGGCCCAGAGTGTGACTCAGCCCTTCATTTCCACTCCCGCTGAGCACTTAAATATTGCAGAGTCCCTCTGGTTGCCAAAGGGGAAGAAAAACATTTGCTAGCTCATTTGAGTCTTGAGGAGGCCCCCTGCCCTTGATGCTGCACCTGCCCAGGAGCTCACATCCAGTGTCCACCACCACCGCTCACCAGCTCTGCCTCTCCTCCAGACACAGCCCACTTTGGCGATATGGCCTTTTTCTACCCCAGCAAACCCCTAGCCTCAAACAGTTTTTCCCGCTGTATGAAACGTGCTGGAAAAGATATCTTTCTCCACACTGATAGCACTTTTCAGAAGTAAATTACCAGCAGAGGTGATGGTTCTGAGGTGCCCTTTGGAGGGGCTGAACCCCTGGCCCAGGTTGGGGAGCACCAGGGACATCCCAAATTCCCACTCCCAGGCTCCCTTGAAGCACAGTCATAGGTCCTCACCACTCCTCAGCCCCTGGCTCTGCTTTTCTCGGGTTATCCGACAATACAAAAACAATGATATCGTGAGCTGCCCCAGCAGAAGTACATTTATTTGCTGTCGAGGCATGCCAGGGAACGATGGCTGCTTGCTGGCCCCACTGACACTGTTTCCCACAGCATTGCTGTGGGCTACTGTTAGAGGCAGGGTAAGCAGGCAAACTGTTGATGAAACCCCAATAGGCTGTCTTGCCTTCCGATGTTAATGGGGTGTCTTTCCACAAACTGGGACGGCCAAAACCAGCAGGCATTGCCACCCTCCAGGCAGCAATCGCTGCGTTTTTTAATTCCCTCCATTGCACCATCCCTCACCAGGTAAAAGATAATTCATTGTAATTCTGTTTTTGTTGTAATCAGTGGTTGCCTTTAAAACTCTGTGTGAACTGTTTAAAAAACAACACAGAAATACTGAATTTTTACAGTAATACTGCCATTTCAGGTAGCAAAAAAAACTTGGCTTAGAAACCAATGTCATTTCTGCATCTTTGCCGTGTAGCTGTAACCTTTGCTCAGTTACACCTTGCATCAGGGAGTGAGAGCTTTGTCCCTGGCACCAGCCAACCCACTCGAGAAATGGTGCTATACGTGACCAGAATGCTTTTCTCTCTTTGGAAGAGATGATCTTTTCATCTTCCGTTTCCTTTAGGAATTATCTTTGATTCCCTTTATCTTTCTTCTCCTGCCCTTTCCTGCAGGTCGCTTCCAATCAGTTTATACTCCAACTCTTTTTCTGCTGCTTAATCTTCTGCGAACTCCTCACTCCCCTCTGCTTTCTGCTCCTCCTCCTCTGACTGCTGAACACCCACTCCTGCCCTAAAGCGTGGGTGGCAGGGGCCAGGCCCCACATCTTATTTGGGAAGGGGACACTGATGTCTAGCGGATGATCACAGCAGAGAAGCCAGTCACAGGCACCTACTCTGTATGGCCAAAGCATGGAGAACTGCACATCACGGTGTAGGGAGTGTCCAGGTGTGACACACGGGTTGATCTTACATGGCCTGTCTGGAGACACCCCACCAAGTCTGCTGGAGGTTTTGACTGGTTCTGCTGGTGCCACTATTTTTTTTCCTTTGCTCACTTCTTCCCAGGCCCTTCAGCTGGTGGAATTTCACAGCAGGTGGGACAAGAAGGTGAGTTTTGTGGAGAAATTTGGTGTGGCAGCTTACCCCAGAGTCACCAGTGGACTTGCATGGGAAAGAGACATTAAAAGCACTTGAACCCCAGGGAAAGCATCATGTGGAGCTTGTGTCTTTTTAGATATCAGTTAATCTAACCACAAGACTGAAAAGGATAGGGAAACAGGCTTTGCTTTTTTTAATTGTTTTTGGAACAATCCACTAAACCTTTCTAAACAAGAGATGTGCTGGAAGCAGCTGGAGAAAGGGCAGGAAGGTTTGACATCCCATCCTATTGCTAGGGTAGGTACCTGGGGGATAGTCAGTGCTGTTCAGGCATGCTCATCCAACACAGGTCAGATGGAGGACAATGGGTCCTGATTTCATGAAGATTTATATTGCCCTATAAACAAAAACAATTTCAGTGGCCTATATTTAAACCCTTTCTCAGACCATTTACATGGCTAGCTCATGACAACAGCAGTGTCTGAAAGGCAGTACATGACTTAGCTACTTGAGTGAATAGCCAAAACTCATCTAATTAAACCCACAGTCTCTCTGTGAGAAGAACACATCTCTCAGGATATGATCGCCCCATACGGTGGGGTACTCCTCTCCTTGCATTAGCAGCTGGGGTTGCTGCCTGAGAAGGTGTCAGCAGAGCTCCGGTGGGGCAGCAGGGTGAGGGGTCGGGGCATTTTCTGCTGAGCGCTTCATTCTGCCTCCTGAGTTTTCCCATGGCAGGTTTGCTCAAGGCAGATACTGCATCTTCCATGGGAAAGAGCTGTGTCACGGTGAAGAGTGGGCCCGGCGAGCACATCTTGCACGCACTTAAGTTGTCACAGTGAGACCAGGCCTTGTGAGTGCTCAGGATGTTGTCAGCTGTCACCCAGGAGGGATGAATGCTCCCATCAGCTGGAGCCAGGAGACCCAGCCAGAAGGACAAGACCATGCCGCCCAGGCTGCTGGCACGTATGGCTCCAGGATCTCCGCAACCTGCAAAAGCAGCTGGTTGGGGCCATCTGCCCCCCACCACGCTCCTTTTGGGGCAGAGACCCCAAAGCTGGCAGTGCTGAGCACCCTGGTGCAGCTGGAAGCCTTGCCCGCTGCCGGGCTGTCCCGGTGGGCACCCCCTGCCCTGTGGTGGGGCCGGACCTGTCCTGCCTGCGCGAGCAGCAGCGGGAGCGTCTGGGTTATTTTAAGCAGGTTATGTCAGTCCTGCCCTCCCTCTCTCTCTCCCCCTTCTCCCCGAAGCACTGATCACTGTGGCAGGATGGATTTGCCGGACTAAAAGGGCCAATGGTTTAATTGATATGATATGGCAGCTCATATGTAATCTCATTATTCTGTCTAGCAGGACACATTATTCTCTATTTATCACACTTCTGTCATCGCAGGTCTGCTGTTCCTGCGCTTTGAGGACAACAGAGCAGGCCTTTCTGCCGGGGAAATCTCGTGGGGGGCAGGAGCGGAGCGGGGGTGCTTCTGCAGCGGCAGACAAAGCCCCTGGGTGCTGGCTGGAGGCACATCTGCCTCTAATCTTCGCACAACAGGGCTGGGAAACGCAAAAGGGCTGGCAAAGGAAGAGCTGGGGTGCTTTCAGTGAGCAGTAAATTTGCTGGAAAATGAAGCCTTCGCAAGTGTGTATGTAGCAGGGGGTGTGTGTGCGTTGCCTAAGTGGGAAATCCAGTTTGCATCAGACAAACACAGATTTGCCCCCCCAGCGAGGAAGGCAGCCTCCACCAGCCGAACAAATCTGTTCTGGTGTTCCCTGCACTAAACTGTCTGGCTTCTTATTTTTAATTTTTTTTTTTTCTCCTTTAAATCAACCCACAGATGAAATGAGAAATCAAGGAAATAAATAATCTGAACACAAAAAATAAATATAGTTTCAGGTCAAAAAATACTTGGTTGATTAAGATGTTCTGACACAGAATGATTCCCTTTCCTACACCATCCTCTCCCCCTTGATTTTCTCATTGGCCCTTAAAAGAAAAATAAAATCATTGGGGCAATTCTAGGTATATTTGTGCTCATGCTGTTTTAATAACAACCTATAGTAGTGCTGCTGCTGGCTGCTACTATATCCTCTGACAGCTTAGCGTGGCAAGCGAAAACATGGCTTGTTAGAGGGATGTGCCTACAAGGACTTCACAAAGGAGCGCAGTACGTGGATGTGTGCGTGTCGGTCGGGGGGCTCGGGGGTGTGGGAGGGGAGAGCCAGGCAGATAACAAAGTGTCATAGGCATAGCAGCCTCTCGTACAGCACTTTTCGTGCTCAGATCAGAAAATGCCTTGCAGAGGATGGGAAGCATAATTAGCACAGTATGCCGTAGGATAGATGTTAAAGCAATCTGTCTAGCAGACAGATACTACAGTACGGAATAATATAGACGTTAAACCAATGACCCAGAATCTAGCCAGCTAAAATCTTAATCCCCTTTAAATAGATTTGCAGACGTCCTTTCATCGCAAACATTTGATCTGAGCAGACACTGTATGCTGTTGTGTTGTATTTATAGAGCACCATGACAAAGGTTTGAGATGTTTGTGCTTAAATAATGCCATTTTCTCTTGTTAATTTGTCGGCACTGTGCTGTCTATGCACAACACGCTTTTGAGATGGAAAGAAAAAGAACAGCAGCTCTGGATCCACAGGCAGATAACAAACAAAAGGCTCTGTGCAGGCAAAGGCAGCCCACGTAAGACAGAGCAGCGGAGCAGAGGGGATCCAAGCTTGGAACAAGGGCAGGCCTGACCAGGAAGGGACTTTTTGTCCAAATATCCCCACGGCTGGAGCTTGGCAAACATTTGTGGTAAATGTATTATTTGACCAAAACAAAATCCCTCCGACCAGCAAATGGGACGGTTGAAAATATCTGTGAATTCCATTTGCGTTCAATAGTTTGGAACAAAATAAGGAAGAGGCTGAGATGCAAACTGGTTTGCGTTGGCACCGCTGGAAGGAGCTGCTTCGATTTTGAAGTGAGGTTCAAGGATGGATTTGCAAAACTGACAAGGAAACGGTGGCTTGCAGACCCAGCAAGGGGTGAGGAGATCATGGTTCAAACCTATTTTCTGCCCGGAGGTAGACAGAAGCTGAACTCCAGCTTCCCAACCCCTGTTTTTCAGGAAAGTGCCCTAGCGGTTGAGCCATACAGAGGTCTAACAAAAAGGCCTTTTCAGCATCTCCCGGTAAAAATATTTTATTTGTGTAGGCGGGTAAGCACGAGTTGGAGCAAAGACTGGTGTCCGGCTGTTCCCACTGCTTGAGCCATCAGGCTACCAAATCACTCAAGCTTTTCTTTCTTCTTATTTGTATTCAACAGTTTTGCAGAGTATAACTGTTTATAAATGAGAAACACACTCCTGTGCCTGTACCCAGAGCTCAGGGAGCTCGGATGGGATACTGAAGATTTGTGTCCAAGACTACAGACTGGGAATTCAGTTCAAATAATCTTTCTGCCTAATTCTACCTTACTGCTCCACTCACTCATTCATGAGTGGGGTGTCCCCTGGAAAGGCAGTGTTCTATTATTCACTTTCTTTCATTGTAGAAAATACCCAAGGATTTCCTAAAGGAAGCCTATAATTTGAATAAAACTGGTTTTTTCTCTTCAATTCAGTGACTATGAAAAAGCAAATAACTTGGTTTTGTTTCACTAAAAGAGAAAAAAAGGACAGAATTGCTAGTGAAGAAAAGAAGTATCAGTCATCCATGCATTTCTACCTGGGAGAAATGTTCATTTCCTAAGCAAGGCACTCTCCCCCACAAAAAGGTAGTTCTCCCACTCTCCTGGAGACTCCTCTGTCTTTCTCCTCGCTCAGGCTGGCTTCTTCATGGAGGTGCTGAGGCTGTCAAGGGTACCCAGCGCCCACAACCCTGGGGGAGAGCCAAGCTCCTGGAAAGTCTGCCGTAAGGACCAGGGTAAAAATGCCCGGTGGGGTGAAAATGCCCGGCGGGTGCCCAGACACAAATGGTTGGGCAGCAGCAGAGAAAATCTTCTCTTGTTCCTGCAGGCAACTCCAACATCTGGTGGTAAGAAACGTTAAATGACTTGTGTTAAGGGGCCCTGTCAGTGCGAGATCTGAAATCACGACAGCTCTGCTCGCGGCCTGGGATCGCAGACCAGGCAACCTGGTTTATACTGCCTCTCTGGTATTGAAATGCTGTTGGGATGGAGCAAGACTGCCCGCTATATTCTTGTGTCTGTGGCAAAGATTGCTCACCGTGAACAAAACGGAACAAGAAATAAATGCATCCAAGTGAGTCAGTAATTTTCTTTGCGGGGGAGTAGTACCCAACGCAGGTAAACGGGCTTTGAGTTTAATTAGCGCTCCTTCATATTTGGTTCCTTATCTATAATAATATTTTGAAAATATCCCAAGAACACCTCTGCTTTTGCTATGTGAGCAGAAGTTAGAACATCAAACTAGAGAGGGGCTTTTCGGCTACTGACTTTATTCTGCTGATAGGACGACCAGCATGGTGTTTGAAAGCTGCTGAGATTCTTTGTTCTAATTATTCCTACCAGAAGACAGATGCAGAACCTCAGTCTTTGGATGAATAGAAATCTTATGATTTTCCTCCTCAATTTATTCATGGATAATTTATACACATTTGTTCTTGTGCCAGTATTGTTCAGCTCCCAGCTCTTTTCCCTTCTGTTTACTTGCTTATGGAAAGCAATCATATCACTCTCAGGCTTAATTTAGCAAAGCAAACAAGCGAAGTTCTTCTAGTTCTCTTTCTGTAAGATGGGACTTTCACTTCCCTGCTCATCCTAGTAACCCTTTTCTGCACATGCTTCTGCTTGAACCTGTGGCATCTCAACCCTGGTTTCCACAATACTGCAGATATTCCAGATAAGGCACTACCAGCATCTTACAGTCTGGCATTCATATTTTCCTAACTCTATTGGAAATCTCTTCCTTGGAGACACGTGAGATGAAATTTAACTTTTTTACCTCTTCATTATGCAGGCTTCTCCTGTTATCATTCCCAAGTGATGAACCTTTGTGTCAGGATAAAAATTCTTGTTATTAATCTCCAGTACTTTGTACAAGTGAATTTCAGGCCCTTCTGTTATTATTATTCTGAAAGGCATCTACATCTCTCTGTGATACCTGGATCATCCATTACACTTGCAGTGCCCTTAGTTTTGGGTCACCTGCAAATTTCATCAGTATGTGCTCTGTTTTGTACCAATTCATTTTGAACCAATATCATCCATGCAAATATTAAATCAGACCAGTCCACCAGACCAGTTCTTCCACAGAACAACTGTAAAGTGGGAAAGGAACGGTTCACATCTGTTTTTCTACTCTTTGCACAAACACGTCTAATTTCTAACACTCTTTTTTAAGGAGTCATTAGTCCAGTTCAGTTCAGACCTCTTTCCAAGTGTTTGTTTTCCCTTTGCTGAGGCTGCAAATTATTAAAGGTTTTGAAGACCTGGTTTAAGGAAACAACAAACTTTTACATTTAAGTCCCTGAGCTGTCCATGCCTCTTGGCTTTGCTAACTCGTTCCCACATATTTCTCAGAGTTTGCACTGGAAAAAAAACACTCCTCAAGATGTTTTCATTTCTATTCCATTTAATGAGTATGTCGTGACTAGTTGCTCCACAGTTATTTTCTAAGAGAAGCTTGTCTGTAATATCTTCACCAATTATCAAAACTATATATAAAATGTCATAATTTTGTCCTGATTACATTTTTGGTGACGAAAGTCTTTGGCTGTCATTCTGGGAATAACCGGACTTCAAATGATTAACTCTGCAGTCTGTAGCTGGAAAGATAACACTGCTATAATGATGCTGTGCATGGTTAATAGTTCTCACTTTAATAGTGCAGAGATTTCTATTCGTATTCCAACCCAGAGCTTAGAGATCTGATGTGGATGTGGAAGATTAACCTACAAAGCCTCTTCTGCTGTTCTTTCTCCAAATGACTTTACCAAAGCAAGTTCATTTTATCCGTGCCTTTATTTCTCATGTTTCTCCAGTTTATGCCACCATTGACACCCATTACTTGCTAGCATACCGTACACATTTTTCCTTCTATCTTTTCTGGACAATGCATTTGTACATTCAAGTCACAATTGCTGTTGTATCGTATTAATTTATCTGGGGAAAAATAAAACACTCAATGCCTGGGAGAAATACAAGCAGCAATAATGCTAAAGCAGCCTATAGGAAATCATGAATTATATTCTGTTATTTACAAGCTTACAAGAAGAAGGTCTGCAGAAAAGGCTATTGTGATTTCAGTCGTGTTAGTGAAAGCCTCAGGTCCCCAGCAAGGGAGGCTGCCTTTGCTGCGTGACTGCCCCTGGCATTCCCTTCATTTTGTTCCTGGAGAAAAGAAAAGCACAATACTGACTGGAAAAATTTCTGGCAAGACCAGGATAGGAAGATTTGGGACTGGAAGTGGCTATTGATGCATTGATTAACAGGGTGGTTAAGCTCAGGAGTCCAATTGGTTTTGAATAAAATACTGGCCTGCCTAATGTTAGGCAGGTGCTCTGTTATCTTACTAAACCAGAGCCCTCATGAGAATAAAATAATAAGAATAAATATGTATAGCTCAGCTATGTGTTTCCTAAATGAAGTATAAATAGAAGAATAATAAGAAAAGGTACCTCTAGCTCAGCTACATGTTCCCTAAATGAAGCATATAACAGTCTACAGCTCTTTTACAGGCAATGAATCCTGGTTTAGAAATATTTATTGTGGTGCTTGAGGCCTCAATTAGGAGTACAGGAGGAAAAGGAAAAAAGGAAAATATAGGCTGAGGATCAAGAATTTGTCGACTTTTGATTTTTGTAAGCCAAGAGCAAGCAGAGGCTTTGGACTCACTGTGTGTGACCCAGGCAGAGGACTTTCAGGAGGTCTAATCTTTCAAAGGGCAGTTTGGGGGGAAATTCCGTAGGTCGGGATTTCTTTGAAGTACTTCCAGTTAGCACCCTGGGCAGCTTAGCCATTTTGCAAAAGCCACATTATAGCCCCACGGGGTCTTCTGCAAAGAAGATCTGCTTCTGCATTTCACTTCCAGGGTCTTTAAAAAGACTTTTTGGGGGGAAAGAAAAGGAAAATCCCAAGAGAAGAAAATTCTCTTGCTTTTCTGAATGATACTTTTTGCCCACATCAGTGAAGCAGTAAAGGTCAAATGGCATCTGTATTTGCCATGTTACTAGACCCTTAGAAGCTTGCCTGTAAATAATGGGTGGAATCCTGTATTTCCAATGCAGACTGAATACTGAGTGAAATCTGTGAATGCACTGCCTGTGAAAGGCCTGCGGGATTTGCCCAGCAAGAAATAGCTGCAATCACGAAGAGAGAGTTTGATAAATGTTTAACCAAATTAACCAACTGCACAACACGGTGCTTTCCACCTCCATCAGAGCCGGTCTTGGGGAAGGAGGGGATCCAGAAGTTGCGGATGTGTGTCTGTGTGACCGAGCTATCCGTGCAACATCTGGAAAAGAGAAAGCCTAATGGTGTCAGGGGTTGTCACTAGCCACAGGGACGTGTTTCTTGTTTTTTAAACACCACAGCAAAACAGCTCACTCTTCAAAGAGCAGTGAGCATGCTGGTGTTGGATTGCAAATCCCCTGCCACCCCTGCGCGGGCACATGTTGTCTCACTGGGATTACCGAGAAACTTGAAAGATCTGCTTCTGTCATCCTAAAACTGACAAGTGGGCTGAAGGAAAACATTTGCTCGGAGTGTGGGCTTAATGAGGTCTGATGTTATCTTTGAGACCAAATGCCTAAATGAGCATGTGTGCTGCTTTAGTGCCTGCTGCCTTTCCCTGACACTGAGCAGGTCGGGACAAACCAGGGAGGGCATGGAGAGCAGGGCAGTGGGGCTCTGCGAGACAAACCTCGGGACGGCCGATGGGCAGAGTTCATGGGAGAAAAGCAGTTCTGGGGGCCGCTTCAGGTTCAGGTGACACCAGAACAGTGCCCATGCCCTAATCCTTTACAAAACTGCCCCTCTCTAGCTGATCGTGGGCTGAGATGCTTTTTGCTTACTGAAAGCATAGCCCTAACTGTCCCACAGGAGTGAGCTTTTCATCATCTCTCTGTTTCTGCACAACGCCTGCCACTATAATATCACCTCTCCGTGGCCAGCCACCCCCTGGCATTAGTCAGTGGATGTGGTGACATCCCCCCCCGGGCAGCTGAGCTGACAGGGGAAGGCGTCTTGCTCCAAGCCCTGACAGTCTCCTTCTGGGAGCGGGATAAGAAGTGAGAGAAACATGTCACTGTCAATTAGCTAATGTTTGTACAGGGGATGGTTGAGCCCCATGGAGTTTTGTTAACCTCGTGGCCTCTCTGTAAAACCTGCCTGAGTTCATGAACCTATTCCCATCTTGTAATTTAAACCCACACATTCTCCTTTGGGGTGGGGTTAATCAAAATGTGCTTCGCGTTAAAGAGAGCAAGATGCTATGCAGCGCGGTAGAACATTATCTCTCAATTTAGGCAGGCAGATGTTCTTGGCAGTACAGGGGCTGTACACACACTTCCATTTGCTTTTCCCTTCCTTCTTTGCTTCACTTTCACAGCTACTTGGAAATTATTTTTCCACGAGCTGCATTTTCTCACTTGATTCCTTTGCAGAAGTTTGCCTTTCTGGCAGTCTCCTCAAGGTAACAAGGCTCTCACGACTTACCAAGTCTAACTGCAGGACCATATTTAAGTAGGTTTTGAAAACAGGCCAAATGAATTCCCTGCTCTTTTGAAAACAGCTTTCTACACGCACAAAATATTAAATGCCACCAGCATCTCCTGCCTCTAGCAGAAGAGAGGGATATGGGGATTCCTTTTGGCCAGACAGTGAGACCACACGACGCTGTCTCTCTATCACTGCTGCTGGTGCCCAGCGCCCACATCCTGCGAGGACTGCTCTGGACCACAGCCCCCTTATCTACTCAAGACTTCATTTCTCAGTTGTGCTAGATTGTGAGAAGTACCCAAAAGACAGGCTTGAATTAAGTACAATCAAAGGCAAGACTGAGATTGGTCCAAGTCATTCCCCTCACATTAATAATGTCAAGACAGTATTTCAGTATGTATCAGTTAAAACAATGTCATCATCTAAACACCTCACTGCAAATTCAGTGCTCTCAGGCAGGCTGACAGCTCCGGGATTGGCATCTATCCAGAATTAAAATTTGGTTTCCAGAATACAGTACATTTTTTTAAACACATTTGGGGGATATTTTTTTTTTTGTGCTGGTATTTATGATGCCTAATATTATAGCTTCAGGAATTCAACTTATGTAACATATTCATGCTTCATTGGAAAGCATTCTGAAGTTTTGAATATGATTATAGGTATAATTTGAAATGGTAATGTTTAAATGTTGTATTATAAATACATCAACTTGGATCCGTGCTGCAAGTAGTCATGCTAGCTAATGCCAATAAAATGAACGGAGCAATTCAGACTTGACCCCTCACATTTTCTAACTCAGGAAGAGTATAGAAGGAGTCATTTTTAAAATCAGGGTATAAAAGGAGTAATTTTGAAAATAATCTATTTCAACACTTTGTTTTTTAGAAGATTTACTCCTCAGTCATCTAATCCTATCAGACAAGTTAATTTTATATATACAGACACAATCTGGTAAGCTTTTTCAATTTATTAATGTGCTAGCTGGTTTATATGCCAATGCTGATTTACCATAAAAAGAGTTTGGAGAAAATGCATTCAATTACATGAAGAGATGTTTTCAGAAGGCACTCAGTTTTTACTGGCTTGCTTTGCTGGATTTGGAAGCCAGTGACATTTTAGTTAGTCCCCAGGTCATAGAGCATTTTTCTGACATCACCAGCTTGCAAAAAGAGATGCGCTTTACAGTTCCCAGTGTCTAGAGCAGAAATCCTTCCCCTTTTCACTCAGACTTCCCATTACATTCACATGGCTTGATTTTTTTTCTTTTTTTACATGAAGGCTGCTTTCTGTAGAAAATAATGGTACATATCAGTGTCCAGACTAGTTTCTTCTTCCAGTTCTGTTCACAGTGGCTGTATCATCAACGTCACCATGAGCAGGACTGGCCTGGGGTTGTTAGCTTCTTTCAACAGGATCAGTGTCGGCTTCTTTTGGCACCCATTGCATGTGAAAGGGATGTGAGCAACACTAAGCCAGTGGCCAAGCTTCTCATGAACGGAGTCCAACATACAAACCTTGCCACCACCATTTGGTGGTACTTTTGGGGATACCCGCAGGGAGCAGGTATCAAGTGCTTTAAATGGGTCTCTCTGGGCAACTTAGAACAGCCCTGCAGAAGAAAACGCTTCTTTGGAAGGTTTGAAAAATCGTGGGGAAGGTTGCCTTTTCCTGCTAAACTTCAGCAGGCTTTTCATGGAGCTGCTGAGCGAGCATGGAGCCAGAGCTTCTCTCTCATGCCTTCAGGTGGCTGAATCACAAAGCCACCACAAGGGAAGTCGTGCATCACTGCTGCCCCTATTGTGCTCCCTCTGGGGATAAAAGAAACAGCACTGTCTCATCTCCTTTCCCAAGGATTTCCTATAGATACCCACAGTGAACACAAAGCACTTGCCCAGCAGGGACTATCACACGGGAATAAAAACCGAGACCCCTGTTTCTAGCCCCTTGCTCCAAAGAAAGTTGCAGACATTGTGCAGGAGCATATCCAGGAGCATCGGGTCCTCCTGAGGGGCAGATGGGGTAGACAAAAGTGTGACCTCCACTGGCTGTGAATCTGGAGGCACCGAGCGTGTACATGTCATGTTTGCTTATGGAGCAGCCTCTTTCCCTCCTCCTCCCTCCAGTTTTCTTTCATAAATGACAGCATGGGCATTATATTTACTCAAACCCCACTGCACTCTGCAGTCTGGAGCTCCACTCACAAGGTGCCATTGTTAGGTGCGCGCGGGTTTCATGCGTGGAAATATGGTACACAGGGGGTTTAGGGAATTATCCTGCTGGTGTCAGCAAGTCACAAAGTCTGATTACTGGTGCTTTTACCATTGTGCTGCTGGGACTGCCCATAAAGTTATTACTAGCTACTTCAGGTTTTGTAAAAGCCCTTAAAAATAAAAGCTGGGGCCTAAATGTCTCAGCTATAGCTCTTTAGTGCCTCAGTTTGCAATTCTATTTGGTGAATGGTTTTCACGTGTAACGGAAGGAAAGATAATTTCAGGAAGTGTAACACAACAAACGATAATAGGTAATAAAACCACACACTTGCTCCTTGCTCCTATAATTCCTCAGCTGTTTGCTTGCTATGCAGAGGGAGAGAAACGAAAGATAATTAACAAAGTACAGTGTGGAGTGGTCTAATCAGTAAGTTGGATGCCTCAGCATAAGCTAAGTGCTAAACAGTGTTGAAGTCTGTAATTTCATCGGTTGCATTACCAACTTTTAGAGGCAAGAGCATCAACTAGATCATAACGGGATATAATACTTTATAGAGACACTTTGCTTTACAGAGTGAAAAAGCATCCTTTTACCTATCCTTCTCCAGTCATTCTTTGTGGCAACAGACCAATAACAATTGAGTTTTTAATCTTCTCCTATAATTCATTGGATTTAAAATCATTTACAGGTGTCCTGATTACCTGGGACACACCAAAAGCCAGCTCTATGCTGCACAGAGCCTATTTATACCTGAACACATATTCTTGGCTTCTGCCACTACTAATGATACATTAAAGGGAAATTTTGCCCTGATGCCTCACCCACCTCTCTGCATAAAACTCTACCTTGAAGCCCCCTGTAATACCTAGGTATTTTTGCTAGACAAAATACTATCACGCCGTAAACTCCTTAAAGGCTGTCATATAAGTATTTGGTGCAGTTTCACCAGTCTTGAAGGCTGAGACATAAAGACAAAGTGCAGCAACTTATCAAGTTGCAGCATCAACTGAGCTACGGTAATTGCAGAGACATTCAAGTTAAATTGCTCTTACTCGCACTTGGAGCAGGCAAAGAGCATACAAACAGGCCCATGTATAGAAATTTCTGGAACTGCTACAACAACTTTGTGAGCCTGAGCACCCACTGGAAATCCTTTTAAATACCCATCCTGGGAGGCACACGCATTGCTTACGCAGTGGAAGGCATGATTTTCTCTTTTTGTAACTGGGACGGGACTAGAAAGATCTACATGGCCCTTGACAAACACCCAAATCATTTGGATTTTTTTCTTACACCTGCCAATGCCTATTAAATCGTGATTAAAGAGTGAATTGAAAAAGAAGCATGAACAGGTCAGTCTAATGGCCGTGTCTGTGCAGCAGGCAGGAGGGCGTCCTGCTTTCTTTTCCAGTTCATTCCCTCTTGACCGGTCTCTTTGTGGAGGGCATTTCCTCACACAAGGAGAGATCTGCAGGTCTGACCATGAGCCCCCTCTCCTTGCATTTTGGTCCTTAAAGGAGAAAGGTAAAACCGTGCCTTCGCCTCTGTACTGCACATTAAACATCTCAATGAAATAACTGACATGAATTCAAGCGTCATGGGAGACAAATTTGCCATTTACTGAGGATACAGCTCCAGCATCAAAAGTGCATGAGAAGGACCCTGGCACAGTACCAACATCCATCCACCATGATCCACTGGGGTCAGTTTGGCCTCCCCGTCCAGTCAGCATTGGCATTTCTGATGAATTTATCAACAAATGGTGGAAATTACAGCAGCAGTTTTAAAAACAAGGATATCTATTTATTGGCAGCTGGGCAAAATCCTACAACCTTCACAGGCCACTGAGAAGCCCTCAAATAGTGGCGATTTTTACTCATGCTGTCTATGGATTGAATTGAAGCCGGTTGTCTAAAAGAAAAATAGCAAAACAGAGTCCAAATTCTCTCTGACAGACCCAGTTTGACTGAAAACCATAATGGGCTGCTCTTGCAGTAGAAGTGTCCCTGGAGCTCCTCTCACCAGACTGCTGGGTTTCCTTGGTGTTGGGCAATGAGGCTAAGTCGGAAGCTGCTGGGTCAAGATTAACCGTAAATTACATAGCAACAAAGACAATTGCCAAGGACTCCAAAACAATTAAGCAGAGTCAGGCAAAAGGATTTAGAGGTTTTTTATAAAGCAAACAGTCAAGCGCTTGGCTGCCTTACCTCCTGCTGAGAAAGTTCTCTGACATCTTGAGCGAAGGGCCATTTACAGCATTTCAATCAGACTGAAAAACAGCTGTACCTGCTAAAAAAATAAGAAAAAAACAACAATGTATTGCAGGATGGACTTCCTCCCTATTGGGAGCTAATTACTTCTTCAAAGGAGGAAAGGCTTAGCTCAAGGTTTTTGTAAAGAGCTGGAAATGCAGGCATGTGGGATGAGATCAGGACTGAACTGGTGGTATACAGGGGGCAGGCTGGGTTAGAAGAGTACACAGGCCCACCTTTTGCATGGAAAACATTGGCCACATGTAGAATGGATGGAATCTGGCCCAGATCTGGCGAAGAAAATGGGATCTTCTAACTCCAGTGGCTGCTGGTGCAATAAGACATTTTACTTGAATTACATCACTGTAAGCAGAGCCAAGCTCATCTGCTCAAATGGAGCTTTTTGAGGGAAAACAGTACCTGCAATATCAGCATTTAGAATCTTTTAATATGCAACTACTTTAAAGAATGTGATGCTTTTTGTTTTCAGGAAATTCTTTGATGACATGTTTTTTATACTTGGCCAGCTCACTGACTCCAGTGCTTGCTGCAGAAATTCACTGCTTCTGACATTTTCAGCAGGAAAGAAAGTCAAGACATTCTCAGTAGTCAGTAGCATAGCACCTGGTTTAGGATAGACCCAAAAGCAAGTTTTAGCTGTAATCAGCACAACCTACATGAAACACACAGGGGCTATGAACCTGGAGTCCCACCATCCTAGGTGAATGCCTCAGACTGGGGGATGTCAAGGAAGGAACCTTTCTCTAATCAGAAATGATAAATTTTGGTCTGAGACACAACAGGAGAAAAATACAGATTTTTAAGATTTGTTGTGGGAGCGGTAAACCATTTCTCATCCAGGTGTACTTGAGAGCATGGCATGATTCGGTCTCCTGCTGGAAGACAGAGCTGATGCCAGCTGGAGCCCAAATGACATGTGATCACCATCATGTTTTCAAAATCCCATAAATGCAGTCCTGGCGTCACACACTTGCACAGGCCCTGAACAAAAAGCTGATCCACATGGCAAACAAACAGGCAGGAATCATGAATTGCATCTAAATGTTGTTGCAGTGACAAGATCAAGAAAAGGAATGGAAAGATTGTAATTAGGAGACAGGACAGAGAGAAAAGGAAAGACTGGAGATGAAAAGAAGTGGGGTTATTTGTCAGATCAAGCTTTAGTACACCCTTCTCCTCCTGCTCCTCCTCCCAGCCATGTTGTCGGACCTCTTTCTCCACAATCTTGACCCTTATGCAGGATTACTGGGAAATATGAGCCTGCTGCTTTGGTAGCTCTGGTAGCTCTGCACACAGAGACCTTAACTTCCATCCCCTCCTGATGCTTTATTCTGTCAGAAGGCAATCAGAGCTATTCCAGGTCACTCAAAACCACAGGTCAGTCACAAGAGAATATGCTCAATGTATCAAGGGAGGCACGAAAGTGAGAAAATTACATTTAAAATAAGTACAACTACTGATCTTTCAAGTTTTTTCACCTTGTTCATTTTACCCCCACCATTAATTCTTTAAATGCTTTGAAAACCAACTGTTCTTTGCCACTACATGGTGTTGCTGGTTAATAAGGAAATTAAACACTGGAGGGGCAATACATTATACCATTATATCATTAAAAAGCAGCATGAGAAATCTGACATGCTTTTTTTCCCAGAGAAAATAAGGCAGATGAACAGAGAGTGAGATGCTCTGGATATTTGACAATGTGCTGTTCCTCATAGTCTGTACAATTATTGTAATTCAGACTCCTCCATTCAAGGACTGTGAGTCAACCAAACAGGGAGGTTTTCTGACCATGACATGGGGTTTCATGCCCAAGGTCGGTTGCTGGCATGGAACATAACATGTGCTCATCCCCACAGAGTTCTTGTGTTGATATCAAATTTTCTGATTCTATAAGGAAAGCTCAGAGTAATCTAATGTACACACCTGCTTAAGGTGGCAGGGTGGAGAGGGGAAGCATTGCTTTCAAAGCGTCCTCACTTCCCTCTGCTGACCCTATAGAAATTTCATTGACATTTAATCCATATGTGGACATAGTAAATGTCAGGTCGGTGATGGCTGCTCACCGTACATGTCCTTCACGTTTGCAAATTCATGGACCTTTAATAACCATTTTACATGTATCTGGATGAAATTAACATTATCAGCATTTCTGCTAGGGAAAATGCTGTGATCAGCAGAGAAGATGGGCAGGAGACAGAAGGGAGAAGGGGTTGTAGAAATTTATCATAAGCATCAGGCACTTAAGGCCTGAAGTAGAATGTCTCACACCAGCTCCAGAAGCAGTGTGAGCCTAAACTGCACCAGTTTGTCATCCAGAAATATTCCAAGGAAACACTGTATCCAGATTTTTTTTCCTGTTCCACACTGGGAGAAACAGAACATGAAAGCCAAACTCCGTCTTCTTCTGAAGACCATTGTAAGAAATACTGCAGATTCCATGGGCAACATTGCTACTAACAAAACAATCCACTCAGCTCAAATGCATTTCAGCTCAGCGACCATGCTTTCTTCTCAGCTGAGAAAATGATGCCATTAGTGTCAGCAGTGCTGCTTTTTCATACCAGTTGTGTGTGGCACCTACAATGATTGTTTGGGGCTTTTTCATCTCAATTTTCAAGACACGGGGAATAAGAACAACAAAACCCTGACAGCTTCTATTGCAAGGAGAGCTGTTTTGCTGTGACACAGAACGCTACCAGTGAGCTATGTAATAGACCTTGAAAGGTTCAGCTTACAAAGCATTTTAAGCCAATTTTTGCAAGCACAGTTACGTAAACCACTGAGCAAGGATTTGGACTGGCGATGCTGAGAGTTGTTGCAATGCTGGCAGGGAGGTGATGTAGTTGGGCAGAAGAAGGTGGAACTGGATGAATGGGATGCTCATTGGCAATGCTGGCCAAGCAGATGCATGACAACAGCAGCTAATGTTCATACTCAAGCAGGACCATTTCCATATTTATAGGATGGAGCCAGAAACTGTGTAGTTTATTGCCCATGAATCTTTCAGGCAAGACATTAAACACTCTGCTTTTATTTGGATTGTACGGTCACTCATCCTCCCTTAGCACTCGCCCTAAGTAAAACATTTATTCATCTGTCTTGAGCTAAAATCTCTTCACTCTTGTATTGCATGGTAAATATGTAGCACCTGCACTCTTCTACCCTGCACTGTGACTACAGCGTGTAATGAGAAGTGCTTATAGAGTCTTTGAGATGAAAAGTGATATATCAATACACTGTCATGAAATATAAATTGAAAATACATTTCAGATATATTCTGAGAACAAGGATGGTAATTTGCTACACATTTCCATATTTCCTAAGACAGTGGGACTCTGACCCAGCTGTGGGCTCTTCAGGAGCATCATAATGCAAACAATAATCACAAATCTAATAGGAAAGTTTTTGTGTTATTAGCATCACTCCAAGAGATACAGTATGGCATTATGTTGCTGCAGAAACACAGGGAGCCCTAGACAATTAGGCTAACCTCCAAAATCAGGGCATTGTTTTACAGGGAACTAAAACCCACTTTCAACTTTCTATAAAATTTCCCCTAAGCCCTGTCATGAAGATTCCTATATGTCAGCTGAGGTTTCAGTGGGATGCAAAAATCTGTGTTCTGTTACCAAAATGGCTTTTGTACATTAACCCACTGATACTTTCATATCTGTTGTACATCTTCACATCCATTGCACTTTAGCAATTAGATTTCTGTGGTCAGCCTTGCTCCTGAATCAATTTCCAGGATGACGTGATCATCAGCGTTGAGCTACTTTAGCCTATTTCCCTACATCCATAGAGCTCAGTTACCTTCTGTGGAGTAATTTTGGATTTACACGGCCTGAGCATGAGAGAAAAGCACTAGTCCTGCTCTTTGGAGGAAAGTGGTGAGGAGGGCAATTCTTTTCAGCCCAGTGAACACACTGACCTCATGAAAGCCATTTCTGCACAACCACAGAATTCCCTGGATAGAGAAAGCACGAAGGAACATGTGGATGGGTGGCTGGAGCTGCCCCTTGCCTCTTCTCTCCTGATAAAACATTGTCCCCATGTAACCCATTGAACATTTTAATCTGCTCTTAATTTTTTTCCCCATTTTTCTATGGATCATTAAGTGTAGCTCTGCTGCTAGGATTAGACACCTGTATTCTCCCCGAGGCAGTGTCTTGCCATGGGGTGAGGGGCAGAAAGGTTTGGCGTGGCTCGGCTAAGCCTTGCTCTCCCCTTCCTATTTTGGTATTGCTTTGGAGGCATGAAATGGGTGCGGGGGGCAAAATTAGACTCTGTTGTGGTAAAGGATTATGTATAGCTTTTACGATACCCTGAAATGAGGAGACAAAAGAGAGGATAATAGGGGGGAAGTCTGATATTAAAGCCAACTGCCAGCTTAATCAAAGCAAGCCTCAAATAACCAAGGTGACGGCTCAAGACAAAGATCCCATCACAAATAAGCCAGCCAAGGCAAAGGGGTCAGTTTTTCTGCGTGTGCAGGATGCATCGGCAGCCCCTGTGCGGCTTAGGCAGGATGACAGACTGGATTCAAACAGGAAAACATCAGCAACAGCTGTTCCGGCTGCTGCTTCAATATTGCCTGCCTGCCATCAATTTGCCATTAATTCCCTTCAGATGTACCGGGTTTGCCTTACTGCTTTTCACAGGAAGGCTTCTGGCTGCATGCTGCATGGCACCGGGCTATCATTCATCCCATCAGATGTTTGGTGGTTGCACTGAGCTAGAGATTGGCAGTGACAGACATTAATGGGGGCATTACCAGCATTATTAATGTATGTTCGCTTTTCTGCTCAGCTTGCAGATCTGTTCAATTGCTTGTAGTGAAATGACCCGATGCAAAATCATACAGGAAAGAGAAAACATAGTTACAGCATTTCCTAAGTGTAAATCATCTTGCATAATACCATGCTGTATTGCCACGCATTATATCCTCTGTATATATGTCAAGGAAAGGTAATATTCAGATACTTGCATATGGAAACAGACGTACTTTATGTTGCTGATTCTTCTCTTTAAGGTGCAGGACTTGGAAACTGCACAGAAGGACAATATCGTGTTGTGCTGTGGTGCTTTCCAGGATAGTAACACGCTCAGTCTGGGGGCCCCTCTGCATCCATTCCTATCCTGACTCACAATCAGGAGTCTGTTTAAACTCACCAGGGCAAGTTCATCCCAGGAGTGTTGCCAATCAGACAACAAAGTGACACCGGGGGTGGATGTGCCTTTTCCTCACAGTTATGCTGTGACGCTGCTCAGCGAGTGGCTGGAGCTCGTTGCACCTTCACGATGCTGCAGAGCTTCCCAACTTAGAAAACTCCTCCCTATGAAGCAGTAAAACATGCAGCATCTTTCAAGTAAAAGGATGATGTTCTGCTTTGATTTGTTTTGATTATTGTCCATGGAGCTTTACATTCATGTAATGAATCAGAGCTCATCCTGAAAAAGACTAAACTGTATTTAGGAATAGCCTGTGCAGGCAGTGTTGCTAATGGTGCCACAGTGGGCACATGTTGGTTTTTAGCACAGGTCTTCCAGTATCAGCTCCTGTCTGTGGTGGATGAGCAGCTTTTACATTCTCATAGTAACAACAGCTACCGAACGGGGTTTGTTTTGCAGCTGCCTTGAATGAGCATGCATGTTGCCAACAGCACTCATTCCTGGGAACAAAGTCTGCCTGGTTTTGTTTTCAAATATTAACCTCCTGCAGTAAGTGCCAACATACTTCACCTGTTTTATCAGACGTGGGGCCTCTGCAGAGGGACCGTTCTGGGAAAGAGGAAGGTTTGCCAAAGGAAGAGTAACCATCCTTCTGGAAGTTTTCTTGTCTGGGAACAAAGGGGCAGAGCACTCTGAAATGTATAAACCCAGCCTTCAGCTTCTCAAGAAAATGCCTCATCTTGGCAACTTTCCCTTTCTCTCCCATATTTACTTCCTAGTCTCATCATTCGCTGTGTGAGACACTGGTACTGAGACAGTCTTGCAAACAAACGTGCCCTCTGCTGTAGAGAGTAATAAAATTCTGCCCAACTCTCCTGAACTGATTTCAAAGTTTAAAAGCCCAGTTTTGTGCAAACAGGATCTCTGCTTAGGCAAATGCCATAAGCAGTATATTGGCAGAGGAGTGAGGACCAGGCTCCCCTCCTCACTGAACTCACACAATTTGTGGCCTGGAGGATCAGGTAATTTGCCCCTTTTTGTATTTAGGGGCAGCAGATGCTCAGCGGAATGAGGGGATCTGGGTGTGCTTCTGGGGCATGACTCAACCACAACCCAGTGCAAGATCTTGGTGAGATGCTGCTCTGCACCTGTCCCTACCTCCTCATCTGCCTTGGTTTTCTGGGGACCAAATCCTAGGGTGAGGGCCAGCAGGAGACTGCAGTGAGTTTCAGGGGGATTCATCCACCCTGATCCAGATGAGCAGTATCCTGGGTGAGCCGGCAGCATGCTCATTGCCTTGGCTGAATGTCCTCATTGGCTGAGAGAGCTGGAAAAGCTGTTCCCAGTAAGGCAGGGGACTGGGAGAAATACAAGCTGAAGGCAGCTGAGGGATGCTGTGGGGAAATTCCAGCCCCACAAAGTCTAGGACCTCGGTCCGATGCTAAGCTAGACCCTTCAACCAGAATTCTCACACATAGTTGTCAACAGGCATAGTGACTAATGATTTTTTTTTCATTTAAGTTTAACATTTACTTAGTGTTTTTTAACAAATTTAAAGCAAGATTTCAGGTTGAAATAAAAATTAGCCTTTTAAAATAATAAATATAGAAACAAAGTGATTTTCACATTCAAAATCAACAGCACAGCAAACACTATGCAAAAATGTTGCGGTTTCAAATCTTCCTTTTTCACAGAGCAAAATGGAGTAGACATCCTCCCTCGTGCCCCCAAGCCCCTGCTCTGACAGGGTTAGGCATTGTTTACTCTTCATTTTCTGATTTCTGCCTAAAACCCCTTCAGTCTGACTGGCAGAAGTGCTGAACACTTAAAGCTGCAATCGTAGTCAATGGAAAATGTGCTTTCACCTGCATCTCTTTTTGCCTCATATTCCATATGTGTAGAAAGGGGGCTAAATTGCTTTTCACTTTTAAGAGTTACTGTGAGAGGGTATTTCTAAACACCTGTGAAGCATCTCTCTGCCTGATTTTAAAGTCCGCAGGAGGAAGGCTCATGAAGAAATGAGTGATTCTTCCTGCAGCGGTGCGTGGTAAACAAAGCATGGGCCGGCACACCGAACGACACCGCGGCAGCGATGTGTGGCACAGCTTCTTCCTAAGTGAGCACCATCCGTCGCATCCAGCGGCTGAGGCAGGGTGAGCACAACACAGGCTGTATGGTCCTGGGGAGTTACGGAGCGCCACAAAATCTAGCCTCTGAATGGGATGAACTGCAGCTGCGTGGATGATTTTAATCAGGGCATTTCCTAATACAAGTGAATGACTTTGCAGCCTAACAGTGTGTTTTAATAGAAGGGGGTTTGTGTGCACCAAATGCAGTGCAGAGTAAGCGAAAATCCCTGCCTTAACTGGCTCTGTTACAGCACACTGTCTCTTCTAAATAAGTTATTTTCAAAAAATGAATGAATGTAGGGTAAATCTGAGGTGATCATACAAAATTCCACCCCATCTCCTCATTGGGCCTTTTCCCAGTATGGAAGTGTTTCCCTTTCCCATTTGCACTCAAAAAGTTGTGGTCAACGGCTCGATGTCCAAGTGGAGACCGGTTACGAGTGGTGTTCCTCAGGAGTCAGTACTGGGACTGGTGCTGTTCAACATCTTTGTTGGTGACAAGGACAGTGGGATCAAGTGCACCCTCAGCAAGTTTGCCAATGATACCAAGCTGTGTGGTGAGGTAGACAGGCTGGAGGGGAGGGATGCCGTCCAGAGGGACCTGGATAGGCTGGAGAGGTGGGCCCATGCCAACCTCATGAAGTTCAACAAGGTCAAGTGCAAGGTCCTACACTCGGGTCAGGGCAATCCCAAGTACAAATACAGGCTCGGCAGAGAATGGATCGAGAGCAGCCCTGAGGAGAAGGACTTGGGAGTGCCGATTGATGAGAAGCTCAACATGAGCCAGCAATGCATGATCACAGCCCAGAAGGCCAACCGTATCCTGGGCTGCATCAGAAGAAGTGTGGCCAGCACGTCAAGGGAGGTGATTCTTCCCCTCTACTCTGCTCTGGTGTGACCCCACCTGGAGTACTGCACCCAGCTCTGGAGCCCCCAACATAGGAAACACATGGACCTGCTGGAACGGGTCCAGAGGAGGGCCACAAAGATGATCAGAGGGCTGGAGCACATCTCCCATGAGGACAGGCTGAGAGAGTTGGGGTTGTTCAGCCTGCAGAAGAGAAGGCTCTGGGGAGACCATATAACAGCCTTCCAGTACCTTAAAAGGGGCCTACAGGAGAACTGGGGAGGGACTTTTTACTAGGGCATGTAGTGATAGGACAAGGGGTAATGGCTTCAAACTGGAAGAGGGCAGGTTTAGATTAAATATTAGGAAGAAATTTTTCACTCTGAGGGTAGTAAGGCACTGGAACAGGTTGCCCAGAGAAGTTGTTGAAGCACCATCCCTGGAGGTGTTCAAGACCAGGCTGAATGGGGCTTTGAGCAACCTGGTCTAGTGGGAGGTGTCCCTGTCTATGGCAAGGGGGTTGGAACTCAGTGATCTTCAAGGTGCCTTCCAACATAAACCATTCTATGGTTTTTCTTTTTTTGACCAACTAAACCAAAACAGTAGTGCAAGCCACCTTCCAAAGCCCATTCTTACAAGGTTTTTAGGCTGCAGTCATTTAGATACATTTCAGATAAGCAGCCAACCTAGTGCATGCTTATCCAAACCAAACCTCTTATGATATTCACTCCCTGCTATTAATCTTGTATCCTATTAGTAGGATTTCTGGTGACTTTAAAGGATGCCAGTGCTGTATTTTGGCTGAGTGACCTGCTCTGGATGACCTAGGAGTTAAAAGGTTAATTGAGGATTCCAAACATGTAATTCATCTCAACTTTTATCTCCCCTAACTCACCAGGCCATAATTATGCCATTGATAGCAGATCTTGATTTGTATAAAATGACTTACAGAATAAGGAAATCCCTCTCAAGGCCTGGAGGACAGTTTCTCCTCCAGACCCAAGAAGCTGTTTGGTGGAAAAAAGCATTTTTATAGGGCCTATTTGAATCTGAGGTATACCATAGGCTGCATCTGTTATTTAAAGTGGATACACAGGTAACGTAAATCAGGGTATTTCCATTGACTCCAACTATAGGACAAAGGAAAGAAAGGAACTGAGTCACTCTGCCTGGGTGCAGATTAATGTATATGCGTAACTGGTACCCAGAGCATGAGACAGGGTTGAAATGTATGCACCCTTATACCACAGCTGGGAGACAGCGTGATACCATTCTCCCCACTTTTTGGATGAGAAGCTGAGATGCAGAGCACGCCCAGACAGGGCAGGGAATAAAGGCCCCATATGGTCTATGTTTATCTGTGATATATTTCCCACCCTTTCTTGTTATGCTGCATTGCCAAGGCCAGCGAGTGGCTTCATGGGATGAGTAGCTCCTCTCTGGACTAGTTTTGCCTGGTCTCTGAGTTCCCAAAACCTTGAGGAGGGCAAAGCAGCTTGACTTTCAATGGGAAATCATACCACATGCCCGTGAGAGAGAACAACCTGCAACTCACACACTCCAGGAGCAGTTTCTATTCAGAAGCACACTTGGCATGAGATGGCCAGAGCCAGCTTCTTGCACTCCAGAAAGAATCCCCCCAAAAATACACAGTGTGGGCTGTTTTCTGCTTAGTGCAATGGCACAACCATTGCCACTCTGCGAATACAACAGAGCACTAGTTACTTCAAGTGCCTGGGTAGGGAAGGAGCCCCTCTCCCTTCCCCACACTCCTGCCTTCTGTCACTCTTGCTTTAGTGTGTGCAGCAGTGGGGAACTGGTGGTAATGTATCCTAAGTTTGAAACGTTCATCTCCTCTCCTCCTCCCACCTCATATTCCCTCGGGCGAGTTGCTCGAATCTAAACTCTCGCACGCTGAGATTTGTCTAGCACCCAAGCGAAGTCAGGTCAGCCTGCCACAGCAAAACAGCTGATGCTGAAGAAAGGAGAGCGGGTGGTTAAGAGCTATGTGCGAGCAGCCCTGTCTAAAAGGCATTTCCTTCTTTTACTCTTCAAAACTGTGGTGGGGAGAGAAAGAGGGCCATGCTTTAAGCGATATTTTCAAGAAGTTTATTCTGTAATGCTCCAGGGTGAATAGCTGTAGCACAATGCCGAGGGCTGGAAGCTGAGTGCGGTCAAAAAGGGCTGTGAGGATGGGGAGCCACCCATCACCCCACTGTGGCTGTCACCAGGTACAGTTCTGCTCAACGCTTGAAGGGCAGGAGCCGGGGAAAGTCATAAAGAGCCTAATTCAAATTGCTACCTTCCTCGAGGTGGAAGGTTATTTTGTTTTGTTTAATCAGCTGCGAGACCGAAAAAATTAACATTTCAAAAGTGTGTGTTGGCATGAACAGTTACGTCCATAATTCATGAGGGCTTTTAAGGCATTCAAGAGGATCCAACAGTGCTGAAGTCATGGGACAAATCCCTAATCACTCTGTCTTTATCCTCTTACACTTGGACCCAATCTGCTCAGTGTTAAAGCACCCAAGACGTGGCAACAGAAGAGAGAAGCCAAGGTCACTGTGCCATGCAGTCTGGTCTTTATCATTCTCCGATTGACTTTTGAGAAGACAAAACTTCCAAGGGTAATACAAATCAGCAAAACTTGAATGACTAATGCCAGCTTCCAGAATTTTGTTAAAACTTCAGTAAGTTGGCCACCTCCATGGACAAAATTTTGCCCAGGTACCTGTGTGAGAGGAGCCCAGTGGATTGGCCCCAGGTACAGCATTTGGGCCCTAGGTGTGCTGAAATGTACTGGCTTAGCCGTGCTGAGGGACTCTAATCTCCGTCACACGGCACAAACCTAATGCGTCGGCTCCTCTGAGTTATTTTTGGAAGGGAAATGCCCATATAAAAAAACCTATACTAGATGAAAACTAATTTAATCAAGTGCATTTATATAATTACTTTCATATGAACAACAATTGCTGAGATGATTTATAGAGACGGGGAGAAAATGAATACTGTAAGATGACATAACACCAGTGCTCAGAAATTTGCAGTCAAAGGGGAAATATGCCAGATGTTCTGTAGTACTTCAAGCTAATGGGATGCCACGTTAATCACTCTTTAAGGCATCCTTCCATGCTTACATATTGGAAATTGTTATCTTCCCTTTAAGTTGCACATTCCTGATTTCATCACGTTGGGTCTCAACTCGAGGTCGTCACATCAGCATCGTACCTTTGAGCATGTCAATAGACCGTGACCAGACTGAGATTTTTACGCATTATGTGTCCAGGGGATTTCCTTGGAGATTTATTGATAACTCCTGCCAGAGATACAGCACATAATGTGCCTCCTAAATTGGCACGGTCCAAAGATCTGCTAGGTATAAAAATTAGCTGCTAAGAGTTCTGTGTTTAATTACACCCATTACACACTCAAATTACCTGAAATAGTTATAGCTGGTCCCAGGGAAACACTGAAGTGATCCAACTAGGAGCTCACAGTATCTCCCTAATTGCTCTTTGTACCAAAATAAATAGATTAACTTGCCATACCAACCCAGAAAAGAGAAACAAACTGGAGATGACATCAGTAATCTAAGTCCCACCTAGTCTGTAGCTTGCCCTATAATATTCTGCCAGTCCTGCCAAAACAAGGAACAAAGACTGGACCAGAGTCAGCAGACAAAGTGTTTGGATCACCGGTTTGGAGACACCAAAAAATCAAACATGCTAAGTAACAGCCAACCCTATTACCCTTTATTTTTTGAGAAGCAGCAGTCCAGCAAGATGTTAATCAGGAGTTGTCAGTCCTCAAAGACCACTCCCACTCCTGCAAAGCTTGGGCTTGAATGAACTATTAGGTTAAGTTGTCTGAAAGCCCACCAACTGATTTTTAGGACAATTTCCTGAAAATTGCTTTCTTCTCCTCTGTATTTCAAACAATGGACAAGCCAAAACTTTCAGAAAGAATGAAAAGAAGGGCTAAGAGCCAAGTGCCAAAGGAGGCAAAGACAGACAGCCAGAGAAGGGGACAGTATGTGGGAGGCTATTAAGATTGGAAAGGGAGGCAGATGAGATTTATCTGGCTGTGAATAATCCACGAAAGTCCTGAGGACTTCTGAAGAATTTAACTCTGCAGACCAAGCTGGCAAAAACATGGCTGTAAATCTAATGCTTGCTAAGCTGTATCTATTGAAGTGATGCCATGGTGTGTGCAATGATTGAATTTTAGCACATTAGTATTACAGTCTAAGTTCTCTCCCACATCGATCAATTATTTTTACAAGTTTTAGAAGCTTAGCAAATTTTCTGGAAGGGGAAGAAGCCGTCCTAAGGAGATTTTAAAGCTCAAAATCATTTCCTAGGTCTTCCTATTACCACTTGAAGCCCCAGCTATGCATCCTGACAGCAATTAGATCAGACCCAGCAGAAAAAGCAATTGAAGAACTAAATTGAAATCTTCACATAGCTGTATCCAGTGCAGAGAGTACATGAGGCAGAGTAGCCTGTACCAGCTAACACAGTCAAAAAAGGAAGATAACAGGGTGCTCTTGCCAGCTATTTTATGTGAGGGATTTTGAGAGCCTGATTGTTGTCATGAATGAGGGCACAGTATCCCGCAGAACGATGGCGCTAGTCACGACACTGACCCACTTGTATGGAAACATCATCTGGCAAGGATGCTAGCAAGCATCCTCTGACACTTCCGCTGCTTGCCAGAAATAGTTGTTTGTCAATCGAGGAGAAAAAAAGGAATGAAGTGTGTGACGGGGAGTGGAACAAAGTGGTACTAGGAGCCCAGGAGTGCAGGAAGATGTTAAAGCAAAGGAGGAACATCTGGGTAGAGATCTGGCTCCTACTGAAGTCGGCGGCAAAGTGCTTAATTGGCTCTTACAGGACCAGAATTTCAGCCTCGACGAAGGAGGGTTTTCAGGAGTGGGATGAAAAGCACATCTGTGTAGAAGAAGTGGCTGGACTGTCTGAAGCTCTCGGATAGTTTTAGCTGAAGACCTTTTATCCTGCATATATTTGTAGAAATAGACTGAACATGACCAAAGACTTTTGCGTTGTTTGAAGTGCTCTGTCTGGGTGTGGAGATCTATAGAAAGAATAGCTACAGCCATTAAAACTCGACAGGGTGGACATGTCTCTTAATGGCACATAAATGCAAACTGTGGGTAACTCCTGCAAGGGGTCTCCTTCTTCTCTCCCTAGGCTCTGCTACCTGGGGAGATCCAAGAGCAATAATTAATAAAGGGCAAACCTCCTCACAAAGGGTGGTGACACAGGCGTGAGGATGCCTCAGAAGGCTCCTAACTCAAACAGCAAGTGGGGGTTTGCCTGCGCTAAATAAAATAGCAATAGGCAGATGAAAGGCAGACTTTTAAAGCTGCTGTAGGAGATACAGTAATATCAGAGGAGCAGAAGAGGATGTGTGTAAATGAGAGCAGAATTTGGTGCAAAAGCCTGAAAACACCTCAGTCAAATAGTCAAATCTACTCTAGAAGTTATAAGACATGTTTTACTTGAAGCATGCATTAGCTCCAGTCCTCTGGCAAAACATTAGTAGAAGGACTAATGCTGTCAGTCATCACAAGTGCTGGAGGCAGGAAACTTCCATGGGTGTGCACCCAACAGTTTTATTACTTTCCCAAAGTAAAGGTTAAGTGAGAGGAAGAAACCAAGTGGGAGATGCTGCCTCTCAGAAACACAACAAGCTGCCAGTCAGAGGCCAGGGGACACCTTGTTTCTGTGCAAAGCAGTTCACGACGCCAGCTCCCAGGTGCTGGGGCTCTCAGCTCTGGTTCACCCCAAGCAAAAGCCTGCCACATGCATTCCCCCTGCGTGGCCAGCCCATGTCCCACCGTTTGCTTCCTAGAGCTTTAGCAATGGGTTCTTTTTCTTTCTGACTTTCAAAGGGTCCAATTTGTCTTTCCAAGTGACTTCTGCTGTTCTGGCTAGCGCTTCCCAAATGCATTTTCCCCTCTGAAGCCCCTCAAGGGCAGCAGGGACAGCTGGAGAGCCCTCTGCGTAGTGGGGTGGCAGAGAGACAGTCTGGGGGTGTAGCGCCCAGGACAGCCTGCACCCACCACCTCCTGCCTGGGAGCTGTGGATGACAGCTGTGGAACTGCCCCTTTTCCACAGTGCCTCTAAACCCGGTGAGATTGGGTGAAGGGACATTTTAAAGGAAGGAACTGGGGCATCTTGCAGACAGTATCATCTTTAAGATGGCACTACAGTTGTTCATGGGAACAGGCAATGGCTCTCTGTTTTAGACCTTTAAAATAATATTGGAGGAAGTCCTAGAAAACACAGTGCTGGGAATAGTTCTGTTTTGAAGCTGTGGGTCAATTAATTGCTTAGAGAATTTTGAAAACCTCACTTATTATTCGTCACAAGAAACTTCCCTTCTGCCTTGGAAGTAGACTTTTCTCTTGGTTACAGCAGTATAAATGAGAAATTAATCCATTAAAGGTAAAACATGATATCAGCACAAAAGGTAAATCAGACCTTCAAACATCGATAGCCTGCTATGCTTCTCCTGAATTAGTCAATGATTACTCAGGTCTTGGACTAAATTCTGTTATCAGTTTCAGAAATCTACTTCCCATGTTCTTCAGGTCCCATGTACAGGAAAAGTAGAACAGAATTTGGCTGGTTTAATTCTAGAAAGGCTAACTTGTCATTGCCCTGACAGTACAGAGGTCATTGAAGCTGGTCATTAATTATACTTCCATGTAATTTAGGTGGCCATGGCTTAAGTGGTAATCCATCCCAGAGTCTGCTTTCTAGATGGCACAGAGGTCAGGCTCAAGAAATTTCCATTACTTAGTGACCAACAAAAGAACATGTTTGAGAAAGCTAGGAATAACTGCAGAAGATGAAACTGCACTAGCAATTGAAGCTAATAGTCAACTATATGTGATCACTCTAAAAATAACAGCATACTATAAAAATAATATCATACAATGGATATGAAATTAATTAAAACTACAACCTACACACTTTGATTATATCTCCAGACCTCTTTTGAAGAAAGAGCTGAACTAAGTTTATAGGAATGAGCAACCAACTATAAAATACCTGATTTTTTCCATTTTAAATTCTTACCACGTTGTGTATTTTATTTCTGCACTCTTCAGGACTTAACTTACATTCCTGCAGTTAAAAGGGCAAAATCCTTTAAAGAGGTTATTTTGAACTCCACTGACCACTGATTGCACACCCTATTTGTAAAACTAGAGGGTGTATAAATCTACCTTTCAGTACCTGAGTCTTTTCAGATGCTGTAAAAATCTTACTGCATCTATAAAATGTATCCCAGAGGAAGTGGTGTAAAGCCTGATGTGATAAAATGCATCTATCTCAATAGGTACATTCATTAGTCAGTGCAGAAACACCCCTCATCACTCACTAGCGAGGACATGTTTACTGGCTGTCTTAAACATCAGCTTGGACTGGTTAGCAATTTTTACAAGCAGGAGCAGCGCGTATGAGAGCATAAAGTCAAATGAATGGTGGGTAGCTTCGCTGAACATCTAATTGACTGATCAACACAGATGAATGAAGAGCTGAGAAGAAACAGCGGGAGGGTCCAGGAAAAAACAAATTAGGTTGGGCTGATTGCGTGCAAGAGCTCTGCTGCTAGCGAGCGACGGCTGGAACAGGAAGGTGCACAGCCAGGTTGTTCCTTTGCTGTAGGCGGCTGGGCTGCTTATTAGAGGTTTGATTTCTTTTTCAGCTTTACTCCTTTTTCAGCTTTAGAGGTTTGACTCTATATTTCAAACTAAGCTTGGAAAAATAAGAGCAGGCTGCAGCCCAGTACACAGAATCAAATTTTTCTTCAGAAAGCCCAGATGCTTGTGGAGTCCAGCCTCACACAGCAGCAGAACTGCTGCTGAAACAGGCAGAGGGGTAGTGCCTGAGATATTCTCCCAGAAAGACTTCCCTCTCACCATTAGGACTACCAGGACATCAGGCCATCAGTAGAAACCTCTGCACTGAATCCCAAGAGCCAAGGATTTTCCATTCACTCCGTTGACCTTCATGTCTTCCAATACTAGAGGTTTCAGCTACTTTGCTGCTACAGCTAGAGTGTTACATGCGACGCTGGTGTCCACGTGGCCTTAAATGTACAGGGTAGTTTGTCCTACCTGTGAGTCAAGGATTATTACTGCCATTTTATGGGTGGACAGCAGACACAGAGAGATTACATGAGCCACCAAGGATATACAAGAAAGGGCTATGGCACTACGTGAGCAGAGACAGCCTGCTCCAGCGTCTCAGCATCCATGGTAAGGAGGGAGGTATCGGCATAGTAAGTACAGCTCTGGATCAAGAAAAGAGAGTGGAGCAGGATGGATACATCATCAGTGGCTTTATCCAAGCCACTTCATAAATATTGTTATTAAAAATATGATTTTTTTAAAAATCATATAATTCTTCTTTAAAAAAAGAAAAAGGAAAACAAGATAATGAGATGAATGAACACACTGAGGAGTGAATGAACTCTCAGCTCGCTCCTGCCCTCTTGGACGGGCCTGCTGTTTTACCCACAGAACAGCAAGGTGGATACAAGGAAAGACTCGCACCCTGCACAGTAGCACACCTCTTCATGATGATAACAGGTCCACAGAAAAAGGTGGCAGCCTTGGAAAGGTATTCTTGGAAAGGCACCCTTGGAGAAAGCACTCATGTGACATAGCTTGGCAGGAAAGATGGAAGTTGCTACTTCATTCTAGGAGTAATAAATAATTCTCTCCTAGGTGGTGTGGGGCATGTATGGATGGGCAATGGGAATGTATTTTTTATACAGCTTTTTCTATTTCCGGCTGCATAACAAGATGAGTGGAAAAATGCTACCTTAAGAAAATAGGGGGATATGAGCCCGGGACTAAGATAACCTTACACATTTTTGTCTGAGAATATTTGGATTTTTTGCTGAGCTGAAACAGGGACCGCACACAGAGTTTTCTGGGGAATGGCAATCCTCTAAGTACTGGCTGTGCTAGTCTAATTTGATGAGAGACAAGAGAAATCAGGTATTTCTTATCCCAAACACAGACTGGGGTGTGCTTAGGGCCTAAGGGACCAGCAATAAAAACCATTGGAAATGAGATGAATTATACATTCTGTGGGTTAATTTCTGCTCCGTTGCATCACAGTCTCTTCCAATTAAAATCTCAGGGAAATTGGCCCCTCTTAAATAAAAATTAGGATTCCATGACATTTGAGCCATAAGCAAGGTCACAGTAATAGGTAGTTCTTTTTCAGTTTCTCTTCATTTACAGAGAAACGTCGAGGCGGCAGAAATCCACTGCAGCTGCTCGTGGCCATTGTTCCAAGGCTTTTTGGCACTTTCCTGGATGCAGCGTTGGCCCGCGGAGGCCCTTTGGGATAGTTTTCATGCTGTGCTCTGCTAGCTGATTGCTGTCTTGAGCCAACTCTATGAACCTTATTCTAAAAAAAGTAGGAATACGCATCACTTGAGAGAAGAAAAGCAAAGGGGCTGGACTGGAAATCTCTGGTACCCTTCTTGTGCTCTGTGACTTTCATTTGTTCCCTGTTAAGTCTCAAAATAAAACAAAATATATGGAGGTGGAAAAGTATGATTTAGCTAGTTTGCCAGGTAAAAAACGGTGTGGAGGACAGTCCCACTCCTGACCCCATGGAGGAGGACTACCCAAGACGTCTCCTCTCAGCTTTCCTCTAAGCGAGAGGAGAGGGACACATTTTGTCCTTCTTCCTTTCGGCTCCTCCCCATTCCATGTCCACCACCACCACCTGTGGGGTGATCACTCAAGACGACATTGCATGAAACAGATCTTCCCAAACATGATCTCTCTTTAAGAAATTATCTGCAGGCAAGGCCTGTCTTTACGAAACCTCATATTCACACATGAAACCTCGTGATGGCTCCCTGGTCCTGGCAACCCCATTTCCCACTAGCGCAGCTCCGAAAGGCTGCTCTGGCGCAGAACAGTGATCAGACTTTTGCCCCAGGCATGGGTATTGGGCTAGCACATCTTCTCAGGTGCCTTTCCACTTCTTTTAAAGTCCTAACTCCATGATAGATGGCAAGGACAACTTGCCAATGGAAACAGCTGGTCCTAAACACCGTTCCCCCATTTCCCTTGCAAGTGCCTGCAGTGCAGTGGCTGCATCTCCTGTTTCTAGCAGCTTAGTTCTTCCTATGCTTAGGTAACATTTTCTTTTGTAGTTACCCTCCACTCATTTGTCAAGGACACATTTGTTGTGAAACTTTAAAAGGTAAGTGGTTCTTTGCTTCAGTGTTTCGGTTTTTTCTGGGTTTTTGTTTGTTTTGTTTTTTTTTTAATGTAGTAATCTTCACTAAAGGCACATTTTAAAATTCTCTGTATGTCCCAGTGTCATTGCGAACGATTGCTTTTTAGGCTGCAGTTGCTTTCCAAATTGGTGACGCCAGAGCAAGGCTCTGACAGAAAAAAAAATATCTGCAAATAAAATTTTTACAGCAGCTATTATTAAGAAGAAAAAAAAGAAAAAGAAACAAACAGTTGGCAAATACAGCAAGTCGTATCTAATGCACTTCACCTGTAAAATAGGAAATGACCAGTATTTTCAAATATCTTTCCACTTAGTTACATAGCAATCCAGCAGATGAGCAATGCAGTATACTGGTAAACACTGTCTTCACTTTTAGAGCTACCAGGAAGATTTCATTCTGAGAAAAGGTTCCAGAGGAAAACATATGTTTTCAGAAAATGCCCTTTGGAGTCTTCACAGGTCAGAGTGGAGGGAAGCAAAGGAAACGGCAGAAAGTTTGGGGTTCTGACATTTGCTACAAGAGATTTGTCAGGTGAAACTTTGCTATTTCTGACTGTAGTTGGTGCAAACCACATGCAAGGTGCATTTGAAATGCCAAATACCAGGCTTCAGAAATATGAGACAAACCTTTTCCTTCTGTACAGTGAAGTTTACAAAGTCTCTGTTTTCCCCTATCAGCCATATATACCCAAATATCCTTGGCTATTGAAATAATTGCCTGAAGGTTATCCCAAACCCAGTATAGAAAAAACATATGCATATCCCTCATTCTCTCCCTCTCTTTTCTTGTCTAACATAATCTCTTCTTCTATTCCCCAATGAAAGCAACAGAAAGTTTTTCTTGTGTACTTCCCCTGTGGTCACGTGTGGGTGGGCAAAAATTAAGTGATTATTGCTGCTATACCACTCTCTTGAGGGAGGGGTTAAACCAGATTTGAAACCCAGGCAAGGTCGAGAAAAGGAAAATGTAGCACCTGTACATTAACTGACGGTGCATGCTGACCTTCCACACGACATGTCAAACACAGCTGCACCGTACACCAACAAACTCTTGTTCTCAAGCACCATTCAGCAAAGGCTCAGGGTGGGATGTTTTATTCCGGTTACTTTTCAGTTTATTGTGCGATGCAGTATTTACTCCTGTAGCCTCAGTCAGCTCTTTTCCAATTCTGTAATTCAAGGTAAGTCAATAAATGGTTGTCGGAGAGGAAAAGCATCACAATCAAATAGGTGGTCTGTTGCAACATGTATACACAGGCAATGGTTTTCAAGAAGGGTGTGAAGAATAAAAGCAGACTGAATGCACAAATTAATCAAAATTTGGGCAGTAGGATTCAGCTTTCTGAGTTAAAGTCTGCCTTTACACAGGGCCTGAACAAGATCCCTGCATCCGAACCATCTCAAAATCCTACAGAGACCATGTGAACATTGGAGTCTGTCACAGCTTTTCTGGCCACTGCCAAATTAATAAACCTAGTTTTATTGCCTCTGCATTTCAGCGTAGCTAGAAAGCCAGATCCTCTGCAGCCTCACCAGACTCCACAGGCACTTACACATGTGGCCCCCTGCACTGGAAACCAGCCCTCTCCCTCTCTCCGCCTTCCTCAACGTGGGAAGAGGTTAAATACTTTTAGTAGCTAAAACACAGTGTTTCGTCATTGCAAATTCTGTTCCTAGTGTATTAGTGACTGCCGTGTGGCAAGCTACTTAATATCCCCCAGCCTTATTCTGCAGTGCTTGCCATCTTCTACAGAGACTCCTTTTAAGGCTGGTGAAAAATACGCAGATCTCTGCCTCAGTAGTACTTTATGCTCATTTTGTACTGTTATAAATGGCACTTCAAGGCGCTGAGTAAAGGATATTCAGGACCTACTATATGGACACAATGATGTTTTGATCTTTTTCAGGTTCAGTTGCTTATATGCAAGTTGTCATGGTATCTACAGCTCTTCCATGACTCAATTTCCTCATGTGTTCAAATAAAAAGCCCCAAAGAACAACAACAACAAAAACCTAACCAAGCAAACAAAATAAAAAAAAAAAAACAAAAACAAACAAAAAAACCCAACAAACCCACAAATGTTCTTCAATGCCTGGCTGTATATTTCATCATGACATTATCCAGGGTAGATTTCACCCATTTTCTAGCCTTTTTCTTCTCCTTCCAAAACTATAAGCCTGTTGTACTCTACCAAATTAGTACACAATTAGCTGGATAAATAGCACCAGCCTTCTTAATTTCTACCTTTCAAAGATTTACTTTCAGATAGAGGAGAACATGGGAATTTGCTTTAAACACAGCCTATGATTTAAAACTGAAAAGGAATGCAAAAGGATCACCTTGTCATCTGACAGCTGAAATTGATTCTTTTCTTGCTCGCAAAGGACACATTTTTTCTGTGCGTGTCTGTTTAAAGCAGGTAATTAATTCTGCTTTTTAAGGAGGGAGGAAGGATATACTGTTTTCACTCATGGGGCTATCACCTGCCACTTTCTGCCTGGTCTCAGGTGATCTCTATAAGACCCTTGTGCCAAAACACTTTACTCTTCTCCTGACTGTAAACAGGTTTTACTTCTGTGTTCGGCAGAACTGGAGACAGATCTAATCCTTGACATCATTAAAGTGCCTGTAGAACAAAACTTTAATCGCCTATGGGGCCTCTCTATATGTATATTTTATAACATGATTTCCATATACATCAGCCCATAAAACTAACTCCATAAAAACATACTTTGAAGGGGAACTGTTTTCTTAGACACTAAATCAGGTGAACACGATTTTATATGGCATGCAAAATAGATCTCTTTGTCAGAAAAGGGCTTGAGCTGCTTAGCTCAGATCCAGGTTGGAATCCGAACAGTCCAAAGTTCAAGGCAGTTTGGCGCTTGGTTTTGGTCCAAGCCCAAAGCCCTCCAAATTTCCCAGGAGCTTGAGTCACTCGCTTCCCCCTTTGCCATGGTGTGGGTGGTTCAGACTCCTGTGGACTGACCCCTCTTCAGAGCATTTAGTTCTGCCTCGTGCTTCCTGCATGTGGTCACAAACAGCCCAGTGGTACTTCTTGCTCCATCTGAAATCTGCAAGCAATGCATGTCTTTTTCACCATCGTCTTCACAGATACTCTTCAGCCCTGGCAGATGGATTGCCCACAACAATTTTCCCACCATAGCTTGTTGCAGTGAAGTCTCATTACCATCTGCAAACTGGCTGCAGAGGGGCTCTGGGTCAGGCTACTAGTGAAAACAGTGAGATTTATCCTTTGGTCCAACTCATGGAGACCAACAGGACTTGGGAACTAAAGGGTTCAAATCCCACATTCTGTAACTGTATAATTTAACTGATCATCACACTTTCCACGATAGGAACTTCTGTTATTCTCTCCACTGCCCAGAGGTATTCATATTTCAGTTACTTGGCATGGTAACAAAATCAGGTAGTGTTAGCTGAAATAAAACGATGCCAATCCACGGCTAAGCAGCAGGAAAAGCAAAGCTGCCTTCTGATTCTCTGAGTGATTGACAAGATGGGGTAAAAAACTCTCTTTAGCTCATGTGTTGCTCTGTAGAGGCTTGACTACCCTGCAAATACCTGATGGCTGATTTTCCGAGAGCAAACTGAGTTGTCTTGATGAAGGAATAAGGTACCACATTCCCATTAGCAGCCTTAGAAATGCCCTACCTAATTCACAGCTTCGGCACGCACCTCCCTTAGCTTATGCTTGGCGGTCGCCGTAGGTAACCACCCCACGCTGCGTGCAGGGGTAAACCCAGCAAAGCAGGAATCACAATAATTCTAGTGCACCTTGGTGAAGGTGGTGTTACAGCCGAGCCCCAGAGTAGTGTGTGTGTATCCGAAGGACGGTTCCCTGCATAGCAATGATTTCCTTCCCTGCCTTTCACCCACGCTCTTGAATATCCTGCTTAACTCCTGGAACTATCTCTACCATTCATTTGATGAAGAATCTCCCCCCATATGCACTTAGAAGTCTCTTCTGCATATTTTCCCAATCGTTTGCCAGTGATCTCCTTCACTCAGCAAGGCTTTTAAAGAGGTGGGAACCAGACTTTCCCCTCTGGCATCAACAAGGGCAGAGTCCAGCAAGAAGCCACTCCTGCTCTGTCAGCAGTTTGCAGAATATCAGCAATGCAATTAACCTAATGCCAGAAATGATAATGTGCCCAGCCCTTGCCTGTTCCACCCATATTTCGCTACCAATGAAGTGCCAAGTAGTTCACTAAACCTTCATTTAGTCCTTATCCCTAGCTGAGGGTTCACCATATGTAGCTCTCTTTCTGTCATCTTCTTGGATCTGCAGAAGTTAATTATATGAACAAGCACCAGTGACTGGGATAAGCGGCATAATACACCTGACGCGTACACCTTCCTGATATGAAGACTCCATTGCCATCTCATGTCATGAGTGGGGCTTCATTTTTAGTGGTCCATCAGCTAGCTCTCCTTTCCCAGTGCCCATCAGACAGCTTTTCTTAAGGGGCTCTTTCTTCCTATACAAACACCTCCAAAGAGGGAAAACAAGAAGAGCCACAGTCCAGGTGTGGGTGTGCATCCTGAGAGGAAGGCAATCCATGGCAGCAGTAAGGACTGTTTGGCAGCAGAGTGTCTTTAACCCTGTCCAAGGAGCCCAATATTCCTCCCGCTCACTCTTTCCTTCCCTCCCTCCCATCTCTCTTTCTCGCCTGAGGAGCATCTCTAAGTGTTCTTAGTGCTTTGCAGGATTTGCTAGCTGGGGGAATGCAAGGTGATGTGCAACACTAAATGACTGCATCTTCTTCCCCAGTCCCAAATGCTATAAAGGAGGCATGGGATCAGCACCTTTTCTGGAGAAAGAAAAAAAAAAAAATAATAATATAAGAATATTCTGGATTGCTGTAACCTCTGAAAAACCCAAGAGGACCTATATCAGAGTCCATCCAAATGCATGGGAGTACTTCAACATCAAGTGCCTCACATAAGCCTGAGCCTAGCTAAAAGAAATATGCAGAGACAGCATGTAAAAGAAAAGTGAATTATACTCAACAAGAACATTTAAAAAGTGCTCCACAAATTTGCTTTTCATAAATAACTATGAGATTCTGAAGTGACAGTTCAGGAGGGAATAAGCATCTCAGAACCTAGATGGAAAACTCATCATCCCTGTTTTTTACAAGCAAAAGTTCAGCCACTTGTTTTTTATTTGGCAGCAATGAGAGGATGAGGTCACTGAGTATACAAAAATGATTATCAAGCCACTAGAGAAGTTGCAAGTTAGGTTGTGAATAAATGCACCTACAACGCTAATATGGGAAATCCATACTTAATTTCTGTAGACAGTGCCCTCGTACCAAACGTAACCAGGAAGTTCCAGCATTCCCCCAGCACTCATAATGTTAATTCTCACTACTGGAAGGGTTTTCCCTGAGCCTAAACAGGCTGTTTTTCTGCTGATGTAAGAAGAGCTCCGCAGAAAGGTGGAAGGATCCTGAGCACAGAGCCCCTACAGGGAAGGGCGCATTTGCATTTCATCATTTCAAACAGAGCTGTGAAAATAACTGTTTCTTTCAGATGACTGGTTAGACAAAAAAAAAAAAAAAGTCATTCATTTTACCTCTTAGAAAAATTAAGATTAGGTAAACTTCAGAACAAAGCACCATTTCAAAATGGAGAAAAGGGAAAAGGGAAAAGAAGTATTTAGACTTCATTTTAAAAGTCTCTCTTCCCCCACTTCCCCTAAAATGACCACCATCATTTAACTTGTTTAAATATCTAGTTTCGGTCACATTAAATCTGGCCATTTTTCTGTCCAAAAAGTTGAATTTCTTTTTCTGGTTCTTGGTTTGCATTTGTAGGGTTTTTTTGCCTAGACTCATTTTAAATAAGCTTTATAAAATATTTGATGCCTCCAATCCCTTCTGAGAATACAGATATTTTTATCCTTGGTTTCAGAGTGAAAAAGAAAAGGATACCACAAGGCCAGGGTTTAAAGCCAGCATCCCCTTTCTTTGTTCATTCCTCTAAGTAATATTTTCCTATTTCTAGCATGTGGCTCTCCACTCTAACAACGTATTATTCTTAATATATTCTGCAGGAAGAAAAGGGACTTTTCTGCTGTACATCTGGAGTCTGAAAATGACCAGAGGAGCTGCCTGAACCCTCTACACCCTAAAACTCCCTCATGGTTCAGGCTTGCTATGGACTGAACAAAGACAGCCATCCTTGCAAACAGACATACTTTCCAACTGCATCTGTTTGCCTAGAAGAAAAAAATTATGAATTATTCTCTGTAATCATACTCCTGTATTATGGCTCCTGTCAGCTTATATTATATGCGAATAACACACCAATCTCAGTCCCACAAATTTTAAAGGAGAACAAAACCCCGTGAAGTATATATAACATTAGCTGAATGGCACCGAAATAACAATCCATCTAGCAAGGAGAAAACCACACTTGTTCTAGGGAAAAGGACTGTATTCTGCTTGATCTGGACAATAAAAATATATCATTTATAATACCAAATAAAAGCAACGCTATCCCCAGTGCAGAGAGGAAAAACATAGCTTTTAGAGTAAACTCAAAGGAAAGGAGTTACTGAAAATATCATGTGAATATGAGTCCTTGCTAACATTTTTCCACTTGTCATTCTACTATTTTTCACATTTTTTAATGTTTCTTTGGTTGCATCCTATACCGTACACTATTTATCAGGGCTCCTTAAAACATCCTGTGGCAAATCTTGGCACAAAAGTGTGAGACAATGCCACCTCCAGCTGCCCGCCCACTACTTCTGCTGCATGTACCACCCCAGCAGCAGCGGCATCCTCACCACCAGGTTTCCCTGCCTTGCTGGCTGCGTGGTGTATAATCAGGATATTACACGCACGATGATGAGTGCTCTAAACTGTCACAAGCCAGCTCAGCCACTGAGAGTCTGGGAAATGGATGTGGCTGAAAACTTTTCTCCCCAGGTTAGCCTTTAGGTGGATTTGTTCTCCGGGTGGCCATGCAAACAGTTGCACAGGGAATGGATGTGCAGAATGGAGCAGTTGAGCTCTACGAGACAGGGAAAACATTTTTAATTATCTCTTCAAAGCCCATATATTAAGTGGAGACAAATGACACACAGCCTTTGCAAAGGTCTCCACCACAAATTCACTGAACTTTAGGTGGTACTGTAGTAAACAGGCTCAGACCAGAACGATGATCTTCATGCTGTCTCCTGCTCTAGTCTCCTCGTCACTCTGGGCTAGTCTTTAAGCATAGGTCAGATCATTTTTAAAGTCCATCCTGTTCCCTTTCCTGCCGCATGTGGTTTCTCTTCTTCTACCCTCTTCTATGTTTACCCTTAGTCATCTGTCCTTTTCCTTTTCTCTATCAAAAATGGCTAGAGAGACGTGTTTTCTATTATTGTCTCCCTTTGATGCCTCCACAAGCCTCAAGAGGCATCTCTGGTGATGCTGATGTGAATTTAGAAATAAAAATAATGTGAAGTATACTGTAAAAATACAGCAAAATATCCCCAAAATGACAACCAACATTTTATTCCAGTCAAAATTATTTTCCCTTCTATTTTTCTGCGTGACCACTGAACCAATCCCTTCTTTGGCTTTGGCCATTCCCTCCCACCATCTGCTCACCCTCTCTAATGGTATCATACTTGGTCTTCCTTCTACAGCTTCCAGCCCTCCTCAGGTGCCAGGACATATTTAGCATCACAAGATCTTTCACAAGAGCTTTCCAGTTGTTAGCTATGGTCTTAAATGCACGTACCTTGTCTTGATCAATAACACAGGGTTGTGTATGTATAATGAGTGCTGTGTGTGCAGAGCTTCACCCAGCAAGGTGGAGTAGGACATAGGCAGGAGTCTGTAATTTTGTCCCGACTGGTGGCTGCTCAAGAAAGAAAAGATCAGCCCCACTAGTAGATATCTCCTTCCTTAGCCTAAAGTGCAGGCAGGACAGACATCCTCTTTCAGGAGTCAGAGGCACACAGTTTAACTTGTGATTCTCATGTCTGTAATGGCAGTGTATAAACCGACCGGTGTTACTGTTACCTACATGAGGACTCACTCGCAAAGCTCATCTCCAATTCAATCTAGAAAGGTGAAAGTGTCAACGTCTAAGTGCAAATTGCAAGAAGTTGCTGTGTGTCTTCCTGTATTGAAAAAAAGGAAGAAAAATTCCTTTAAAAATTTTATCCAGAAAGATTTTCTAAGCTTGACTTATGTGCAGTTTTATGCACCCACTCTCACATATATTTTTTTTCTTCCCTTACCTATTTCCTCCTTACTGGAGTATATACAGTTGGTGGATGGAGAAATGTAGGTTTGCAAGCTTTCCAAGATAACAGCATTGTCTTGACATTAGTCCATATTTCCTTGCTTCCTGCCATTGCCATTTTGAGAGTTTATAACTAAAATAAAGCTCTTAAAAAGCAGCCAAGAGGATGCTCTTTTCACCATAACCACTATTGTTATCAAAGGAAGAGAAAAGCTGAAGGTTTAATAGCTTAAATACAAATCCCTGATTAAGATTCAAGTATAACAAAAATAAATGTATTAAAAAACAGGCCATCTTCATTTCTAGACTCCTTTACCTGAAAGAAAGCGTCTAGTTTTATAAGTAATTATACAGTGCTGAGCATGACTTGAAGGTCCTAGGAAGAAGAGGTCATTCTTCAATGAAGCTTAAGACCTTGCAACATTACACCTTCAGTTAGTATAGAAAGGAAAAGTGATTCAAAACCATGACCATTCTTGGCACTCAACAGCCTATGAAAGTGCTGAAAACCTGAAATCCAACGTCTCATTGAAAGAACTTTTGTTTCCTCCCTGTTTTGTCATTTCTCCACCCACCAGGCTTTTGTCCCCTCAGCTTGAAGGCACCACATGTGTCAGCGGTATTTTCAATGGCCGTGTGGAGCAGTGGTTCAGTACAGAGGGAAGAGGTGTCAGCAAGTTAGGTGAAGTCTAGCAGGAGCAGACGCAAGACTTTGTTCTGTAATTTAGCCAGGGTTTCCCACAACAGCCTTCTAATCAGCCCTGAGCAAGATGCATTGATGTCGTCTGACAAGGACGTGGTCTTTTGTTTCTTGGAAAAGGAAAAAAAAAGCCACAGTCAGGCCTAAGCTCTTCAACTGGAATTTCTCACTTCCCTGGTTCTTTGCCAAGCTTGCTTTTGCTATCAAACAATCAAGTCTCAGTGGACAACAGAAAGGTTTTTGTTTTTCCACTGAATTTAAGTCTTCTGTGAACTCCAAATAGCTCAGTAAAAATCAAGGTTCTACAGGATTTTCCACCTTCAAAATACCATCGGAGGCCTTCTTTCAAGCTTCAATGCTACCATTGCAGTAATTAAGATGACTGAAGACGCGCATATGCTGTGCTATAAAGGGAGAGCTGGCACCCACACTCCGTCTATGTTAAATTGATGTTTGATCTACTATTAATAGTCCTTTGAAAAGAAATGAAATGACAGATCCTGTATATCGGTCTCAGAGTGGCACGTTTCTCATACAACGTGCTGCAATATTTGTACAGCGTACAGAAAACACAGACGCGAGTCTATATCTGTAACCCCTCGTCTGCTCCAGCCAGAACAGTGTGAGAGTTCACTAACTTGATCGAAAGCAGAAGTACCTTTTCTCCTCAACCCATTAGAGAGATACAGATTCTGGCAGAGAACCTACACTGTACCTGCTCAGACAGCCCTCTAAATCACATCCTCATCAGTGGCTCTAAGCCGCGGAGTTGGGCTGCGGCTTCTATAAAAGCCATTTGTTTTTCAAAAGTTGCTAAAGTCATCCTTCAGCCTCTTGGATGCCTTTGTGACGGGAGGCACTCGGACAGCTTCTGCTTCAATGCCATCCAGACACGTCTGCCAAGGGGTCTCGCCCCCTGCAACGGGCACGACTGGAGTGAACAGCTAAGCCTGCTGGAGCCTGACGTGGATTGTGCCTAATCAATCCCTTAGAAAATCCCCGAGCTGCTCCTTAGACCTTACTAGGCAGTTTCTATAAAGCAGGAAAAAAGTAATTTGAATGGAGGCAATGGTCAGGTTAGATAAACACAGCAAGAGAAAGTTCTCAACAGGCAGAGAGATTGCTGCTTTTTGGCTTTCCACACCCCACTTCACATTATATGGCATTCAAAGAGGAAATGGGAACCAGGCTAAAACAGTGACTGGCTAAAATACATCTCCCAAGCTGCCTGCAGTTCTCTGGTATGTCGGGCGTCCTTTTCTGTGTCTGCCTGTCCAGCCCACCAGTCCATGCTGGGACCAGCTGGTGGGGTGACTGGGCTGTACAGGGCAGCAGCACCCCATCCCTCTGTGCGCTGCTGGCACGCAGCACCCACCGCACAGCAGCCGGGGAAGCCTCGCAAGGGCTTCCTGGAGCAACTGAAGCTCCAGGGGGCTGCTGTCTCTCAGAAGACCCGAATGGGCTCTGTGAGGCAGAGGAGGAAAAGCAGTGACTGACGGTTACTGTGCTGTGCAGAGACCTGCCAACCAGCTGAGGAGGGAACGGATGGTGCCTGCCCCTCTGCAGGGACTGGAACCAGTTGGCAAAAGCAAGAGAGGAGATGGCTCCATTTTATCATGGTTAGCCAAGGGAGTATAACTTTCCTGTGGGCCCTTTTATTTGTCATGGGCCCACCACAAAAAGGTGTTGCATTTCGCAAATCTTTATGTGTGCATGGCAGAACAGAAGCCACCTCTCTGGAAAATCACCGCAGGACATAAACAGCACTATACATCACAGCAGCTACAACTGCAGTAGCACACAGAAATGGTCCAGGGCATGGATCCAATCACTGCCACCTGAGCATCTGCGCTGTTTAACTGTTGGTGTGCTTATTGGCACAGTTTTGGCCTGTGCCAACTGTCCCAGGCAATGCCAGGGCATGTTTTGGTGCTGGGGATTTTTCACAACAGGCAGTATTGGTGAGGTTACTTTATTCTGGGAAGAAGACAGCTTACCTATGGGATTGCAAGCTGTGCCACTGGCTGGAGAAGGAGCCCCGGTCCGGTTTATTTGCTGGTAGAGATACAGCCATTGAGACCAGAACTGGCCTTCCTTGGTGCAAAATTCCTTAATTATCATTATAACAAATTTTTAATAAAAAGCCATAGCTATGCTACCAAGAAAAGCAAATGTAATGTACTAAAATGCATGTTGGGACATTTATTAAATTGGTGAAAAAATAAGTCAGATATATTTGATGCTGTATGGTATATCTCTATTTGGTTTTATGCTAAAAATACCTGCCAAAGGCTAAGTCCAGTAGTTTATAAAACCTGTGATTCTCTGACTTTACACATTTTATTTTCTAGCCTGTCAGGCTGTGGGAGGTTGGCTGCTCCCGATCTAGGGCAAGCAACATTTAACATCACAGCAATCAGCAGTGATCAAAGCTACTTCAGCTGAAAGTTCATTTTTTTTTGCCTGTGATACCAAGTATTATTTGCTGTGGCGCACACCAGCTGTGTATGATCCTTTCCTCTGAAGGCATAAGTCCTCAATGAGACACACGGCACCGAACAAGCTAACCGTTTGTTGTTTACAATATCTGCTCTGAGAAGTGGCTTTGCTGTCAGCAGAAATGCTGCCAGAGGTGAGAAGAGTTCCTCTTAAAATGTCAAAGTTATCATTATTCTCACTTCATCAAAGATCTCATTGAGACAAATCACGGTGAAGTTCACCCCTTCCTGAGGGCCCTGCCTGTCAGGAAGCTCAATTCCTCCATCTCCCAAACCTCAGGCCCCTTTCCCAAGGCAGGGCATGAGGCTGCCTTGTCTTCACATGACACATACGTGATGTGCCTCCGTTCTGCGAGTCATAGGGACACAATGGGAGGAAGCAGGTATCCTCAGACAGTATTTCTATTTCTTCTTCAGGTTGTTGCCTGTGAGGAATTCTCTACAAACATCTACAGAGCTTTAATCCCTCTTTAAAACCCTTCTTGCTGTGACGCTTACAAAAACCAACCCACAACGCAGTCAATGTGAAGGTTCAGTGAGTTGAGACAAGTGCTCGTCAAGTCGCTGTAACTCCACTGGGCATGTTGTCCGTCCAACAGCCTCCTCAGGGCACACTCTTCAGTGCCTGAAGTTAAGGTTTCAGAGGAGTATTTAGAAAAATGACCCCCTTCTCTCCATCAGCAGAGAGTCTAGAGAGGTGGGTCCCCCTGGGTTGGGGTCACTCTTAGGGAGCTCTTCCCTTCTTCCCCCACTCCCCACCCCATTTCCACAGTAAGCATTTGAGTTCCTCAGCAGGCTGTAAATAGAAATCAACAGGAAGGGCATGCAAGGTTGATCAGCTTTGCACACAGCAGGAGGTGCTACGGCAGTCATCAAGAAATAGCACATGGGTTTCAACACTGGGACACAGAACCAGCAAAATGTTACACCACACACACAGGTTTCAACTCAGCATCACTGAAGAGACTCCGAGAAGCAAGGCTCCATTACAGGTAGCATGATGCCACTGCCTTCAGATCAACCACTCCAGATTTACACCCATGATGCCCTTTGCATCCCTTCTTCCAAAGGAAGCTTTGCAGCCTCGGATTAGCAATTCCCATTAAGAAAAAAGGAGAATGATCACAGTCACCTGCAAATCATTTGGAAAAGAGGAGCTCCTTATCAACTTATGTAAAATCATGAAATAAATTCAATATGTTATTTATTCTCTATGATAATAAGCAACTGATGTATTGGTTTGGGATATTCTGTGATAGCAGAAGATAACTTTCTCATTTTTACTGACAACATTAAAACCCAGGGAGCCTTTTCATTCACTACTTCATTTTCATTTATCCCAAACAGCCAAATGAAGATTGAAAACAATGCAGCACAGCACTGACACAAAGGAGTAATTCTGAAGGCAAATTTTACAGATGTAAACGCCAATAAAGGTTGTTGCGTTTTTTTTTCTTCCAAGCAGTGTAGAAAATTGCCACCATCAACCATTTCCAAAGGCAAGCTCTTGGGGCTTGTGTTGGATGTCATAACTGTAAGTTTAGCAAACGTGTGTGGAAACCTGATGGGTTATTTATAAAGGTCACCAATGTAAATATTGATGAGCCAACTGTTCAGCTAAGTTACTCAGCATACATATACTGTACGTGTGAACCAGAAACCTAAAAAGCTTAGCCAACAATGAAACTCTCTAGATATGGCAAGACACCATTTGCAGCCTGCAGGCCTGTAGTTGTAGTTCCCCAGTCAGATTGGTATCAAAGTGTCAAGACAGCTAATCTCAATGCTAAATTCTTTGTTTCCTACAAGTATAATTCAGACCTCTATCATTACAAAGATTGTTTATATTTGAAGAACACAGAAAAAAAACATATTTGAGTGATCAAATTGGTTGCTTCCCCCTAGAAATCTTGATCTCCACCTGCTGTCATCCAGGGATGCTCTTTCAAGTCGGAAAGGTTCTCCTTACGTTCTTCTCTTAGGTCCAACTGCAAGTGGAGACAGATCATTATGATTTGCACTTATATCTCAGACACAAAGAAGCACAAAAGTAGTAATAAGTTGAAACTCTGCATCAGGTCACTGGGGACTTTCCTGTTCCATATACATGAACAGTCCAAAAGGACCTGAGAGTCTTTAAGTTAAAGGCAGACTGGATCCGGAGCTCGAAGTTCATGCTCACTGAAAAGGGAGTGTCTTTAGGCTGTGCTTCACCATGGCTGGTGGCATGATACTATTTGCAATTCTATCAACTTCGAGAGAAGATGGTGGAATTGTATTAGCAGTCCCAAGAGGGGAAGATTTGAGATGTTGCATCAGATAATTCGGGGAGAGATTTTTGGTTTAAAACCTAACTACAACCAGGGGTGCAGGAGACTGGGAAAACAGAGCTGTTAAAATTTGTTGATTCTCCAAAATCCCTATGTTCTGCAGAGACAGGTGGATTTTGACGAAGTTTTGGCAAAACCCAACTAAGGGTTCAATGGAAATGTGGCTTTTGTTCAAGTTGTCTTACCTGGCTCCTAGCCAGACCATCTCTTTTACTGGCTTGAAGTCAGAGAGCCCAGCATCTGCTGTAACCTCCAACCCACACGCCTTTCTGAAGCAGAATTCTTTTCTTCTCCTTCCCTTTTTTTTCTGATTTTTTTTCCCCAGCAGAAATAGTACTCTAGGACTTATACCAGAAAAGCTCCTAACGATATGTCTCCTGCCTTCTTTTTTGTGAAAATGCAAAAGCAAGACAATTCCTCATCTCCCTGACAGCACCACTAACTTTACAGTTTTCTCATGAGTGTGAGCATGAGCAAGGGGAAGTGCTTTGATGAAGAAATGGGCATCTTGCCCTAGTTTCATAATGGCTTGACGTTAGGACCTAACAAGAACTACCTGAGTGCCTCAAACACTTTTTCTTTCTCTTTCCTCTCTTCCCTCCTGCACCAGCTAGCCTGTGCCTTGTGATCACAGTAATAATGTTGTTACGCATCTCTTACGCTCCTTCTGCTACCCTATTCCTTCCACCCAGGAGGGCTTTTCTGCAAGTTACAATGTTTTATGATTGTTATCTCATTTCATAAACCATCTATCAAAGCTAACATTACCTGTATATACACCTTATTGGACTTGTACCTGGGGCATCATTACTTGCTATTCAGTGACCCTCTGCATAACACCGTATGTGGCAGACCCGGCATTTACCTTGATTTTTTTCTAAACTCTCTTTGTCCTTCATCTAAACTGGTTTGAGGGATTCAGCTGTCACACACCAGCTTGTTCTCTTTCTTCCTTTCATATGCACACAAGAGAACTTCTCCTTCTCCATAGACCTATGTGCTCAGACCACTGGTCTCCCTTTACACCTGCAGTGCTATTGCATTCTCCCTATGAGGCAGCTGTTTCCTATTAGCTTCACCTGGAATATTGAAGACCTACTCAACAGACTGGCTATTTAGCAGCGTGCAGAGGACTTTTAGCCTCTAGCTGTGCAGCAGTACACTGGACAATTCTCCATTGCATTATTTCAATAAGCCTCTTTAACAAAACTGCGCTAAAGCTATTGCGGTAACTTTTGTCCAGAGATTCAGGAAATGCATTTCATTTCCTTCAGTGGAGACTTTGGCTTATCGCAACAAAGTCAAATCCTTCGGGTTTTCATTGCATTAGTCCTGCTAGTGAGAGCTGAGCATTAAAACCCCAAACAAATAACAGTTTAATAAATTACACAACAGGCAAGCAGGCATTGCCAAGATCTAAAAGGCAGAACGTTTGCAACTTTATTAGTGAGCAAGACTTTCTTTCTCTTCTTTACAACTGAATTCTGAAGATTACTCCATAAAAAGAAGAGACCCAGACAGACCAAAGGGTACCTTTCCTCTGAAATAGATTACATGTAAATGTTGAATGGCATATCCTTAAAACCTGGAGATGAGATTGTGAAAAGACTTAGCAGCTGTTGTATTCTTACTTGTTCTAGGCTTACGAGGAAGAAAGTCACTTATTAGGTAAATTAATACAAAATTTCCTATTCACCGTGTGTTTAAAATCATCTTAGTCTCACTAATTTTAATAGTTAAACTCTTTTCTTCTGATTGAAAATTCATTTCCCTGCTTGTTCTCATTTGCCAGCATTTTCTGCTGACAAGTGTAATATACCTTGCTATATTATATCAAAGGAAGGGGACACATATCCAAATGAACAGAGATTTTATGGGGTCAGAAAACTGGAACTTAAGGGACTTAATTCACTACACCGCAGCCAAAAGAATAAATCCATTGGCTATCAGTAATTAGTGTATTCGTAGTATATTCTTGCATGTTTGAGGCAGTAAAAAAAACTAAGATTGTGTCTCCACTAGAAAAAACAGCAGTGTTAGCAGGAAATAATTAGTTATCCACATCTATGTCACTTAAAATCCCTGTAGGGCCTAGGCACCTGTAGATTTTTTTCTTAGGTAGGTAAATAAAGCAAGCATTGTGTCCCAAGCTAGTGGCACACACCTGATATCTTACTGATCTCGGGAAACTAAAGTGGGCTAATCTGCACTAATATTAACACCTTCCTGGCAATGAAAACAAAACCTGAGTAGGATACAATAGAAGTAGGATAACTTTTTCTCAGCTTTGCCTGAGGAGCCCCTCTGAATTCACCTTGGCGGGCTCAAGCTGATTTGCATAGATGGCAAAGAAAGATATTTTTTTTCTGTTCTCCCTGGAGCTGCTCCGATGCCGGACTCTCTGCTGGACGTGGTCCTTTGCGTGGGTCCTGCTTCTGGACGGTTCCCTGCACCTCGGAGAAGGTTCATCCGCGGGCAGAGGGCTGTGCTAGAGGAACGGCTTCCTCATAGTGGAATACAAAGGTCAAACCTAACCCAAGGTATTTATTTTCCAAAAACCGGTGGATACTGTCTCGGGAAAGGTGTTAAATGGTATAGATTTCAATCCTATCATGGCAAACAGCTTCAATTTAGATATGTAAATACCTGTCTTTGATCTGGACAAATTAAGCATGGGTGCTGATTTGGTAGATGGGATGATGTCATGCTTCAGATTATACCCTCATTTCCTCTCAGTGCTTTCCCACACCGGGCACATGCTGAGCCTGTCTATTGTTAAGCTACGTGTGGCGCGCTGGCAAGGATGCCAGCCAGAGACCAGGAGAAAGTGCTATTTTTGTTTTTTCTTCTTAAATCAAGACTGCCGTGCTGACATAAATAAGCACAAATATTTCCAGAAGGCTGCATTTTCAGGTTTGTTTTTTTTTTCCCCCTAACGCAAAGAGCAGCAAGTTATTATGCTGTCAATGAGCAAACAAGAACACCCACAACCATTTGGTCGAAGCAGCTTTCTGCCACTACCACGCGGCGCACGCTCTAAATGATGGCCGAGCTCGGGGACGTACGCACAGACCTTAAAGCACCAGCTCACACTTCCAGGCGGCTCTGGCGCTTTCGTGTCCCCCAGCTGTCCCCTCCTTATGGCTCCTCCTCCTCCCCGTGCAGACACGCATGCACGCACGCAGCCGATTCCCAACCCCAGCCTCAGGAAACCATTCGTTTGCCCAGAGCCGCGGAACCAGCCTAATCTGAAGCACGTTCGTGTTTGAAACCGTCAGGGAGCGCAGAGCAGAGCCGTGTGGGTCGCAGCAGAAAGAACACAGACCTGGAGATGAAAATCATTTTGTCTTTAAACCCACAGAAGAGAGATAAGGCGGGGAAAAAAAAAAAAAAAAAAAAGAAAGAAGACGGGTCAGCCTGCAGCCTTCCCTCCTAAAGATAAGTCAGAAGGACAGCGTCTATCTCCCTCCTGAAGCTTTGTTAATTTTGAGCAGTTTTGCTAGCTGGAAGATTTACAGGGAGGGAGGGTTAGCACATTCTTCTCCGTCTCCACTGTGCCAGAAATTTTCCTAGAAGCAGAAGACTTCATATCGCATCCTCAGCTTTATAGCAGGTTTTAAGAAAATACTATGTGACAAGCACAATCAAATCCATGCACAATGAAAGTAGATGTAGAGAAACGATTTTATAGATGCAAACTAACATGTGTTCATCAGTGTGCTGCAGTGCCAAAAAGCTTGACGTTGTGTGAGAAGGGAGGAAAATCAACTCCAGCAAAGCAAAACTGTTATAGATTAAGATCAGCCAGTGGCAGTCCGGTCTATCCTGATGCAAGTTTCCTTCTTCACAAGAGGACAGGGTAACAGAAAGTTCGTATCTGGAAAATAAAGAGTAGAGAGAGCAACTGGCTTGCAGCTGACAGGAATTTCTCCAGCAGCACGGAGAGACTCATTAGAATTTTTCCCATGACACACCACAAAAGATGGCTGGAGAAAACAAAGTGAGATGCTGGAGCTCAGTATATTTCTTTGTCCTTGAGAAGCCTGGCCTTGCTGAATCTCACGGGCTAATGCATGCATAATTTGGGGCAGCTGATTAAGTTTATTGTGTTCCTGACTAAATCGAGAGGAGTGAGGGAGTGAGGGGGAAAAGAAACAAAGTTGGCTTTAATTAAAGCTCTGCGATTGTCTTTAATATTTACATAATGTGCTATCATAATTGCCCCTGATTGGAGACTTAAGATGCACAGAAGAAAATGACATGCTGGAAGTCCCCAGCTGAGGAAACAAAAACCAAGACAGCCCCTTCCCCCTCCTCCCCATCACTCCAAGCCAAATCAAAACCCACCGAAGAGGAATTGTGCCGGGGCGCTTTATAAAGCCGAGAGCTCTGCCATGGGCTCAGCCCAGCGTACCTCCTTCCGTGCCGGTAGGCTGCCGGATGGCTGTGCTGGCAGACACTGTGGCATCCACCAGCTTCTCAGATCTGTGCTGCTCCTCTGGCGTGGGGCTGGAGCCTTGGCAGAGGCTGGGGAAAGCTGCTAAACCCGCTGAGGGTGATGGGTGCTAATTCCCAGATTTATCAGAGAAGTTCCCAGTGGGCAGGAGACCACGAGCTCCACAGGAGAAGGAAGCAATGCCCCCTCAGGGGAGGGTAATGCTTCCTTAAGATCCATTCCACCGATGTCAATCAACATATTTTTTAGATACGGGGTTAACATGTAATTCTGTTGGAAATTAACAGAGCTGTCGGTGTTTCATAAATTGAAAAAGAGCTAGAAGACTAGTTCTGAATCAAAGATGGGGACCTCCTGCAGTCTGGGCCTGACCTCGGGTCTGGGTCCAAGTGCTAAGGATCAGAGCCACCTCTGTAGTGTCCTGGACTGCAGTTACAGGTCTCCTGGTGTCTGAATGCAGATGCTCATAGCCACTTGCACAAGCAGCATAGGTAGCTCCCAAAGAGATGTTTTAAGCAGCCGTGTGCGGTCCCTTTTGATTTGGGATTGCAGACATTTTGTTTGTAATCACATGCAAAGGCAGGCACGATTCTGCTCTCAGTGTTGCTGCAGCCACTTGGGAGGAAAAATATGCATTGCAGTCTCCCCCATGGAAAACTCTCTTCTGTTTTCTCATTGACTTTTTTCATAGAAAATAATAAATAAGTACAGTTTACGTTCTCTTTGTGAAAAGAGGTCTATCAAGGTTGCTGGCGATAAAGAGGATTTCATCAACTGGGAGCAATAATAAAGTTTCCATCACATTGATGTCCCTCCACTTTGTAATAGACCGCAGTGTTGTGCAAAAATAAGGTTTTGTCACTGCATGTTTTTCTCACACATTTAAGATCTGTATCTAAAAGACAGTCACAACTGGATCAATGTATCCTTTGCAGATTGTGCAGGTCCAAGCTGCATCCACAAGAACTTCCACAGGTTCACCAAATGAGAAAAATGCTGATATGTTTTCATTATTTGGTCTTAAAAATGTTGTAAATGAACATTTTGCTACTGATTTTTTCCTAACAGCCGTGGAAACCCACCATTTCATAGGTATACAAAGTGCCAGAATTAATCTTTAATGGTTTAAGGGTGGAAATCAGTGTTTGTAAAGAGGTACGAGTAAGCAAAGCTCACAAATACTCTTTCCCAGTGGCTGGACGAAGGAGAAGTGGCATACGATGTAGTGGCCCATATATTTCCAGCTTGCACGCTGCCTTCATTACAAGCAGCTGTTCTCCATTTCTCCTGCAGCGAGAGACTGAGGGAGAGCAGAACATTTTTGGTTTAGTCCTCAAGGCAGAATGCCAGTTACAGCATCCTACATTTAACTGCACCTTTTTCACAAGTGATCCTGCTGAGACACGTTTGCTGTATTGCAGAGATTCTATGCAATGCCTTTTGGTTGGGTTGCTGTTTATAGTGATTTTTCTATAAATGGTATGATCTCACCAAACGATGGCAATGAAGCAGCTGGGACACGGGAAATACACCTGCTGTTGCCAGCCACTCTTGGAGCAGCAGTTCTCTTGGAGCACATGGATTAAACTACAGTAATCTAACTTACTTTTCAGCACTGGGTTACTTTCTCATATGGGCATCAGCATATCAGTTTACCAGACTTTGACCTTATATTTCTGATTGTTCTGCTTTAACTTTCCAGTCACTGCAGTACAGATAAACCAAAATTAGTTTCTGTCCCTCCCTTCAGAGCATAGTTATGACTCATGAAGTCTGGGCATTCACCTGGAAATATGGTTCTGCATCATTCTCACTATGTAACAGAAATAACGTACAGAAACTGCACTGATGCTTCAGGCATCAAATAACCTATTTACTGGCAGGGAGGGCCTATATGTGCACTGCTGTTTTCACTAGCTCCTGACTCAGAGTACAGCAGGGACCACTAGCAGACTCAGGAACAACTTAAAGGTTTAGTACCCTGGTCCAATCCATTATTTATATTCCTTTCTCTTCAATATAAAAATGACAATGCTAGAAGTGCATTACCATCATTAGATATGCAAGACACTACAAAATGCTTGGGAAACCACTTACAACATCTCTCCAGATCCTGTACTATGGTCATCATGACAGTACCAAAAGTAGTACAGTTGCTGGTACCAGCAAGAACTTTCTGTCAGTAATCATAGACTTTGTAGAAACAGATGCTGGTAGAAAAAGAAAAGTTTTCCTAGAGTTTAATATCACTGAGATTCAAGAACCGAATACTGCTTTTCTCCTTTGGAGTATTCCATTTCAAACAGGCTTAGGCTTCTCTGCGTGAGGCCACCTTTTTGCCTACGATAAAATCTGAGCATAAAGATAACTCGTCAGGAAAATGAACAAGTTTTCAAGCGAAATGCCAAGTTGGACATAAAGAACAGTGTGGAAAGAGCATTTCTGTCCTAACCTGCACTACTGATTCTGGAAAAGAAAGCTGTAAAAGTCTGAGGTTCAGCATGGGTTGGTGCTTTATTCCGGTCCTAGGCATCCACTCAGTTCTGCAAAGAAAAAGAACATGATAGGCTAGAAATTGCATTCTAGGTAGGAGCCAAATTGTCAGTGGAAAGGGATTTTTTCTCTCCTTTTGGTCGCAAGCAGTCTGTTTTATCCTAGCAGTTTGTATTTGGACTACATTTCCAGACACATAAAAATTATGCAGGAATAAGGTAGCTGGACAGGTGGTCCTTTTTAAAACTCCTTTCTATTTAAATGGTATTTCAAAGTGGAGATGAACATGGAGCACTGGTTGAGGTAGAAACTCTTTCTGTAGCTCACCATCTGCCATTGCGCAGTGCATTACAACATTTATTGGCTTTACTAAACTGTTAATGAAAAACTACCATCAACAGCTGCCATCACTCCCACTACAGATTGTAATAAATAATAGCCTGTTTGGCTCTTAGCCCTCATTCTCCTGCTCTAGAGAATAAGAGCTAGGGAGTCCACAAAGAATCAATAAAATAGGGGGAAAACAAAAAATGGCTAGAACTCTGTGATCAGTTTGACTTTTATTGCAACTGTGTTTTGCCCAGCCTTGACAACCATTTAAAAAAAAATTATATATACATATATATATATAAAATGGGTAATTAGGTAATTAAAGAGATTCCAGTCCTGCTTTTCCCTGGAGTCTTTTGCATTCACTGCAGTGGGAGCAGGGATGGTCCACCAGCCTGTTATAAAAAATCCATTGGCCTGTTAAAAATGTAAAAATTTATAACTGGATATGCATTCAATTTCAGAATGTAGAATTTTGACTTGTTTTGATGTTTTTTCAAAAATCAGCTTAGCTTTACCCTACTTTTAATTAAGTTATGAAATCCTTTGCTTCATTGTTGCTTGCGTTTTTTGGCTAGATATTCAGAAGATGTCTACTTCTTTTTGAGCACCTCAAAGAAGCTGCCAAAGTCTCAAGGGTTCTCCAAAATTTCTACTGGAAATTTGGCTGATCAATATCAGTTTGGCCAGTCTCATTTTCAGACTGATGAAATCCAACTTTTTGAAAATATGTCTTCAAACATCTGCTTATAGCTGTTGTTTCTGATCATAAACTGGACTCCTTCGTTACTCACCCTTAGAAGAGTAATATAGGTGGATCACTGTCAATGTGATAATAGTGTTTAGGTTTATGTGAAGTCATCGTAAAATTAGCAATACAGACACATTTATTGCTCAACATCTCCTCCAAGTGAAATGAAAGGCTCCACCCATGTTCTTCACAGATCCGTGAGAAGATGAAAGACTGGATAACTGGAACAGCCAGCAGCTGTGTAGTGACATCCACGTGCGTAGAAATCCCAACAGAGATGCAGACACAGAAAGCACAGAGCTGCAACTGGGGCAGACTGTGTTTTATCCAAACTTCACTTTGACCTCCTTAACTGAGAGACTGTTGAGAGAAGTGCACTAAGAGTTCATCCAGTAAATGACTAGACTAAGAATAGGTTTAGAGATATGGGAAATGAGCTATTCTCAGAGATATTCTAGAACAGTTGGCTATTTTCAGGCTCTTGCCTTGTTTCCTTTACCTATTTAGTACATTTTCGTTCTCTACTTCGAGAAATCCACACCACGTAATCCCAAACAATTAGCTATATTTGGAACTAGAAAAAAGGAATTTTCTCTTTCATTTCTGTGGTTCTTGACCCTGCACAAGAAGAGAGGAGTATCTGAACAGGGGAAGAGTCGGCAGACGAACAATTTTATCAGAATATGTGAGACTGGCAAGACCAATGCTGGAATACCACAGACAAATCTGTTATCTAAGTTTTTAAAAAGATACTTGAAAATTGAAAGAGAGGCAGAAAGGGTCCAGAAAAGTTTTCCATCAGTCAGAGAAAATGTGTTACATTGGGAGAATGAAGAAGCTCAGCTTGCTTAGGACAAGGAAGTCAAGATAAAGGACAAACATCAAGAAGTGACTTGACAAAGTATATAGAAATTATTTCCCTAGGATAAACAAGCAGCTAGCAAATCACTAGACTGAATGGCCAAACATAAAACTAGGCAGTTTCAAAGGTATAAATAAACCTTATTTTCAGTTCTTTCTCTTACCAGGCTCATCCCTAGCCCCTCCAGTAAGAGACACAAACTCATGGAATAAACTACCAAAGGAAATGGTGACTCCTGCATCTTTGACATCCTCAAATTGGGATTAAACTTTCATTAACCAAGCAGAAGTTATTGAAATCAGTACACAAGTAACTGGATGAAGCTTAGTGGCCTCTGATGGGGAGGAAGTGAAACCCAGGATATTTCATGGTCCTTTTTGATTTAACACCTATAGTTTCCCACAGTCAGCATATTTGTATATACTGAGGAGCTTTATTGACGACCCAAAATGATAGAAAGAAGTAAAAATCCAATGTATTGAGCAATAAATCCCCTGATAATTCAGACAGCTCTAAGCAAGAACTGTCTTCCACTACAGAGATACTTATGATCACTTCCCCTCATAACGTAATGTGCTTTGGTGCCTTTTCCAAAGTTCCTTCCTTTGGCACGGAACAGGACTCCGACACTTACCAGGGGAACAAGCCAAGAGCCCACAGTTACAGTGCTGTCTCCAGCTCATTTGTCAGATCTCACCTGCTCTTCTGAGCTTGGGACACCCCTGGCAATGGAGAACAGGGGAACATTATTCCCACCTCTTCTACCACTCTCTTCAGCCACCTGCAGCACCTCTGTCTTGGCTTTATATCCCTTACATTTGTGAGAAGAGGGGAAAAGAGCATTTTCTCACCTTTTCAGTATACTTTGAGATATTTAAATGAAGGGTGATATCCAGTTGTCACACACTGGATATCTGTAGCTATCTGTCCATACCACACAAAGAGAAGAAATCTGAGTGCTAAATATCTGAAATATACTAGGCAGGAGCACATTTAATGGGAAAATTATTTCTCCCTTCCGCCAGACCAGACTAGTTCTTTGAATATATGAACTACTTCATATAACACAGTCCCAGCTCCACAGCTGGGTCACATCTGCCCACAGCACTGAGGAAACTTCTTATTTTGTGAAGTTGCTGTGAGTGAAAGCACACACACATTTACTTCCACGACACCAAGGCTGAGGCTCTCTATACCACTCTAGAAATGCACCTGCCCTCAGACCCACAGCTGCTCCCCAGAGTGCAGGTGGACTCAGAGTTTGGGTTTGTAATCATTTGGACCCCAAGCTGTCTAACACAAAATAGGCTTTTTCAAAGAATATATCTGGCGTGTCACTCATTGCTAGAAAGACTAGTGGCACCTGGCTTTCCTCGGTATTTCAGTCACAGATTTGGCATCAGAACTGTCAGAACATGTTGCAATCACTCAGATGACTAATGCATTAAGGTATTTTTGTGGCAGAGGGCTGAAATACTTCCCACATTTCCCCTTTTGTCTTTTCAATAGAGACGGATTATCCCTTTGTTTCTCATTCCCTGTTAAGTCCCTAAAATGTATACTTCATTGAGACACAATGTCCAAGGATGTTAAGAGCTGTACAGCATATATGGTCCTCCCTAAACTGGACACTTTGTGTAATCTGCTTTTCTGGGAGCTCATAGTCTGAGGATGAAGCAGGAATCAGCTTACAGGAACCAGGCTTTGTAAGTTTGTTGTCCCCAGAACAGCACTGCTTGAGCTCCTCAGCTGTGAAATGGGAAGTTTTGGCCAGAAAGCTCTCAAAACTCAGAAGCTGGTGTCAGCCAGGATCCTGACAGTCACCCAGGAGCCCTTCAGGCTTGCCATGCCCAGAACAGGTGGCTTCTGAGATACTCTCACACCAAGACAAATGCCCATTTCATCTCAGGAGGGATCAACTATAGCTCTACGAAAACAAAATCAGTTCCTAGATTACATTAAAAATGTTTATTTTTTTACCCACGAAAGCCAAATTTCACAGATACACCTAGGAAACTGAAATTCAAAGTCCAGCTTAAGCCCTTACATTTCCATATAGTCAAAATCCCCTCTTATCTCCTCTCCCCCAACTGAGCATTGACCTCTGAACACAGGGCACGAATAAATTGCCCCATAACAGGAAAGCCATTTTTATTTAAAAGATTGCACAGCCCTTCATTTGGTATTAGCTGCACATGAAGCACAGAAATCAATCAATGACCATTTCAATTGTCTGAGGACTTGTCCCCATCTGTAAGGTGGGTCAGCTGCTACACCTCTTCCCAAGGCTGACAGCTTCCACTGAACTACTGGCAGGTACTCTCCCTGCTGAGGGATCAGCTGCCTCCCTTATTATGAAGGGGGGACAGAGGCCTTGTAGGCTTCACAGTGGGGACTGTGGTTTATAGGGTTCACGTGAATGCCATTGAACCAACCGACATAAATCTTCAATCAGTCTTGGGCCTGTTTTGGGGATCCAAAAATTTTTGGATTTTGGATCAAGAGGCAAAATATCTTGGATTTTTGGGTTTTGGATATGTCTTGAATACACATTCTGTTCTTGCCTGGTCTTCTGTGGTTTTGCTCTGCTGCTTCTCCAACAGCTCTCTCTGAAATACCTCACAAGGGTCATTGCTTTCCTTCCTTCGGCTTTCAGCTGGACATGTGTGCTGGTTTTGGCTGGGATAGAGTTAATTTTCTTCATAGTAGCTAGTAGGGGGCTATGTTTTGGATTTGTGCTGGAAACAGTGTTGATAATACCGGGATGTTTTAGTTATTGCTGAGCAGTGCTTACACTGCACCAAGGCCTTTTCTGCTCCTCACACCACCCCACTAGCGAGCAGGCTGGGGGTACGCAAGAAGTTGGGAGGAGACACAGCCAGGACAGCTGACCCCAACTGACCAAAGGGCTATTCCATACCATATGACGTCACGCTCAGTATATAAAGCTGGGGGAAGAAGAAGGAAGGGGGGGAAGTTCAGAGTGATGACGTTTGACTTCCCAAGTAACCATTACGCGTGATGGAGCCCTGCTTCTCTGGAGATGGCTGAACACCTGTCCCTGGGAAGTAGTGAATGAATTTCTTGTTTACCTTTGCTTGAGTGGGTGACTTTTGCTTTACCTGTTAAACTGTCTTTACCTCAACTCATGAGTTTTCTCACTTTTGCTCCTCTCATTCTCTCCCCCATCCCACCGAGGGGGAGTGAGCGAGAGGCTGTGTGGTGCTTAGTTGCCGGCCAGGGTTAAACCACAACAGCATGGGCAAAGATAGCTTTTGTTTTATGGAGGTGCGTAAGGTCACACTAATCCCTGTTTTCTGTGTTACATAATGAAATCTACAATAGCTGAAAAGGCTTTGGCATGTGCTATACAATTTCTGTTTCCTTTCCAGGGATTTGGTACTCTGTGTGGACTGGCTTGTTTGTGGTGAGAAGATGGTTTTTCATTCCCTGGCTCCTGCATACCAAGGCCCCAATTCCACAAAAGGTTCTGCACTCACTCAGGCATCATCCTATAGACTTCTGTGAGTAAAGATAGCCATACGAATAAGCATGCAAGGGCTTCACACTCTTCTGACATATTTTGGGCACAGTACTGATCTCCTTTTGATATAAATCCAGAGTAAATCAGTTTAACAGTTTAATAGATTTTTCTTTCTGTGCACAGACAATGGAAATACTAAGCAGAATAAGAAATAGCATAATATCAACTAATGCTATGTAGCTAACAAACCTTACTTTGTAACACAGTGATTGATGTTTTTATTAGTAACTTCAAATATAAATATTCTCCCTTTACAGTGATCAGCAGCTTCAGGGCCATTTGATTATTATTATTTTGTATCCTCTCTGTATTAATTATAATGCATTTTGCACTTCTCCAGCAGTTTTCATCTGAAATCTTAAATTACTTTGCAAGCATGAATTCATTAAACCTCACAATGTCCCTCTGAGGAAGCTGTTTAATTAATGCATCCAAGTTATGGATGGGCAAATTCAGGCACACAGATATTAAGTAATTTTCCCAAAGTCACAGAGTAAATCATCGAAAAGAATAGGAAGAGATTTAAGTGCCACATGCTGCCAGGTCACACGGATGTGAACATGGAGAAATATCTGTGAAGATAACACAGGGCTTGCAGGTTCCCGCTGATCTGAAACCAGCTCGGGATACCCCCTCCCCTACTGCCCGCCAGACCACGGACCCCTCTCTCAGGTCTAATTGTTCCAACCAAACTGGGCTCAAAGATGTGATGAGATAAACATAGCATGGCATCACTAGTGGCATCACTACCACCATGTAGTGGTTTAGATGAAAGGAAAACAGGTCTTTTGGTTTTGCCTGTGTAGGAGCTTGACTTTTTTTCTATGCTGAGGCTCACCCCTGTACCAGGAGCGCAGGGGCAGCAGAGACTCAGCAGCCGCAGCAGCACCTCGGCTGCAGCTAGAGTCTCTTTCCCCACCTCCGACCAGCCCCTGCAATGGACTACTTCATTGTACCCCAGATCCGAAAGCCCCTTTCTCCTCTTAATGTCCGTGACGCTATTGCCATCTCTTCTAACGGCCCTGATGTGTAAAGGAACCCAGGATGCAAAGGATTCTGGCAGTGACAGATAAATGTTCACTGCCAAAGCCTCTGTGTCTCTGATGGAAACACTGCTAGTACATGATCATCTGATATGGTGACAGGTTTGGGAGGGGGGTCTTCTCTTTTTTCTCAGAGCTCTTTTTCTTGCAGAAATTGAAATCCACAAGCCAGGAAGCAATGCAGAGAGGCAGCAGCTCCCGTGCAGCATCACGAGTGCCGCACATGCAGGGCCACGACGTTGCATACAGCTGAGACAGTCTGCACCCACAGCGCTGGTTGAAATCAGCGAGTCCTAAAGGTGCTGAATGTCTCTCCAAACTAGATCAGCACAGGCAACTAACTGCTTCAGGAAAAATTACACCCATGTTAACAAGGCTTCAAGCACTTTCAGATCTTCACTCATTCTCTTTCATTGAATACATTCTGAATTAAAATCATATATTTACCCCAGATCGACCCTTCTTCCCTCCCTTTTTTTCTCCTTATTTTCTTCTTCAATGCTACAGAAATTGCTTTCCTGGGACATGAAAACTAATGTATGCAAATTGTTACACAGCATTACCACTGCCGTGGTGCCACTACATTGCTGAGATAGTTAATTACCAGGATAATGCAGTTTGTCTGCTCTCTATCCCCTTGTGCTGCTCCTAAAAGGAAACAAAGGAAACGACATCAGAGAGACAAAGAGAGAGAGAATTCAGTCCCCTATTAATAACCGCCATAAAGGAAATAAAGGATTAAAGGCCATCCGCAGCACACATGGCATACAGCTTCATATGGCACAGATGCTGAAGAAGGTCTTGGAACTGGGTCTGCACCTGGCCACATTATTCATCAAGAGATAAATCTTGAGATCCTTTCTTAATTTACATTGAATTGCTTTCATGCCAAAAGGCATTTCACAGAAGTGAGATCTAAGTGAAAACCAAGGCCCGTGGCAAGAGCATTGCTTGGATTCACACAATGCCTTGAGTCGACTCTGCCACTTTTGTGCAGCTATCACATTAGCAGGTGCCTTAAACTGCTGTTGCTTTCCTTGTCTGTAAGAGGAGAGGTAGATTTCTTCCCCCAGAAAGTATTTTGGGATTTACCTTAAGGCTGAAATTCTAATTTTCTGGTGTCTCCCAATAGGGCAATATGTTCTCAATGACTGAGGAGCCAGGTCCTCACAAGAGGTAAGTAATGTCATCACCAGGCTTTTCATGCTCACTGCAATCACTGATGACTTTTCTGAAAGCCAATGACAGAGGGTGGTCCTGAATAAAAATGACATGATTTAGCCTTAGGAAGCATACAAGGACTTAATAAAAAAAATAAAAATCAAGAAGCCCTATGGATTCTAATGACTACATAATTTTTAGAGCTGTTCTGTGGGTTTTAATAGCAATTTTAAAGGGATGTTTAAAACTGCCATATTGAATACGCAATTGCTTATTGCATTGAAAGAGTTACTTATGTATTTTAAAATTGTTTCTATTGATCTCATTCAGTCTCTTTATGATCACGTTTGTGCTATTCCTCCCAGGTTCTATAGGACGCTTCCACAAAGGCGGGCTGTCCCTGTAGGTGACATCCATTAAAAGGGTCAGTTGTTTTCAAAGAAAGAGAAAGAGATAATGAGAAAACCCAGCGCTCATGGAGTGGGTAGGCACCAACACCCCACCTCCAGTTATCTCCAGCCAATAACACTACATGGTGATGAGGTAATGCTTGCATCTGATCCTCTACGGCGGCGCTTGGGTGGTTTGTAATTCCCCTTAAACGAAACAAAACCGGGAGGCTTCTCTCCCTCTGTTGTGCTGGTGCAAATGAGTATCTGAATTCAGATCTTCACAGTTACAGGGAAAGGGGGGCGGTGGGGAAGCGTGCCAGTGCTCAAGCTTTTCTTCCCTTCCCTCTTTTGTAGCACATAAGCGAGTTTGAAGTGTTTTACTCACACAAGTTAAAGGAAATCTTAGCAGGTGTTTTGGTTCCTGCTGCCGACAAATCCCAGGATGGACAGGTTCTGAAGCCTTCTGAGTAAATTTAGAAAACTGCCGGGTTTTTATCACTCACAAACCAGTTCTCTCTCCTTTCATCATCCTAGTGCACCCAAGGAAAACAAACAAAAAAAAGATTTTGTGACTCAGTATTTAAAACATATCTTGGGGGGAGCTGGGGGGGAGACCACAGAAATGGCTTTGTTTTCCTCAGCCAGTGTATTCTGGGTGCATTTCAGTCACGCCTCTATATTTTCTTTGACAGGAAGAACAGCTTCTCCTGTTGGGGTCAGTGCCGCCACGGTACGCAGTCGTTCTATGGGGCGGGCTCCCAAAACAACAGAGCATTGTCAGCTAAACCTTGGAAGCAGATTGTGTATTGCAGGCTACACTTTGGGAAGGAGACAGTAATTCCCCTCTTCGCGCTCAGGCCCCAGGCTGCCTCTGCAGATTTGTAAGGAGGAAGGAAACACCTTGTTACCAACTGAATAGTGAGAAGTCACGAGAAGGAAAAGAGGGGTTGCACCCAACAAGCCTGGTCCCAGCCATCACTGAAGTCCACCTGGCTGCACCCAGAGCAAGAGCCAGCCTGGTGGCATTTTCCAGTCACTCTCCTGACTGCAAGAGCGATTTAAAATGGATTAACTGCCCTCTGTACTTGCGCATCACCAGATGGATAATTGTCCTCGGCTGGCCAAACATTTTTAAGTGCTCATTTTTCTACTAGAAAAAGTATTTCTCCCTTCAATCAAGCACAATTACCCCAACCATCTCTTTTAATTGTTGGCTTTCCAGAAGATATATTCCCTTGGGGCTTTCTTGCCAATACCAGTGGATGTTTTATTAGTGGATTATACTGACCTGCTGGGGCTGGTGGCCATCTTTCATCTGCAGCAAGCCAGTGTTAAAACTTTATGGACATGGACACTGGGATGGCTTGTGGGCATGGGGCAGGGGGGCGGTGAATGGGGCAGAAATGGAGACCCAGAAACACACATGTGAATGGCACTTGTGCCTCTTGAACTAGAGCCAAAACTCCACAGATGCCCAGCTGGGCGAGTCCATATGGAGCCTCTGGGGCTGGGAGCCATGGAGATGTTGCTTATTTTTGAGACGTCTTCCAATTTAATTGCTGAAGTAGCCCCTTTTCTTTATCTCAACGGGAGTTACAGTGGGAGACCAGAGATACACAGCCTGGCTGTTATCCTGGTATAAATCCACCCCGACAAGTGCTGTGGGAAATAAAAATCCGCTGCCACTTTGCACAGCTCTCAGCTCCAGTCCGATCAGAAAGAAACAAAAGGAGAAATGGGAGCACGTTCCTTATTTGCAGCACATCTGCTTCAGTGCACTCAGACACACAGATGAAAGTCCAATGAGAAGAATGGAGTGAACATGAACTTAAAGAAATCGCACCCTACGTGTGGAGCCCAATAGCCCTTCTCCGTAGGCAGGAGACACACTAGCTTTCTACAGTATATTGGGAGAAGATTCAAATGCAAGAGATAAAAAAGCTTTTGTAGAGAAAAAAATGAAAAAAACACTACTGTTCAATTAACCGTGAAAATGATTTTGGACTTTTCTTGTTTTTTTATCAAATGTACATTACAGTAGGCATTTTAATGTCTGTCTGCTTTCTATTCTGTATTCAGCTTGGTAAAATATGTCTTTCATTGTACAGGGGTTTCTCCTTTGCCCTTTGCCTTTCTCCCTACCCAGCAGAAAAGGCATTTTGGACAAATTTCCTCACTCATCTCCACTGCAGTTGTTTAGCAACATGAATGTAGCATTAGTGTTGGCAATGACAATTTGCCCTAAATCCTCTTCACTAAGCAACACAGCACGGATGTGCAAAGCCATGATGAGGATGCTCTTCAAAGTGTTCACTGATATCCAAATAGCATCACTGCACATTGGTGAAAATACTTGTCCATCTACTCTCTGGGGTCCTATTATATAAAAGGACTCTGCCTTTGCATGGTTGCTGCCTCTGCAGCGGCAGCCATTTGCTAGTTCAAGGATGCTCTGCCCTGTCTGAGTTACAGGGGGCTATAAAAACCCACCTGAAAGATGGCAACAACTGGAGAATACAGTCAAACAGCCAACTCTCTCTTCTTTCCTGTTAAGTTACCATTTTACTTGATCCTTATTCCTGAGTCCGGAAGGGGAACTGGTTTCTCCAAGCTGCAGAAAGTGCGGTGGAGAATGAGAGTGCAGTGCAAAGCTGGATCGCCTGAAATTTTCCTTGCTTCCAGCTGCCAAAGAAGGAACACACTTAGCCTTTAAAATTCAGAATGGGATCCTGGTTTTGATGTATCCCATCAGGTTACAGGTTTTTGAATCAGCAGATCTGGATCAGCTCATGATGGGGATGGACCTAGGCACAATTGATTCGGGTCCATGTTTAAGTTAAACTTTGTATATTCAAGAGTGATTCATCCTACAGGGGAATACTGTGAATGAGAGCTGATGGTCACAAAGTCTGATCCCTGAAACATCTACAGGTATTTAAAACTTTCACTTTGAAGAATTGCAAAACCTGTCCCTGCTGTGGGAGGAGGAGAGGAAACAAAGCCTCCTACAGAAACCAGAGTCGGTATACCAGTCAGTCATGATCAAGAGGAGAACATTTAGAGGAAAAAGAGAAATTTTTTTTGCAAAGCAGTGAGATAAGAACTAAGTCGTCCAGGCTGAAGGAGTCAAAATGTATACAAACTATCAGGAGAAAATAATGCTCAGAGGAAGGAGGATGATATGTAGACATCTAGCTGGCATGACCAAGAAAAGACACACAGAGAAGAAGAGGACTCTGCAAAAGAGGGTGAGAGAGCAAATGAAGAGTGAAGGGAAGCAGTGAAGTGAGTTTGTTTAGCATGGACAAAGCAAGCACCTGATGATTTGGAGTACATCACTTTGTGGATGACCCACTTGAGACCTCTTAGTGGAACCTGCTTTCCAGAAATGCATGAGCTCTCAGGTCCTGATGGTCAGGGGCCCTTTAGAAAGGCAAATAGCATTAGTGGTTTTGGCCTTTCCATTTAACAGAAGCTATATTGCATCACTACTGCCTGAACTGCCTCCTCACAGAAGAGTTGGCTATGACTGCCTCAATGCAGAAGAAAATTGGGAAATTTTGATACAGGAAAGAACCTCCTCATGCCTGCAGCAACACACAACTTGAGGATAGGCAGCACAGCTTCCAGAAATGGGACTCTTAAGGGGTTAAAGAGCTGGGTGCAGGTAGGGGATGGCATGGGAAGAAATCACAGACATTCATTAGCAGGGAAATGGCATGCGGCCATTGGCTTGGAGATTAAGATATCACAGTGAGAAGGAGGAATAACAAGTCCAAATCCTAGACATCAGCTGCTTGGTGTGAGAATGTAAGGAGGCTGTAGCTGCAGTGCCTCCCTCACCCCATTACCCTGCGGGAAACATCTCCGCCACCCGACACAGCCTCACATGTCTGTTACATGAGGAGGGAACAGCCATACCTTGTCTCAGTTCTCTGTCACATCTGCATTCAACACTAGCTCTACAAAAGGTCTTCTAGTGTTTCAAAAACTGCATCTGACCTACAAGAAAATCTAAGCATTTTAGCTCTATGTTTGCAGCATAGTATCTTCCTGTCTTTATTTCATATAACTTCTTTTGCCACCAATGACAATATTTTATCTTTCTTTCTCCATACACCTTCAGCGCTAATTTCTGATTTAAATGCACCTCTTCAGAGTCTGTTCATTAAATGCTAAACTATGTGTGTGCTTTTGCCTCAGCAAACCATCTACCTGCTGAGATCCTTTGCCCTGCAGAGGTGACTACTGCATCCTTGAAAGATGAGGAGATAACACTAAGAGGAAAGCTAACAAGCAACAAGGGGAAACACGGTGACCACAGAAACTGGACGTCTGTAATGAGATACAAACTGAAAATGAGACAGCATTGACACTCTGTTCTTCTACACAGAGACAACACCATTCACCTTGCCTAATGAGCAGTGTGCCACAAAATGAGCAAAAGCTGGGATTCAGCTGCTCTGAATAATTTCTAGTGCAAGCTGCACTAATAGGTAAGCTTCATCTGGTGAAGAGGGAACATGCTTAGCAAGCACAGCAGAAGGAGCCCATGATTATTACATGAGGGGGAAAAACACACTAAATTGCATTTATTTAAAAGGACACAGACAAGAGGTCTTTCAAAATTCTGAAAATAATCGTCTCTGTTCACTGTTTTTACGAGTCACCTCACGGAAGATTGAAATTGAAACACGGCTCCCTAAAAACTTCTCAGCTCACCATTCAAGAACCCTCACTGTGCTTGTTGGACTGTGCCAGTAGTGGTCACCTTGAGATGAGAGGAATACATTTGTGCTTTGCACCAGCAGTGAGTCTTTTTTTAGTGGGACACATTTCTGTGGCACAAATTATTGGCCCCACAAACATCTCAGAATCAAAAGGATTAGTCACTGACACAGAAAACAAGAACATCCAGCACCAGAAATATTAATTCTCAAAAGTGATGTGAGATTTGTGGCCAGCAGGTCAAAGGAGGTGATATTGCCCCTCTACTCCACTCTCGTGAGACCCCACCTGGAGTGCTGCATCCAGCTCTGGAGTCACCAACATAAGAAGGACATGGACCTGCTGGAGCGTGTCCAGAGAAGAACCACGAGGATGATCCGAGGGCTGGAGCACCTCTCCTATGAGGAGAGGCTGAAAGAGTTGGGGCTGTTCAGCCTGGAGAAGAGAAGGCTCCGCGGAGATCTTATTGCGGCCTTCCAGTACCTAAAGGGGGCCTACAGGAGAGCTGGGGAAGGACTTTTTACTAGGGCATGTAGTGATAGGACGAGGGGGAATGGCTTCAAACTGGAAGAGGGCAGGTTTAGATTGAACATTAGGAAGAATTTTTTCACTTTAAGGGTGGTAAGGCACTGGAACAGGTTGCCCAGAGAGGTTGTTGAAGCCCCATCCCTGGAGGTGTTCAAGGCCAGGATGGACATGGCCTTGGGCAACCTGGTCTAGTGGGAAGTGTCCCTGTCTATGGCAAGGGGGTTGGAACTCGATGATCTTCAAGGTCTTTTCCAACTCTAAACCATTCTATGATTCTATGATTTTTAGAAGATATGTACATCTGTAAGCTTCAGTGCACTAGTGAGCTATTAAATATGGTGGGTTGGAAGAAGTGCTAGCAGCAATTATCCCATAACTACCTTATGGGGAATGGAGGGATTTTTTGCACCTTTCTTTGAAGTGGGTTTTTTTTGGTCACTCTTGGATACACTGTACTGGACAAAAGAAGCCACTGAGCTGGCTAGATGCAACAACTATATTTATCTTCCTACCTTTATAGTACCGAGCTCTGCATCTATAGTACGTTTCATACCAAATTCCTGGAATGCATTACAAGTCTAAAGACACGCTCTTCAAAAGCTGCCATGTATCTCGCTCCAGACCACGTCGGTGGGAGCTAGGTGCACACTTTTGGCCTGCACTGGAGTGGCTTTGTACCACTTAATCCTGCCAAAAAATCAGCAGAAATTCAGGGTGTGCAGCAGCATACCAAAAGAAGATTGGACTCCCATTAATGTTAATGAAAAAGCTTTTATTAGCTTCAGTAGTATGGACAGAGTCCTAGCTGATTCAGCTGTTCTAGGTACTGTGAGGCAGTCAAATCCAAAAGGTAATGACTTAAAGCACAGCCTGGATGCAGCATGTAAGACAAGGCATTGTGCTGGGGGGTGGAGGGGCATGCAAAGGAGAACAGCGCATCAGATTGAATCCACAGGGAGAGGTAACAAACAAAACACAATACTCAAGCTGCAAATTGGCCAGTAAGATAGTAATATCTGTCCTGCAGGGGGAAAAAAATGCTCATCTGAGATTCAGATTAGTTAGCAGTACCAGGCATGAGTAATATAGTCTTATTTATCACAACTGCTTCATTCATTCCTGTTCCAAAGGAAGGAAATAAAAACAGCAACTGATAACGTTTAGCATTTTTGTGGCACTGCTCATTTCAAATTGCAAAACAGTAATTTAAGCATTTTGGTACAAAGGCTAGTTTATACATGGGTCACTGAACCACTGAAATGCAGCCTCCGCAAGAATAATATGGTTTGCAGTAGCAGTGGGAAAAGGTGGTTTCAGTGAAAAAATGATGAAACAAATAGCTGTTCCAGTGAACAATGTCAGGAAATGCTCTGTGACCGCACAGGGCTGGGAGGCCCCAGACGCCTAAGCCAGCATCCAGAAGACACCTGTACAGTACACCACCTGGCACACGCCTCAGCTTCCCTAGGAAGAAGGGAGGTTCAGTCACAAAAAATGATGGGTATTTTGTTCTGAAAATAGTTCCTGCCTGCTGATAGGGCCCCTGAGCACGAGAAGGAAATGAAGGGGAGACAGGCTTAGAAGGTACCCAGATATGGATGTGGGGTTGTCAAGCCTATAAGAGTAGCCCTCAAGGGACGCCGATGTGTAGTCAAGGCCTGCTATGCTGCTGATGTGCACAAAATGAAGACAATGATCTTCTACTTCTTAACAGTTACAGCCTTACACTTATCAGAAATTATTTTTATCTTTAGTGAAGAAAGCCATCAGCTCCACACTCCTCAGCATGGCCTGCAAGACACTTGGTTCCAGCAATGAAGTTACTGAGTCACCACCTCTGGGACAGTGCTTCTACGAATGGAGAATGGTGCATGGCTGAGGAGGGCACCTGTCTTCTGACTTTCCCCAGGGCTAGGTAGCATTTCTATAGCCTGTCTGCTCCCTTGGGATGTATTTCAGAAAAAAAAGAACAGAACTGCATGGAGACTGTGTGGTGTGAGTAAAGAGGTTTGCCTTCTCCAGGATGTCTTTGAAGGACAAAGCAGAGAGAAGGAAGAATGGCTTCAAAGTAAAGAACAAATTCCTAACGGCATCGGAATGAAAGAGGTTTCTTCTCATTTATGCTGTCAGGATATTAATGGCTTTTAAAACTGGTTAATCCATGAAGTAACCAAGTGAAAAGAAAGGACCATCATTGCTGATACTCCTTTTATCCTCCTATTTCTGTCTCTCTGACTACAAGCCATTTCCTGCCAGCTGGAGGAGATGTGTCAGCTGGTGCTGGCCCATGACTCATGGGGACTCAGCCTGCAATGGGCTGGGCAAGACCTTGGTGGCCTCAGAGGCCAAGTTAAAATTCTTCCATCACAGGAGAGGAAAAGAGCTGGAAGACATCCCTGACCAAGGCATAGCTGTCACAGGCCAGTCACTTGGAGTTCGTCATAAACAATGTCAACTGCCCCAGACACTACCTTAGGAGGTCTCTTGGAAAAGGCTGTCTGCTTTAAAATTTTGACTTAGGCATAACAAAACCCCAACAATTTATATCTTATGCCAGACTGGGTTAATCCTTGGGGGCAAAATATTTTGTACATGCACAATAAATACCTTATATATGCCTTCTGTGAGTGACTGACTACTTATTCGTCTGGTAATGGTATTCAGTTAGAAAGCCACTTGTTCTCCAGCACTGAAGGCCCATCTAATACTGAAAGATGACTAGTTGGCATCAGAGAACAGTTGAAGCCCCTTTTTTCTGCCAGAGCCCCTCACCCTTGGATGATACAAGAATATTTTAAAATATTTTTTGGCACTTAAAAAACCCAAACACATCACAGCTAAAGTACACATCACAGCTAAAGTACCATTTACACACATGGAAATGTGTCAGCTAGCTAGCTTTGCTTCATTTTCTTCCAGTTTCTTAAATTAATCTTCTGAAAAATATTGGCAACTTTTACATGAAATTTGAGTTAAAAGAAAAAAAACCAACACACCCAGCAGTGAATTTGATAATAGGATGATTATTGTGTGACTCACCCCTATAAGTATAACAACTAAGAGTTTATAAAATATGCACTTGGGCTCTGGGCTGCCCACCTACACTCAATTTCCTCTTACTGTGGAATGTCCTTTGGCAGCCTTGCAGCTAACTGATACCCAGAAGCGTGAGCAAAACACTACAACTTGCACAGTATTATTTGGTCTAAATGCTGTGGGCTCATATTTCAGCCAGCCAGCACAAGGTTACGTTTAAAACACAACCACGCCTTCTGCGAGACAAGAATTCATAGGGCCGTGGCTGGAAATTGTGTGCTCAGATAGTACAGAGATGAATACATTAAAACTGCTAGATAGATATTAAAGCAAAAGGCATCTGCAAATGTTTGCCTTTCTGCCACAACCTTCTGGCTCGCACGCCAAGCAGCGTGCTAGTCAAAGAGGAGCCTGACTGGCTGCACACCCTGTACGCGGTGATGGACAGGTGTTGATGGAAATATTGGTCCTCAACTCAGCTACCCATCTGCATTACTGGAGTGCCATGCCTAACGTACATTCATCACTCCTACATCAGGCTCCCCCGTGGAGCTGTGACCACCCCTGTAGAAATCCCTTGCTGGAGATTCAACGCGCTTCTGTTGCACGTTGAGCTTCCTGTGAGAGTGAGCAGAGGCTGCTGTAACAGTATTGTCCTTCACTTCTGGCATCCTTCTTTAGCTGGTGGTGTATAGGCCATCCTGGAGAAGAGACCTGTGTTAGCCTGCTTGTGGCCCTCCTGAGATCAGAGGTGGCCCTCACAGTTATTCAAAATAAGCATACCTGTATGCAATTCTCAGTCATCTTTGGTGTTCATTGAGGCTATCTCATACCCTTTGAGCAATTCAGTCCTTCTCCTACATGTGGCTTTCCCTGGGGTCTCTTCTAAGGGAACTGAGCCTCTCCACTCTGGAGGCAAAGGCTTCTCTTCTCCGTGTCCTGCCTGCCTGGTGCTGTCCTTAGCCTGTCCCAGTCACAGCACAGACACTAATCCCAACACCTTCTGTTTGTTCTTTCACCTCATGTGTAGTGAGAGGAAGGGGTATTCTGCTTGACTCGCTACACAGCCAAGCACTTCATCAAAAACAGTTCCATACTCATTACCCAGAAGTCCTAAGAAGTCATAGCAGGTTTCCCCACCTGTGACACCAGACTTTTGCATTTTTTCAGAACTGTAGGCCCATCCAAAGAGGAATAGTCTTCTTACTTCAGTGGCTGTTGGACTGGCCTGAACTCAGCAGCACCTAGTAAAATCCCAACTAACAGCATCTCAGAAAGGACACAAAAATATCAGCATGAAAAATTCCAAACTAGGGACATCGCAAAGCCAGAAACAATCATAGAGTCATAGAATTGTCTAGGTTGGAAAATCAATTTGTAGGAGAGCACCGCAGCACAGTACTTTATCACCAGAGAGTCTGGAGCAGCAGGCCAGTAACACTCACCTGGCACACTCAGTGGCTTATTTGACTTTAAGGAAGAACAAAGTTTCATTTCTAACTTTGGGCACATTAAAGCACTGGCTGATTCTACATGTAGATAGACGTTGGGCCTCTCACTTGTTTCTTAGCCATTAAAAATAAAAACTCCGTTATTTGTTTTGATTTTAAAAGAATTAACAGGATTCCAATACTGTTTTTCCCCTAGGATACTCAAAATCATAAAGGTCTGTCTGGATGTACTGCAAACGGGGAGTGTGATGGGAATGAGCAAGGCTTGACCTTGCTGCTACCCTACTCAGCGAGCATCTCCTCTCTGCTTCTCCCCATTCTCCTCTGTAGATGGACGGAGAAAAGGATGACATTTCTCTGAGTTTGTAGAGCAGCTGGGGTTTTTTTTTGCTGAAGAGTTGTTATATCCAAGCTAAAGATTAGCACAGCTTCAACCCCACCCCAAACCAAGCAAAAAACCCTAACCCTCTGCTTGCCACAGAGCAGAGCCCTCTGCCAAAGCTGCAGGTGCCAAAAAGGAACCTGGACCGTAAGGGGTTAGGGTCAGGGCATGCGCCTGCTCCCGGCACAGTAGCTGGCTCCGAAGCAGCCCTTGCTCATCAGGACAGATCGTTCCTTCCCGGTGTCCAGCTTCCAGAGGACCGTGTCCTCTGCACAAACTCCTTTGCTGAAGTAAACTCAAAACCGGTACGGGTAAATAAACACCGGCTGCTGGATCCACCCAGTCGCTTCAACACATCAGGCTGCAGCAACAAAACATTAGGTGCTTTCTGAGCAGAGGGGAAACTGATGCTTTTCCCATGCAGCCTTCATTAAAAGCAACAGGTGAAGGGCGAGATATATGTCATCAACCCAAACAATTGGATGGGCCTCATCCAAAATCCCCTGAAAGCAGTGGAAAGACTCCCACTGACTTCAAAAAGGCCCTGCCTGAATAGCAAAGTGAAATGTGACAGGGAATGTTATACATCTTATTTTATTTCCTTTATGGAACTGAGTTCCACCTTTTCTACACAAGCCAGCAAACCTTCCCATGCACCCACCTTTTTTTTCCTTATCTCTTCCCTCCCTGGTTTGAAAAAAGACTGGTATCACCTGATTATTTTTCAGTGCTGTACCTTAGTCATGACTGCCACTTGCTCCCACAAAGCAAACCAGAGAGTCCTCCCTCTTCCAGAAACCTCCATGACAGCCAGGAAGTGGGAAGGAGTAGCCACCAAGCTGCACGGTGAGGAAGGTGTGCTCCTGGAGCTCCACCCTCACCACTCCGCCAGCTCCAACAGCATTGAAATTGCTCATCTTCTGCAAGGCTGGAGGGCAGCCTTGCTCCTGGGATGAGGGCTCATCTGCCCCCCAGCATCTGTGCAGACTTTGGGTTACTTTGATTTTGCATGAAAATCAGGCTTTCTCTTTAGGTTTTTAACAATGCTTTGTATTTGGGGACTACAAAACCCCACATCAGGGCACTTCACACAATGTTACTTTCTTAATGAAAGGAAAAATTCCAGACCTCTCACTTTACAGCTAAATTTCTTCCCTTCTCCAGAACCCAAATGACTAAGGGCTTGACAAATCCAGGGATGGTCTCGACATCTGTACCTATGACATGGGGATGGAGCTACAGTGCTCAGCAGCAAAGGCTGCTGCAAAGTTATGCGAGGAACTGAAGAGATCACATTCTCCCATCCCAACCTCTGTCTGAGCAGTGAGCTCAGAGATGGTCAATAGGCTGTCCATTATCTCCCATGTTTCAGTCAATGCTAAACACAATGCTAGTGCTTCAAAACATAGAAAGTAACAATAATAGACTATCATATCAGTGTTATGCTTCACTGGAGCTAACCAGACCTGTTCCAGAACAAGCAATATAATTTTTCATGGGGATTATATTACCTGAGGGCATTATATGTTGAGGGAAAAAAAAAAACAAACAAAAAAAACCAAACCACCAAACCACAAATAAATCCTGGGATCATCTACAAAAACCCCACTCTTATAATCTAGGAGTTGCTTTCCCAATTCACACTAAAAAAAATAAATAAATCTTTATCTCTTTCAAACAAAGAACAGCACCAAGCGATTATCATGCATGTGTGGGCACAGGCTCATGTACGTATACCTGCATATGCTGCACATGTCCCAGCACCACAGAACAGCTAATTCAGCAACGGGACATATGGTGCTGGGCAAACCATGACAAATGCTGCAGCGTGAAGGGCAGCCCATGTGACTGGCAGTGATGGTGAGAAGCCACGCAATTCCAGTTCTCAGAAGTCTTTTGCCTCCTGGAAGGCTGTAAATAAAAGGGGAACTATCATCTTTGGCCTGAAGATTGTGGCGTTGTGATAAACAGAAAATCTAATTAATCAGAAGCATTATGTCTGATTTGTGCAAACTCGTGCCTGAGCAGCTATAAATTATATCACCATATTCAATTACTGGAAACAACATTTCCTGCGTAAAGCAACCTCTGCAGTCTGTAGGGAGATCTCCCAATTTCAGATGTACATTTGTTAATCACTGCTTTAATTTTTCCACTTGAAAGGGAAGAATAGAATCTGTGCAGAGCAGGAAGTTCAAAAAGTCTTTCAACGTGGAGTGTTAAGCCATTCGACCAACTTTGTGATCTTTAAGCTCATAACAAATACACATAGTAAACAGGCATCTTAAAGATAAAGATACCTTGATTGATGTACACAACTAGCAGGAACATTTTCAGTTTTCAGCCATTCCATAAAACTGGTGATTAAATCAAAGCCAAAATTTTTCACCAAAATGGACTGATTGTGATTAAGTTTGTAACAGAAGGTCTCAAAGCTCTAAGGTAGACTTTAGCCATTTCTTGAACCGGAACTGAAAACTTTATCTTTTCCATTGAAAAGCTTTGAAGTTATTCCAAAGCAGAGTGGAAACAAAATTTAACACTTCAAAAGTTGTTCCAAAAAATTGAGGTCTTGTTTGGAGGCTGTCCCCTCATATCCAAGTATACTTTCAATGTACATTATCACCAGGAATTCATTCATGATTGTATATACAAGTAGACACACACATATCTGAGTGTGAGGAATGGCAGGCCTGACGAAAGGAGCCAAATGGACATCCCTTGAGACTACTTTATAAAGAATCCTATTATACATCTGGCCAATAACTGCGGAACATCACTGTATCATAGATAAAATATTAGTGTCAAAGCAAGGACTGACTGGGTTGCTAGTTGACGCCTCAATACAATCAATGCTCCAAGAGGTACTGGCAGAATCCAGAAAATCAGATGTTTCGATGGCACTTTTTACAAGGCCAGAGTGGACACAACGGTAAACACTGTCCTTTGGCAGGGTGTCATCCAAAGCAACCTCAGGCACAAAAGCTCATCCTGGCTGCTAAGCCTTCCAGTGTGTCCTTTTGGAGAAGTCACAATGTTCTCCAAGGAACCAAGGCAGCAGAAACTAGAGGTACAGGCCAGAGAGACATCAGCATGAAGGAGGTTGAGAACAGCAATGAAACAGGGTACACTGAAGCCTGCTTTTATCTTGGCTCCTCAGTACCCGAAAGTAAACCCTGTCAAGCACCTCTGCCATCACTCCTGGGAGTTTGGCATTCCTGTGTGCTGACGTTAGTATCTTTACCTTGAGCTTTGCTGTACTGCATTGCATGAGCCTTCGCTCCAGCTCCACTTCCTCTCATCTCAGACTAGCAGAGTCCTCTCTTTCATATCGCAGCACTTTACTGATATTCACAGCCCTGAGGCTAGTGAGACAACAAAAGCAAGAGACAAGTGGTTACACCAAAGACTTTGTGAACTGGAGAGTCCTAGGCCTCTTTCCTCTCATACAGTTTGCACTCTCTGTAACCCCAGTGATTTATATCAAGTTATTCTGGCATGACAACTGTAATTGGTGGTAGTAGGTCCTCTTAGTTTAAATCCCAGGAGAAAAACTGATTGTCCTGGTCTACTTTGGATTTGTTGTCTTCAAACTTCCCAACATTATATCTCCAGCATTGCCAAGAAGAACATTTAGCATAGATAAGACACTGGCTGCGACTGTATTACCAAAAGCCGCTTTGAACCAAGAGTTTGGGCAGAGGTGGTTGAAAGGCTGATAGCTGGTACTCACTTGTGCTTTCATTATTGCTGGCTCTAGAATAGAGGTTACAGATTTTACTTTAGATTGCCAAATGCTGAGGGAAAAGCCAACACTGCCACTGGGGCCCATGAATGGTCATCGACATCTTTTGAAGAAAGGAAAAGCAGAGGTATGCAGTGAATTAGTAGGGGCAGTGAGCTCCAGTGGCTGTACTCCTTGTACTTCATTGAAGAAGTGCTGTCAGAATACACGGTCTGACGAGACAGTTGGAGTTGGCTAATCCATGCTTAGTGAGGCACCCAGATGTCTGGCTATTTGAAGTTTGAAAGCATGGAGTTAATCTTAAATGCCTGTACCACAGTCACTGCTGTTATGCTTAAGATTTTCTGCAAAACTGACTAGGAATGAGCAAGCAATCAGGAAGTGAATTATGTAAAAAAACCAGATTGCTTTCAGCCATGCCCAAGAAATAAGAAGGTCAGCAGGAGGAGTCCCCTTGTTCCTCAGTCAGCTCTGAACTTGGTACTCTTCAAATGGCACTGATGGCCCACGGTCCAGTAGGACTTTCCCAGTAGCACGGACTCATTGGGTCAGTCAATATCCTTCCCTTCCTCTCAGTGTTTTGGGCAAGGAAACATCAGGAAGGACATGTCTTGCTGGAGCTCCACCTTTTCAGTTTCTAGGGTGGTGGATCCGGTATCTTTCATTAGCCCTGCCATGGCTGACACACTCAACCATGTTGAAGTAAAGCAGTGGAGATTAACCGGATAGCTGTGTAAATAACACCCCCTTTAGCAAACAAAGCAAAATTTCAAATACTGTCAGGGAATGATTGCAACAGCAGTGAAGCTATCACTAGGCATTTATTAATGTAACTCACTGCCAGATACTAACAGCAGCAGCCAGGGCTGGGTTCAAAGTACCTGTGCTTTCTGTCCGTAGTAACCAGTGATGCTGGAACAAACAGCCACGCTAACTTCACAGGCAATATTTTTCCTGGTGCAAGTAGTTGGAAGCCTCAATTTCTTATCTATTAATTCAGATCCTTAGTCCATCCTTCAAGTATCCTACCATTTTCCCCAGAACTGCAAGACAGTGAAGATAGTCCTTAAGGAAGTGAGGGACAGATCATTAACTGGAGTGCAATATCTCATCCAACAGAGATTTGGGAAATAAGGCTCTACCTATACCAAAAAAAAAAAAAAAAAAAAGAAGTCAGCCATTCCATCACTGTTTTTCTCAATATTCTGAGATTTATCACCAGATCTTCAGACAAATAAGCAAGTACACTGAGGGATTTTTTTATGGATAATGAGTACCTCAGTCTCCTTGTTGTTCTTTCCTTCCCACCCAAGATTGTTCCCCACCAAGTAGACCTCCAGAGGACCAGCCTCCCACAATGCAGCATCCAAGTGCTGGCACTCTCCCATCTTGTTGGTCTCATGCACTGCCTGGAAGTAGCGAGAACAATTGATAATATTTTGTTTACTGTCAGGTGGGACAAGGCAGGAGACTGGTAATACGGAGATAACCAGGAAGCAGGATGATTATGCACATTGCATCTTCCTAGCTCCACCCTTCAGCTTTGCTGAAATCTCACAGGGGCAGATGCAAAGAGCAGACTCCTTCCTACGTATGCTTCTTCAAACGAGCAGCTACGGAGCCTACCTTGTACTGAAGTTACAAAAGATTTGCTGGAATAACTCATTCAGTGCAGTGAGATTGTAACATGATCTTCTTCCAGCCATCACTGAAGGTCAGGATGACCCTTTCTGGGGCTCCAGCTGACTGCAGTGTGCCATCACTGATCATTACACAAATACTCTCTACTATGGATGAGTGCTTGATGGGCTTTTATGTAAGGTACTCTGATATGCGGAAAGAGACAGTTGGAATTAGCCTGTCTTGTCAATGACTGCATATGAGAACCCCGATTGTCACTCTGATACTGATAGAGAGGACTTCCATTATTGAGCCCTGCACAGACTTACAATTTGGGGATGAAAAGGCAGAGGCTATAGTAGCCCTGTAAACTTTAGCTCTTAGTAACCTTAGTAGCAGATTTCTTTATGAAGCAAATACTTGCTACAGCTTTGTCAAAAAAAAAAACCCAAAAAATTCCCACAGAAGCATGAGAAACAAAACCACAAAACCTGCTTTAGGAAACAGCTTGGGACACAAAACAGGCTGTGAATCTCCATTTTTGGTCGACCACTGAGACGAAAATGAAAGTCTTTAAAAATACATTACTGCAGTCCGCCAGGTGAGAGCCACAGCATGGAACACCGCTGGAGCTGTGTGGCTGCTGTGGGTTAGCCTCGGCAGGCCACTAAGTATCACACAGCTGCTTGCTCACTTTGCCCCGGCTCCAGTGGGATGGGGAAGGGAATCAAAAGGGCAAAAGTTAGAAAACTCATGGATTGAAGTAAAAACAGTTTAACAGGTCAAAAAAGGAAACAAAGAAAAGCAACACCAAGAAAAAACAAGTGAAGCAAAATACCCACCACAACTGGTGACCACCAACTGACTGATGCCCAGCCAGTCCCTGAGCAACAGCAGCACTGGAAAACTTTTCCCCTCAGCTTTTATTACTCAGCATGGCATCATATGGTATAGGATATCCCTTTGGTCAGTTGGGGTCAGCTGTCCTGGCTGTGTCTCCTCCCAGCTCCCTGTGCACCCCCAGCCCACTTGCTGGCAGGGCAGCATGAGAAGCAGAAAAGGCCTTGGTGCTGTGTAAGCACTGCTCAGCAATAACTAAAACATCACTGTGTTATCAACACTGTTTTCATCACAAATCAAAAACATAGCCACATACCAGGGAGGATAAAGAAAATGAACTCTCTCCCAGCTAAAACCAGTGCAGGCTTTGATGGGGTAATGCAGGGTTGGCAGCATCTTTTACACCCTACTATAAACTAATCTTCCCTCACTTCAGAAATGCTGGGCTAGGAGCAGAGGAAAGAAATTGACTTTCTGGATACTTATCCCTTTTTGCTTCTGATATTTGTATTTAGAGCTGCCTGTGATATGCTTGAATAGCTGCTGACAGGTATGACAGAGCGTCTCTGATTACGGGAATGTTATCAGTTGAGGCACCGCCATCAAATGCTGCACAGTGAGTGCCTGCATCCGGCTGCCCTTCTGAGACTCTCTGTGTCTTACTTCTCTCTCTCTTTCCCTCTTTCAGTCATTTACCTTTCAGGCTGATTTTAGCATCACTGTTCCTTCTCCTCCCTGAAAGGATATTTTGGAATGTATGGCTGATCGCTGTCAGCTGTAATTCCTCAAAAATGTAAATGTGCTTCAGAGAAGAGGAAATACGGTATCTGTGACTCATCCATACTTCAGGCAAATTCCTAGTTCAAGGGGAAAATGAAAAGACAGGCCCTAAAAACAAAGTAGGAGGCCGGAATAACGAAGTTAAACAGGAAGCGATATTGAATACAGTCAACAGGCTTCAGAAGCAGCAAAGGTCTGATCCACAAGCGAGTAACAATAGGCCGAAAAATTAATTATTCCAGATGTACTGTACATCCTGCACACAAGTGGAATAGCAGACTTCAGCTCACAAACACCTATTTTCACAAATACCTATTGCGCTTTGCATGAGGACAGGCCAGCTTCTGACACACACATAGACATACACACACTCACAAGGCGCAGCACCTGGCCCCCACACAACTCCATCAGCTGCTGTGTGAGGCAGGGCATTAGCGCCTGGCTCTCCACCAGAAACGCTCTCGCTTGGAAACAATTGTGTGGTGCTGTGGTATTTCCTTTCTGTTTCAGCTGGCGTCCCTCTCGTTTAGTCACTGAGGTCAGACACGACGGCGTTAAAGGGCCACAGGTTGTGTGTGTGCGGAATCGGTGGGACAAACCGTTGTCATCCTTCCGCTGCTGCTCATGAGCAAGACCTTCAGTCCTATGAAACAATGCCGCTGTGTCACAGCCCGCCATGCAGTGACAGCTCGTACACGTCGCTCCCTATTCCTGGCCGTCCTGAGGACAGCAGTTCATCCCACACGCTCATCCCGGGCTTCTGGGCAGCTGCTGGTGGCATCGGGGTGGTCACTCCGCTGGCTTATTTAGTATTGCATCCAATGCTGCTTTTCATGAAAGACATCAATGAGTAAATCAGGGTTCGGGTGCATGATTCAACCCGCTGTGGCATAAACGGAGTCTCAGGTAGATACAGAGGAACTTGCACCAGGCTCTGCTGGCATGAACAAGAGTGAAGGCAGTCTCATCTCAAAGCAATGCAGTCCTTCATGTTTCAGGTCCCGACGCATACATCTGCAATCCACGTTTTCACATCTCTGTGATGACCTAACAGCACGGCAGTTGCTGGAAGTGTTTCCATGGCAGACTGGCTTTGCAACAAAAAAGCATAACAGGTGGTTGCCTAGGGCAGCAAAATATTAGGAGCTGCACAATGTCAGCGCAGCCTGTGAACGGCAGCAGGTCTGGAAAGGCTGGACGTTCTCCAGTCACACCGCTGACTGCAGTGTTGGATGCTCCACTTGTACGCACCTCTCCTCAGTCCAAAAGGTGCAGTGCCAATGATGAGCATCGACAGCAAAGATGTGGTCGGTTAATACGCAGAAGGACCCATATCACTGAGCATTAACAGGCTTAAGGGGAAGCTATTGCTTTAGCGGATTAGTCAGCAGTAATATTTTTTTCCAGGCAACTAAAAAGGGACTATCCCCAGGGCATCCTGCTACTGTCCCTTTCACTGAATGGCCAAGTAGAAGACCATTGTATTACTTAAATAAAAATGATTTCTTGCAGAGAAAAATTGAAGCCACAAAGTTTACATCTGCATTTAGATGCAAGTTTTTACTGTGTTTTGATGTAATGTTCATTGTGCTGGTTTGAAGTAGAAGCCAGTATGAGCATCCAGTTAAAATCTTCCCAAATTAGTCCCCAGGCCTGCTTTTTCAACATAAATCCATCTCCAGGTTTTGCATGACTTTTTTGTTTTATTTTTTTATTTTTCCCTGGGATAAGTGCAAATGTAATCTCCCACTACCACAAATTATACAGCCAAGTTTCCTAAGCTTAGGGAATTCAGAGAAGGGCTGACACACCAACAATGTGAGGGAGGAGCCTTCCCCTAGGAAACCCCCTGTCTGATCGTGGTGTCTTCCATACCACTGCTGGTAACACACCAAGCAACGCCCTTCCTACAGAGTCACTATTCCGATCTGGCATGGGGGATTAGTGTGCTTTAGAAAAACCCCAGACTTTAGGAATATCAATAAGCGTGGTTCCAGAGAAGCACCTGCCTTATCTGCAGCTTAGCATAGACCTTCCCCTGCTTTTCCAACAAAACACGGAGTCCTTCATTCCGCTTTGCTCCTCACAGCTCTGTTGGCTGTGCTGAATACACTGAAAAAACTGTTATTTTGGTTCACTGGAAACACTCCCATTGCTGTCAGAAGGCACTGGGTGGCAGCCTTTGTACTGGGTGTAAATGAGCAGGACGTTACTTGTGTTCCTTTTCATGAAAGGCAAATTTAGCAATTTACATAGCTGGAAAAGAGGTCTAAGGATCTCTGCCCTCCATTCCCCGCCAGCACCTTGGAGCAGTCAGCAAAACCACTGCCTCCACCGAATCCAGACACCAATGCATACTAGGGAAACCCAGTACCCAGTGTAATGCTACCCAAAATATATACACCTATATTACACTTATGGATATACGTATACATATATTATACATACTACACATATATATGTTTTGTATGTATACACACACAGAGAAATAGTACAGTATTACTCTAATGCTGAAAAATGATGAAGTTTGTATGTATTCCCCTACTGGAGGAAAGGAACTGACTGGAGAGCTGCCCATAACCAACCACACTGCAGGGAAATCGCCTTAAGAAAGCTGGTTTTCCCCCAACTTAAAGATGACTGCTTGCCATGCAGAACAGTTTCCAAAAAGGCTGTTTGCTGTGATATGATCTGCTTGAAAAGCTAGCTGAGGTAGCATTTTATACCTACCTTGGTTGACACCTTAATATAAAGGTTTACCCTTTGGGATGATGTTTGGGAGTTGGTTGGCATCTGTGCTTATTCAGCTTGACTTTCCAGTTCCTGACTTTCAATTTACTCCTTGACATCTTGCAAAGGGGCTCCAGAATCCTTCCAGACAGCAAAAGGGGAGGCATTTTTATCCCCTTTCCCCATGAAGTGGTGCAGGTTGGTTAAAAGCGTAACTAGAGAAATACCTATTTGGGTGAAATATGGGTAAGCTGTCTGCACAGAAAAACCCTTCAAGAAGCCCGACCTGTCCCATGGCAGCTGCTCTGCCCCTCATTCCCCCTCCCCACCCCTCTCCAGAAGAGCCGTATCCCCTAGTTTTAGTGCCCTGGTTGCCCTTGATGGCTCCCTGTGAAGCCTTGTCCTGGGGGCAGACAGGCAAAAATAATTTGCAGCTTGCTCCAAAGCCAGGCAAGGCAGTTGCATGACTGTCAGACGATGGGGGATGCAGCTCCATTCATTCACAAGTTACATCTTCCCTTTTCCTTCCTTTTTATCTTTTCTCTGTGAGTTCTTGGGGGTGCCTGCAGGTTCCAGCAGCAGGGTCGCCGAGGCGGTGCACCCCGGGGGCGAGGGGTGCAAAGGAGGAATGGGGTGCTGGGGCCAGGGCGGGCAGCCCCAGAGACCTCATTGCAAATAATCCCAAAGTATAACAAACAGGAAAATAGACTGCAGCTGCTATTTCCAGGGGAGAAGGTAACAGCCTTCAAGGAAGAACACGCAAACACAGTAGGGAAAAAAAAAAACAATGAAGAAATCCAGGCAGTCGCCATCTTACTTGCATCAGCTTCACTGGCCATGTCTGTTCCTGAGGGGCAGATCTGCTGGCAGCTTCATGCAAGCGCTGTGCTGGGTGACGTGCCTGGGCCAGGAGGATGGTAAGGTGTTAAAGGCAGCAGCTTTCAGCAGATGCTTAGAAAAGCCATCCTGCCCTCAGCAACCACTGGAGAAGGGGGCTGGGGTGATGCCATTGGTGTACCCCATCCTCTGCATTTCGCTGCCCAAGTTTCCTCAAGAACCAGCAGAGGGAAGTGTGAAGGCAGCTGGAAGTGAAGGCAGATGCTGCCCTCCAGCTCGCACAGCCATAGCTGCCTCCCACTTACAGGCACTGCTGCTTCTCCCTTTTCTCCTGTGGCTTCCTCAGCCCTTGCATCTCTCCCTTAATTCAGCCAAGTATTCATCACTAGGGGAAAGCTTGAAGGGGGACCAGGCGACTGCAGAGAACACAAGGGTAAAAGCTGTGCCACACAGCCATGAGTTTTCCTCAATTCTATGAACTCAGGGCTGGGGTAGCAGTTACAAAAGTCAATCAGATATTAGGAATTATTAGGAAAGAGATGCAGAATGAAACAGAAAAAAAAACCCGCACAATTATGTTGATACAGTTTTGGAGCCCAAAAGTACTTTTTTGTACTTTTGAGAAGCCAAAAGATCCAAAGTACATGAAGATGAGATCAGGTTACTGAAGAGTACTGTGTCAGGCTCTGGAAAAGAACCTGAAAGCAACTGGGTATTGGAAGAGAGGAGCATGGTATGCTCTTGCCCCAACATTATTCCTCCCCATCCCTCTGCCTACGGCACAGTCAGAAACCAAATGGTGGGGCAGAGGGTCCTGAGGACTGAACCGGTACAGCTGCTCCTACGTCCTCCCTTCGGTGCATCAGTCATGCGCAATGAACATTCCGTTAATAACCCAACCGGGACAGGCACTTGCCAGAGGTACGCAGGGACATGCATTTCTGTCAGTGTGAAATGGGGAAAAAACACCACGTTTTTCTAATTCACGCAAGCAGAAGCGGCAGAGCAGGTCGTGCAGGATTCTGCTCTCACCCCTGGAAATGTGCTGACGCTCATGAATTGCTCTGCTAGGAGACCAGAAATGAGGCTGGAGGTGCAAGGCCTTGGCGGATTAGACCCAGAGGGTTTCTGAATTACTTGTTCTGCCTCATTCCTACTCTTTCCTGCTTGGCAAATTCATTCCAGTTTTGAAAGGTCAAGAAGTCTCTCGATGTTATGTTTGACTAATTGACCACATAACTTTGCGTTCAGGCTCCCCAGTTGTTTGGACACGGTCAGGAGTGTCAGGCTGATTTTTGTTAACTGGAACACGTTGTCCAGAACTGGGGGGGCTTCCAACATTGCTACTTTTAGCCCTAGAAGTAGCTGGGGAGCGTCAGCCTGGCCTGGCTGCTCTCACGTACAAACGCCCTTGTTTCCAGGCTGCACTGGCGGCAGTTGGGCCTGGTTTGCTAAAACCAAGTATTTAAAGTCAGAGATGGTTCCCCAAAACTTTCCTGCTTCCTGCCACTTCTTCCAGGGGGCAAGTTTTCCTTATTTAACTCAAAGGATAGTCCCTCCTCTTCTGCCTGCCCAGGCAAAGTCAGGCCCGGGGGTCTCCAGGAATGGAGATTGCACGTGGAAGCCTCACGCCCTTCCTGACCACTGCTCCCACAGCAAACCAGTATCCCTCTCACATTGCACCTCTCTGTTGCTGCTTTGCTCTCTATACCCATTGCTAGGAAGAATGGGTTATAAAAATACTCCTGTCATGAGAATACTTTCTGGAGAGGTTGGTCTGTTTTATGTTTTTGTCTGAAAAAAAGAAGTGGCATGCTGATGAAGGCTTTTTTTTTTTCCCTCTCTCTCATGTTATTTGGTATTTTTGTGAAGTCCCAGTTTCTAGAATTATGTACAAAGATCTCAGCTCTCATTTTAAAAGACACAGTGAGCTGTTATCCTCATAACTATAAAAAGTGAAGCTTGTCTCTCCAAAACCAAGTGGCAAATGACATCCTTTACTTCTGATTCTGGAAATCTTACTAGTTTGAAGACAAAATGATGATGTTAGCAGTTACAGCAAGGGTTCTGGTTATAATTTTGAATATTTAGAATTGGTAATGCTGTCTTTGTGATTTCATGAGCACAGGGAATGGAGGACACTGAAAAATCATTTCAGACAGCCTGAGGCTGAAAGCAGTACAGTCTCTCCTCCAGCTTATCAGCTGCTAGAACACTATCCTCTTGCATGAATGTGCACTCCTGAGTGAATAACATACACTGAACCTGAATATTTTAGTTTGCAACTTGAACAATAATCAGAATGCATATTTTGTAACCCATTTCCATCATAGGAGAAAATAAGCCTCCCAGAAAATAAGCAAGAACAAACCCTTTTACTGAAAGGCTGACACTGGACACAGGACTAAACAGGACATCTTGGGTTACTGAATTCAGTCTGACAGGTGCCATTTATCACTTTCATAAATTGATACAATTATTTTTTAAATTATCTGGGTTTCTCTCAGGTCACTTGCTCTGATAAACACCCCAGAATTCCTTTCCTCTGATGCTTTGACAGCTTGCTTACATGCAGCCTCTACTTAACTGTGGCTACTTCATAGTTATTTGATCTTGCACCACCTTTGTCCTTTAACCTACATAAATCTCCTTTTGTAGTGTGTTTATTTGTAGATAACAAGCACATGGCTTCTCATCCTTTGNTCTTAAGCATGGTTGACTGGGATTGCACATGATGACTCCAAAGGAGAGGTTTGGGTTTTTTTCTGTGTTGACATCAGCATTCTTCTAATTCAGTGCACTGGAAGGAAAAAAAAATTATCCCAGTTTACAACACTCAAATATATGATAACCCAGCACTTAAATCTGAAGTAATCAAGCAAAGTAAAAGAGAAGAAGGTATCATTTAAGATTGAAAATCGTTCACCCATAAAAGAATGCCAGGAATCTTTAAAACCTAAGCCCCACCCAACAGTCAGTGAAGTTTATGGATAATTGTGCACAGTTTATGTAAACCAGGATAGCACCTGATTTTACACAGCACCTTCCACATCTAGAAAGTCTTAGAGCTCTTTAAATAGTATCACTTCCCAGATGGTTGCATTTAGTAGATTACACCTATAATTAGCAATAAGAGGCTAGGGAATGCTTCCCGTAGGGCCTATCTCCCCAGAGAGACTTTACCCAAGTATGTGGAGATGTGCCTAATATACCTCTGTAGGACTGGCTGTGAGAAACAAATGTAATTCCCTCTTCTTTTTGCAGAGACTCAAGCCCATTTCTCTCACCTCCTGCAAGAAGGGTGCCCAACCTGCTAGCTTACGGGCTATATGATCTACCTCCGCCTCTCCCATTTTACAAAAAGACCAGAAGATGCATTAGATGGGGGAAAAGGAGCAAGCATGTGAATGATTCTGTAATCCAGTGACGCAGGTATTCACTCTGTGGGGAAAGAGGAAACAGGGAGGCTGGATACCGGGTCTTGTATTTTATCATATGTACTGCTTAACACGAAATAACAAAACATGGAACTGGGATGAACTCTAGGTCTCTTCTCCCAAGCACCTAAAAGTGATGTGCTGAGAGCTGCAAAGCCTTATGTTCTTCTGTGGATCTGCTCCTAACTCCCCAGCAATAAAAAAAGGGTTCATAACATGCTGTTTCTCCTGTCCTGTGTTTCCCTGTCAAATATAAGAGGAAAGGACTGTTTACTCTTAGAATCATTTTGGATAGACTAGCAACACGGTACGCCTACGCATTCATCAGCAAGGCAGAAGCTTCTGAGAAGATATGCCTGCCTTTACAGGCAATTCATACAGTCCCATTAATGTACTTTGGCTTCCAATGGATGCCAGATCAGCCAGAAAAAAACCCAAACCCCACAGATTAATTACATACAGGCAATAATGCTCAGCTATTGTACATCAGCCTAGACTCATTGACTTTAGTGAAAGTACACTGGTTCACATCGGTACAGATGTGACCTTTGAGACTGAAACAATCCTAGATTCTTCTCCTCTTATTACAAACTTACTGGAATCTCTAAGACTTCACTCTGACAACAGTGCCCCTCCACAAACAGTAATAGCCCATCAGCCAGCAATACAGCTTCCCATCAATTAGCTTTTAAGACGAACAGAGAGGAAGGGCCATGTATGACTTTGTGCATTTGGTGATGTTCAACCCACTTATTTCAAACTCGCTGGATTTACCAGGCTTCATATCACAAACACCCAAAATGTGTGTGCAGGTCTCTGCACAAGGATGTTCTAGGCAATCAGTAAAAACTCACACTGGGGAGCATCTGAGTAAGCGTAAGAGAAAATTACAGTGTGTAATTCCCAGAAGGCTTTAATATGTTTGTACATGGGATGAAGAGATCATTTGTATTGTATTTGCTTATAAAGCAACCTTAGATGTCTGCTTCACTAGGATATTTGGGTAAAGTAGACCTTGAGTATGGATGAGTGCAATTATTTATAAAGCGTTCACCACTGTTTTGTGGGAAACCAAGGATAAGCAGAAGTCCTACTATAAATACTTTCCTTTAGGACTGGGCATTAAACAGACCTTTGATAGTTAAAGCTCTCCATTTGGAGAAAACAAACAATATTTCCATCCCTCTTTCCAGAATAGAAAGGTTTTTAAAAAAATCTAAACGCAGGCAAAGGGTAAGATCACCTCTGTCTTTAAAAAGTGATGGGAAAATGCATGAAAACATAGATGCCTGTCACCAAAACTTCAATTCCCAGAAAAAAAAAGAAAAAAAATAAAGACAAAAAGACAAAAAGAGTACATCTATTTGTTACAAAATATTTGTTGACTGGAACATGGAAATAAGTAGCATTCAGAACGGACTTGTTAAGAACAAAAATTACAGCACACCAATATAATTTCCTTCCTGTAAGGGGTAACAGGCTTTGTAGCTCGAGGACAAGCAGTAGGAGTCACATATCTATTTTGTTACGTTCCTTCCCTGGGTTCATGCGACATTTTCATAAGCAAGCTAGGGTGCTGATGAAACGAGTGCAGGTTGGGTGCAAAACTGCAGGGTTTTGCTCAGCGACTCATACTCTGGTTCACCATTGGAATGGAAAGAGAAACTGAGCGAGGTTTTGTAGGTATCTACCCTGGATCTAGTCCCGCCTACTAATTTAGCTCATGATCTGCAGGCCTGAATAGAGAAGGAGCTTATTACCTCTGCAGAAGGTATGACGCTGGAAGAGACCACAAGTAAGACAAGATTAGAATTCAAGGTGATTTTACAAGTGTCATCCAAGACTTTATAGACAGGGAAGTTGTCTGCAGGACATACAAAGCTACCCCTCCGTACTAGCTGGCATTTGTGAGGCCCCAGCAATTGGTTCCTACAGAAGCTAGAATGACTCAAGTTATATATTCAAAGAATTTTGTAAGAGTAAAAGGTCTGAAATAGATTGCCACGGGAAGTCCCTACCATCTCTTTCCTTGGACATCTTTGGGAGTAGATTAGACAAAAGTTTAAGAAATTACTTAGGTAGAGATGATCCTGGCATGGAACAGATGGATGAACTAAAGGAGCTCTTTAAGTCGCATGCCACACATTTCTTTTTCTCTTTCAACTTTTCTCCTTGATGCCCACATTCTCTCTCCTCGGAAACAACAGAATCCAAAAAATGTTATTTGTTTGCCTCATTTCTAACTACAGTGCAATTTTAGTAGCCACTTTTGGAGGCATTTCATGTTACCAAATTGCCAAATTCCTGCCTTGGTTTTTAAACTCAATAGCTCATCTAAATTAGATGAAAATTAAGTCACTTGATTGGTCTGGCCCCAGATTATAATGGATTTTGCTGTATTAGTTGCCAAAAGTAGTAGCTGCATATAAACACAGGATGCCATAGAATCAAAGAATCATTTAGGTTGGAAAAGACCTTTGAGATCATCATGACATAGTACCTACACATTACCCCCCGCCCCTCAATGCTTTTGAAGATGCATTGACCCTTATGTAACTTCACACTGACTTTGCAGCTTTTTATCTGGCTTCCATTTTCATGAAGTCTCTGCCAACATGCTTCTAAGGGGCTAAAGGGAGCCTTTGAGCCTTTGGAAGGCAGCTTTTTTTCTTTTTTCTTTTTTTTTTTCATTTTATATGCTTCGTGATACTAAATAGATCTTCACAGAAACTTCTTAGGGAAAAGCAAAAAGTCAGAGGCAGAACTCCCTTTGGTAATTCACCATGACCATTTTTTGTTAGAGTCATGCTGAAGGAGCAGGTTTCCAGGTTCAAGATGACAGGTCAGCTTCTCTCTTTATCAACTCATGTCTCAGAGACTGGAGGGGGGAAGATGATACAATAAGCAGGGAAAAAGAAAGATCAGCCATGACATAGGTGAGACTTTCAGCCTCGGAATAGATATGGAAGAATCACTGAGGAAAATTAGTATGCTGAGCAAGTCCAGGGAAGTTACTGAGGCAAGTTGTCAAATAAGTTCAATACCTGAGAATTGATCTGATGCAAAGAGTTCAACCAGACAGAAAGAGTGCATCAAACCTGAGCAGCAAGTCAAACAGTGCTTCTGAATTCTTAAAGGAAGTTCCTAAAATCCCATAGCATTTGGAGCATCAGAATGCTCCACCTGAGAAAAAAAGAGCCTAGTGGCACCTCTGTAGGAAAAGTATACAAACCCCACAAAAACTAACAGTAGGTATTCTAACTCTATATTTAGATCTGAATTCTCAGTCTTCCAAAGAACAAGCTATTTTAACCCAGTGATTTGCACTAGCCTATTGCCTGCAAAAAGATTCAAGGTATGAACCCAAAACGAAGACTAAGGCACAATTTGTGACTATAAGCCTAATTTTGCACTACGGTCATTTCTAACAAGTACATATATTACCAACTGCTTGTCATAAATTCCACAATGGATTCCCTTCTCTATGAGGCCACTCTGTACTACTTACTGTGGAAGGCTACCTAAGGTACCCAAGCTGTCTGTAAAATAACAGGCTCTCTCCGTAAGCATCTAGCAGCTGAACACATTGTCCGCATGTGTCTCTGGGAAAAGTCTCAGCAGGAGGGCTTCCTGCCTGAGGAGTAAGATTCATCAGCAGAACCATCCATAGGAAACTCCCACTGTCCGCTGTCCAGTATTATTTCATTGGAGATAAATGTTGCAGTGGTCCTTGGTACAGGAACATTAACTTCATCCCAGGTTATGTTGTTCCAGGCCTCAAATCAGGTTTTCCGCTTATGTTTCAGTAATGTTTCAGTCTGTTACACACAATGATCAGAAAACACCCTAACTTGATAACCTTCAATGCCAGCTGATTTCATAAACAATCCTGCCGCCTTCAGTGATGAAATAGCAGAAGGCCCTTCGTTCTGGGCAAGTATCTAGTCTGATCCATCTCAGCCTCCATCTGGGAGGGCCACTGTTTCCCCATTAACAGAGAGTGCACTTAGGGAGCCTAGATGATTAATTGAGTTGAATAGCTGAGATGCCTGATCTATTCCCCGCTCTTTCCTCTGTGCAGTTAGGACTTTTTTTCTCCTACCAGAAGGATATTAACATAAAATTGAAAATAAGTAGAAACCCTGAATGATTACTTTTGCATTACACAAAGGACAACATTTCTTCATTGGGAGGGACGCACAGCACAGGAACCGGTTACCAGAAAGGCCGTGTAGGCTCCATCCTTGGAGGTTTTTCAAGACCCAAGCTAAACACAGTCATGGCTGGTCTGACTTAGTGCTGGTGGCAGCACTGCTTGGAGTGGGAGGTTGGAGTAAGCGACATCCAGTGGTCCCTGCCATCCAAGACTTATGTGATTCTGTGACTTTTATCCAAAAGGATCAACTTACTTCTTTCAGATATGCAGCAAACATACAATATAATGCAGTTTGATTTTTGCTTCGCTCAGATATACATACATTTTCAGCAGTCTCTCAATTATAAAAGTCAATTTCACAGTCAGTAAATGGTTCATTTATTGATTCTCATCTACTAAATCCAAGGAGCTCCACAAACAACAATATACTGGTGATGTACTGAGGGCTAAAAGAAATTACTCACATTTACAGGGAGAAAAAGCACAAAGCTACAAATTGACAGCCTCTCTTCGGTACTGGAGCTATAATTTCAAATGTCAAAAACCTTTGACTTGCCTCGTAGATTACATCTTTAGGAGAGCTGTACTTCTGTTTAAAAGCCAAAATGAAAGGACTTTTACCTATTTTGAATTGTAATTTCAGCAAACTCTTTAGGCTGCAATATTTATCCTGTTTATCTGAGGTGTGAGTTACTTGTGCTGCCAGATAGCTCTGTCTTAGCAGAAGCTGATCTCTGTTGGAATTCTGCACCTACACCCAAATATTAAATAGAAAGGAGGAAGATGTAAGAGGATAATTAATTAAGAGTCCATACCAGGACCTTGACTTGTAAAAGAATGTTTGCAAACCAAAACACAGGCTTAAGCTCCACTCATTGCAAAATGAAGCCCTGAATGCTTTCAGCCCCTGGGATTAAGGTCCTGGTGGTTCTCCAACAGCAACGCAAAGGACAAGAAACAGTTGTCTCCGCCTGGCTGGGTTTTCATCTCTGCAGAGGGAGCCTGCACAGCAGACAGCTAGGTTATAGCCTGCACCATTAGGTACCAAAGCCTGTCTCATTACAGCCCCTGTTTCAGTCAGAAGCTACCATGAACAGCTAGATTCATACTGAAGTCCCACTTGCTTTTAACCATTCCTCTCCAACGCAGGAGTGCCTTCCGGAGAAATAGCCTGTGCGCCCTGCACCGCCTAAATCCCTGGCTGGTCAAAGGCACCAGAGCTGCTCCCAGGGGCCATAATTTAAAACAGCCTCAAGGCTCAACACAGATTCAGCTTAAGGGACCTGCAGGTATCAGAGGGAATTGGACATATTTACACACAATCATTCGTGCTGAAAATCAAAATTAATTACCTTTCATTCTGGTGAGACCCCACCCGGAGTACTACATCCAGCTCTGGAGCGCTCAGCTCCCCCCTGTTGGAGCGGGTCCAGAGGAGGGCCACAAAAAAGATGAGAGGGCTGGAGCACCTCTCCTATGAGGACAGGCTGAGAGAGTTGGGGTTGTTCAGCCTGCAGAAGAGAAGGCTCCAAGGAGACCTTATTGTGGCCTGTCAGTACTTAAAGGGGGCTTGTAAGAAAGATGGGGACAGACTTTTTTGTAGCGTCTGAAGCAATAGGACAAGGGATAATGGTTTAAACTAAAAAAGGGTAAATTCAGACTAAGGAAGAAATTTTTTACAGTGAGGGTGGTGAAACACTGGCACAGGTTGCCCAGAGAGTTGGTAGATGCCTCATCCTGGAAACATTCAAGGTCTGGTTGGATGGGGCTCTGGGGCTCTGAGCAACCCAATCTAGTTGAAGATGTCACTGTTCATTACAAGGGAGTTGGACTAGATGACCTTTAAAGGTCCCTCCCAACCCAAACCATTCTGTGATTCTATGATTCTTTGATTTTGTATGTCTATCAACAGACTCACCATGCGTGTTCTGGTCCTTTAATAGAGAGCTGTGAATGTGTGTCTTCTGCCTCTGATCATTAAAAGAAGATGTGAAGAGGGTTTGGTGATCAGAAAAACAGGTCACTAGTTTGTCTGCAATTCTCTAACTGCTGCAGTAAACTCCCTGGTGCTCCTTCTCCATGTGATGTAGTTTTATTCCCTGATTTTCTTTTCTTCCCTTGCAGAGAAGAGATCTCACAATGAAAAGGCAGTGAGATTTTCTGTAGTGTACTCTGGATTCCTTTCTATTGGTCTGTTTAAGAAAAACATGTAGAGTGACTTAAAAAGCTATGTCTGGAAGAGAATGTTTAAGATAAAACTTAATTAAGTCAGTCTTTAATACTGAATAATTAAAAGTACCATACCTCCGGAGGGCTGGCATGAAGGAATCACATTTAGCATAAGTTTTGTAATTTCTGACAGTTAAGCATATTGATTTTTATGTTTTTTTAAAGTAGCCACAGACATATTTAGTCCACTCTGGTATGTTTGTTGGCCTTAGGGAATCTAGCAAACGGAATGGAAATGCCTTTTCTCACAGAGAGCCTATTGAAGTTAGCAGTCTGTTAGGAACTAGATACTGCTTCTAGATTTCCTGCCCACTACTCTGACACTTTTTCCTCCACATTTCTCCAGAGTTGTCCTACAATGCTCGGAAGTCTTTAGCCTCCTGCTTAAGCTGACTTCACCAAACTCTAACTCTCTCCTGTCGGAAAGCCAAGGGCATCCATCCACCAGCATATGAAGGACTGAAGCTACTGTTGCCAAAATCAGCATTCTTCCAGTGGATCCTGGAACGGAGTCTGTGAGTGACTTTTAATGGGGAAAAAAACCCCAACAAAACAGCAAGGATGATTTTCCAGAGAAACAATTCCAGCTGAGACTCTCAGTATTCAGTGACTGTTCCTGTGGTATTGCTAAATGACTAAGGAACCAGTGGTAATAGACTGTCAACTTTCACCTTCAGGTCCCCACTATGTGCCCACCATACCGTGGTGGGGGTGACTGATAATGCTCACCATCCTGAAGTTAGGGAATGGCTTCTGTGAAATGGACAGAGAGACTTTGATTAGCAATCTCAGCACTTTCGTGGAGGCGGGCGCACTTTGGTGGAATATTAACAGTCCACGAGAAATGAATATGCGAGCAAGAACACAAGCAAAGTAGTAACTACTCATTTCAGATAATAAGCAAGAGGTGGAGTTGTAGGTGTCCTATCTGCCTATATACTGTTTGTTTCTTGGTTCAAGGCTCACATAGGGACTGAAAAAATGAAGAGGAGTTTCCAAACAAGGATGGGATAGGAGTTTTGCAACCCTCATAAGTATAGTGGGGCAGTTTCTGTAAAGATCAGTGCAAGATTAGAAATACAGAGAGGTCTTGCTTATCTCCCTACAACGGATGGGAAATGTGAAGCTTGTTCAGAGCAGCAACCACCAAGACGTTCCCAGCTGGACTCCAGTACCTGTTTCCAGGGAGGTCTGTCATAGCTTCATAATCTCAAACTACAGGAAGCCACTCAAAAAGGTAACTTGATTTCATTGAACGCAAGAGACACAGACTAATGGGCCTGCAATTGGAGGGAGTGTGTGTGAGAAGGCAGAGCCACGGACGGGAGGAAAAGGGTTAAGGATGGCTGACAGAGAAACAGTGTCCTGGATGGCTGCATGATTTACCGATACTGGGGCAAGGGAAGGAGTCTGTTGCTCAGGCCTGGGAGAGACTCTCTGTCACCCTAGGAGAGGCTTATGGAGCTTCTCCATATTTTGTATCACAGAAAAAGCCAGGTAAAACATGTGCCCCAGGCACATGGTGATATCTACTGGGATAGGGAAGATGTTTTGTCATCAAAATTTACTGCAAGAAAGAGAACAACAAAAAAAATCAGCTATTCTGATTAATTCTAATAGATCCTATTTGCCTATGACAACCCCTTTCTCCAATGCCATACTGCACACCAGCCTGTACAGAACAGCCCCTTTTTTATGTTTCGCACTCAAAAGCCCCTGCTTGCACTTCTGCAGCTTGGTAGCGCCTGCTTCTATATGGGGTTATGGTATATTCAGTGACAGAAAGCAGAAGCAAGTGGGAGCAAGGCTTATAGAGGAAGAGGGTCATGCTACCTTTTATCTGCCATAGCTATTTACATCGATGGCAAGTAAATAGGGTGGTAAACAGGTGGTAAATATTCCTCTTATGCCAGTCTCCAGCCATGGGTGCAACCAATGGACAAATGAAAGATGGAAGGCACCGGAGAGTGAGAACCTCCATATCCCAGGACATCTACACTGATATGCCTTTAAGTAACCCTGCTGTCCGGGATCAAGCCCCACTCTCCTTCCTTTTCTTATTTACACAAGGAGATAAATTGGTCATAACTCTTTGTGATAGCCTTTCAAAAGCAGGGGCTTCCTGGCTGAGCATTATAGACTCTATTTTTGTGCTAGCTTGATAGTGGACATTAATAACATAAGCAGCCACCTCTGAACCAAAAAAGGAAAGATGAAAGTACGTGGTTTGGGTTGCTGACAGAGTCCCATCCTCCCAGCTCACATCATGGGTGTGTGCAAGGAATTTCTGATGCAACTTATGTGAACAACCAGTATGCAGTGGAGCAGTTTCCAGTAAATGGCTCTTAAGACTCCAGAGCCGCTGCCATACAAAAGTCTATTGTTCATATGCAGGATCCGCCTCCCTACCCTTTCATTATAAAAGCACAGATCACAACAGTGGCATGTTTATCTTAGCAGGGTGTTAAGTCCTACCAACTGAGTCACAGCCTCTTGTTTAGGATTAGAAACGGGTTTACCCCAGCTATTCTGAAACATCCTAAATGCAGGGCAAGGCACATGTGCAGTGTCAGTGCTCAGGCAACAGTTTTAAGAAGGTAAAATGTGAATAGGCTGAGTCTGAACCAGATGAAAGCACCTTTATATAAGAGAATGAATGCAAGACAACTCCAGTGGAGAAATAAGGGGTTGCTCAGGGGCAGCTGTCAGCCCGGAGAGGCTGATCTTAGCTGTCCTCTGCAGAGAGGTCGGTTGCTACACGGGGCAGGGGCTTACCTTCAAAATGCTTGAGTCTCTCCCTAGGCGAGAATTAGTATCTGTGAACACCCTCATAGACGTGTTCATGCATTGAAAGCTCCAGCCAAGAGAGATGAAAATCTCAGGAGGTGAGTAACATCTATAAGAAATCCAACACTTGAAGAAACTGTTTCTCTGGCTCATAAAAATTTATGAGTGAGCCTGGACTGGCATCACATCATCCTATCCTAAACTGAGTCCTGCCTTTACTATAGAGACAATACTGGTTATTTGGACAGCTGGATTCAGCACAGCAGACAAATGCCCTGCAGGGAAAGTCCCCTGCACCGCCCTACTGATAGAAAAAATCGCAGCTGCATTCAAGCCTATGGCCTGCACCCTCTCTGCTCTTTTTCTGTTCGGTCCCCCCTCCTACCATGAGCTGGCTCCCAGCCCAGAAAACAAGGCGTCTCTCCTCTTCTTCCTTGAGGGATAGGTAGTGGAGCTGGAAAAGGGCCTTGTGAGATACTAAGAGCAGTGTTGATGGAGGAGGGAGAGGGACCTTACAGGCATCGAGGCTAAAAGTAGTGTAACGACCTGTGAGACTGGAACACAACCAGCAGTTTTCAGGTGACTCCCTTAAGAAGAAAAAAGTCTGTTGGCACTCAGGAGATGGGGTAAGGAGGGAGAAGCAGAGAGATGAAGGCAGGATGATGGCTAGGGAAAGTCAGAGCAGTAAGGAAGGACAGAATACATCAAGGACAAAAGGGAAGATTGAGATAGACAGTTTGGTGCCTCCAGAGAAAGACAGAGGACGTCAGCAGGTAGGATTCAGACAGAACTGGCATACTGATGTCTCTGCAGCCATGCATGTAGAGGGGTCTTGGAAGAACAGATGAAAGGACAATATCTGTGGATGCACTGCATGGTGGAAAAGGAGCACTATTTGAAAGGAGAGAATGGAAATACCAGAAATTTGGAAATGAGAGCTTAAATGCTAGAGGAGGGGGAGATGTTTAGACCTTCAGAGGCACACAGGAGCAATTCACACTGCTGGAGCCTTTGGCACAATAAAAATTATTCCCCTCCAACTTTGTGGGCAAAATGAGTTCACAGACTGGCAACTGCCTTCCGACCCCCTTCCCAGCAGAAAACAGCTTTTACTGCTTGATGTGTTCAGCTCAGTGTTATAAATCTCACATCTGAGTTGTGACCCTCTCTCAACATGTAACAGCCTGTATTTTCTATGGCCCCTGTCAGGAACGGCTGGGCTTCGCAAGGCACGTGCGTCACGTTTAGCCATTCCTGCTTCAGCTCCAAAATCAGCAGGGCACCAGTGCAGGTGAAGGAGGAAGGGAAGAACAGAGCAACATGGCCAGGCTGTCACAGCAAGAAAGGAGACACTGTGTAGGCAGCCTGGACCAAGCAGTCTTGAATTTTAATTAGCCCCTTTTCTTCTGAAGCGGCTAATAAAAATGGAGAACTCAGACATTGGTCTGGCAGGTGGGAACACTGCAGGTATGTCAGGACAGGATAATTTCCTGGGAGAACAGGACTTTGGAAAAAAAGGGTGGGTACAGTAGAGTTAGATATGCCGGGGAGTCTCCTAGGAGTCAGACGCGCTTTCCTACGCCACCTGCAAACTGTGAAAGATTTTTCAAATCCAGATCATTTAATGTTGCCTGTTGTGTCAGGCTTATGTTTTACAGGTACCCCACTCTCTGGAGAAGTAATTTATTTCCGCAGGACACTCACACTGCTATGGTCCATGAAGAGTGTCTTCTGAGTGACAGCTCCAGAAGGTGAGCATTTGGAGTGGTGGTAGCTTAGTCAAAGGAGGGTCCTGACTACCCCACAGTAGGCTCTGGAAAGACAGTTCAGGGCTCGTGTGTCTAACAGGATGGATTAAATAGCAGCAGCACAGGTTCTGCCAGCTCAGCATGTGAGTCAGGTAGTTCTCTGTAGCTTACCAAGAAGGACCACGCAATCTACTGGCTTTGCCTCAGTTAAGAGCTCCAGCAGAAGAGTGTATACTAAGGGTTTTGTAGTACGGCTGAAGCCCAGGAGAATAGGCTCTGGCCTGATGTTCCCCTCCAGTACATCTGCAATGCCTTCACCACAGAAAAAGGGCAGGAATCAGCTTCATTTCTCCAAGTGAGAACACACAGACTCTGTCTCCACTCTCCCCTCTCCCCACCCCTGTGTTTGGAGGCACCCATGGGCAAGCACTTGTCCTCTGCAGCTCCTGCTCAGTGTCAGCTCCTCGGACACTAGTGCCAGTTAGGGCCAGCTCTGAGAACAGCTCTTGCAGCACTTGCCTATATTATGTGGGTGGCCAAACCATTGGCCAGCAAGCATATAAAAATACTCATCCTTTCTACTGATAGACGCGAGGGATAGTGTGTACCACCAAGGAGCTAATCAATTAAATGCCTCTTAAGACAGAGAATCCCATGGTGAGTATTCTGAGTGTTGGGGTTTTTGTTTTGTTGTTGCTATAATAACTGCCGAAACAATATATTTAACCAGCAAAGAGTAAATAGGGAAATCATAATTATGAAGCACAAAACTCCCCAAAGATTAGCCTCTGGTGCTATAATCTCTTAAGCAAAGGCTGCCCTCATTTACACTGAGAAAATCAACACAGGAAAATAAATGTGGGATAGAGTCACAAATTTAACCAGCCTCTTCTATCTCCCGTTTTTGTGATCGTGCTCTGCAGGACATTTCAGTTTGGTGGCTGCAGCCTCCTGTGCGTAAGCTAAGCCCAAAATGCAGTGCACAGCTCCTGAGGCTCACTTAATCTTAGTTAGACCAGCAGAAAGAATGAAAGAAGTGTCAAGGGTGATACACAGCAGGCCTGCCGGAGCCACCCGCTGCCTGGTACCAAGGGAAGAGATCCTCGGCCTTATCAGATCTCCTTGGTAAAGAGTCCGCACATTCCTAAGGAGGGGCTCAGGACCAGGCAGTTGGATAACTGAAAGCTCTGGGCAAGGGATGTGGAACAGGCCGAAATGTCTTTGATCAGTCAAAAGGAGAGAAAAAAAAAACCACCACTACGCACAAAAACCCCCACCATCCCCCGTACGCTCTCCAACATTTGCTGCTAAGTGGACGTGACTGAGCTAAGAGTTAAGAATTCCTCCAGAGCAGAAGTGCTGCTCAGATAACCTATCCAACATTGCATTTTAAAAATAGCACCCAGTTAATGCTGATTTTTTAAAGCTTTGTTGTTATTACTGCTAATGTCAAGAAAGAGCACTAAATTAAAGGCTTTTCAAACTGAGCGCACTTTGCACTATCCTCGGTTCTTGCCTCTGCCCAAGCAGGTGTTATTACACTTTTGTTTAGGATAAGCATTATTCTTACATTTTCTCATTCCTTTTTTCAATGATTTTCAACCTATGACCTCAAACCCCTAGAATTTTGCAGACTATTTCTAAAGGGTCCAAAATAGAAACAAGCACGTTATTACCAAGTGTAAATTTCTTATGCAGGGATCTGCACTGGAAAATTGCAAGGGTCCATAAACCCAAAAAGATTGGAAATCACTAGGCCAAAGTACCACCAGATTGGTTTATAAGCCTTGTAGAGGATTACAAACACTGCCAAACAAGAGTAGCATTGTGATCTAATTGAAAGTGTTTGCATGCTGAGCATAGTAGTCTGTAAAATAAAAAGCCAGTATTTCACTATCTAGACTTGCAATATAGAAGTACCTTTAACAATGGAGAATTAAAAGATTATGTTTTCTGCAGTATTTAATTCAAGAAGATTATAAGACAAAAGAAGAAAATGAAAAGGCACATACCGGAATTTTCTCCAAAGTAGAAACTAGCTGTGACCTCTTTAATGTATTAAATGAATTAATACATTAAAACTTCCTCCCCTCACCCTCGAATGTCCCTGTGGGAAGCAAAATTGTGCCATCTAGTGGGAATTACGCTGTCTTAGCTGTTCATTCCCGCTAGACACTGTGGACACCCTACAGACCATCTCCACTTGAATATGTTAACGTTATGGCATGGACTTCTTTGGATTCCACTTTGCTCCCAAGTTTAAATCCCTCCTCAGCTACAGCTGCAGGAAGGGTCTGTTCGCCCGGCCTAGCTTAGGGGCAGAGAGGGCTTTGTGTGCTCAGAAGGGGAATGGTCATGTCCTGGTTTAGGCTGGGATGGAGTTGGCTTTCTTCTAGCAGGTGGTGTAGTGCTATGTTTTGGAGAGTAGTGTTGGTAGCATACCAGTGTTTTTAGCTATTGCTAAGCAGCCAAGGCGTTTTCTACTTCTCACACCACCCCACCAGCGAGCAGGCTGGGGGCACGCAAGAAGCTGGGAGGGGACACAGCCAGGACAGCTGACCCCAACTGACCAAAAGGCTATTCCATACCATATGATATCATGCTCAGTATATAAAGCTGGGGGAAGAAGAAGAAAGGGGGGGATGTTCAGAGTGATGGCGTTTGTCTTCCCAAGTAACCATTACGCGTGATGGAGCCCTGCTTCCCTGGAGATGGCTGAACACCTGTCCATGGGAAGTAGTGAATGAATTTCTTGTTCACCTTTGCTTGCATGGGTGGCTTTTGCTTTACCTAGTAAACTGTCTTTATCTCAACCGACGAGTTTTCTCACTTTTACTCTTCTGATTCTCTCCCCCGTCCCCATCCATATATATAAAAAATATATATATAAATATTTATATGTAAAGAGATATATATCAAGGACAGGAAAAGTGGTGGTGTCTTATTGAAAAGTGTAAGACCTGTGCATGATGTAAATGGTATGAAATAAGGGATGGATATTGTCCTGGTTTCAGCTGGGATAGACTTAATTTTCTTTCTAGTGGCTGCTGTGTTTCAGATTTGGTATGAAGGGAATGTTGATAATGCATATTGGTTTAGTGGTTTCCAGGTGATTTTTATATTAGTCAAGGACTTTTTTTCAGCTTCCCATAGAAGCTGAGAGGGAGCATAGACACAACAAGCTGGCCAACAGAATATTCCATACCATAGACATCATGCTCAGTATATAAACAGGGGTTGCCTGGGGGGTGGGAATCCACAATCACTGCTTGGGACGGGCTGGGCAATCAATTCACCAGGTGGTGAGAGCAACTTGTGTTGTATTTCTTTATCTTGTATATTCTTTTACCATTATTATTATTATTGTTGTTATTTTCCTTTTCCATTATTGTTCTATTAAACTGTCTTTATCTCAACCCATGAGGGTTTTTTTTCCCTTTCCCCTCCTTTTCTCCCTCTTCTCCCTACCCTTCTGGGGTAAAGGGGGAGAAGTGAGCGAGCGTCTGTGTGGTCCTAGTTGCCAGCTGGGGTTAAACAACAATTCAAAAGCTCAGTCAGGACTTGCAGGATGGCCAACGTGTCTCGAACAGAGACAATGCAACTTCACAAGGGCAGGGTCTGCAAATAGGGGAAAGCAGGAGCAAACACAGCAGGGCTGGCTGGGTAGGGGGAAACATCACTCCTTGAGCCAGGCAGCACTGGCAAGGCAAAATACATCCCACAAAGGCTGCTTTTTTTCCAGAAGCTGGAGAAGGGGAGGGGAAGTTGCCTGTTCATTTATCTGCTCAATCCACATTTCTTCTTGGCTTCTGAGTTTGGTTTTCACGAGCATGACTTGGTAAATTTGAAACACCAAAGCCATGGGGTTCACCACAGGTGAAGACTGTCTCGCTTGCCAAGCAGCCAGCAACCTTGTTTTGGTACACTGCACAGCTATAGAGCTGGTGTATGCAGACAACACTGTAACACAAACAATCTCATTTCCTAGTACGCTTTGGTAACCTAAGTTAAGCAATAGGCCTGATGTAGATTTCAGTACGATCTTTTAAACTTTGCCCTTTATGGATTAGTGTATCTTTATGCCAGGCAGGCATTTCACTGCTTGCAATTTTTTTCTTCTGTGCTAGTGATAGGAGAGAGCCATATAATGAATGACTGCAATACTAAAATTGGTCTAAGCGTTGCAAGTGACTTATATACCTATCCAATAAAACCTGACTGATGTCCTTTGGGAGCGCTCATTATTGCCTCAGTCACAACAGGTGAATGAGTAACAACTCTTGTGAGGAGTTTTCACTATCAGAAAAAGTAAAGTTCACTGGCCAATCCTCAAATAATTAACAACTCTTTCCTCTACAAATGCAGTGAGAAGTGACCTTTTCCAAGAAAACATAAGCTCTTTTTCTCCAACTCAAAGCATCCCCTGGAATAATTGGATCAGCTCTGCACACGGGCAGACCTTTTGTCTTGTATGAATCGACATGGAAAGGAATCTTAAGAATGTTTTGGTCATTTCTTTCGGATTCTTACTTCTCTTCACTGCTTATGGAGGACTCCAAAGCCTACAGGTAAGTGGAGCATCTCCCACTGGTTGGCAGGACAGCTGGCCTGGAAGGGCATCAGGCCAGCTGGTTGTGTGAAACCTGGCAGCCTTTCCCCAGTTTCTGTGAGGAAGGCACACACAATATTTTTTATGAGGTCAGTTAGAACATCAGTTTCATGCAGGTTAGTATCCCTCACACAGATCCACAGCATTTACTAAATATTTTATTCTAGTACTTTTCAAATAGTTTGAATACTTCTGTTAGACTACTTCTTTAGGTCCACAAAAGCTGTTTGAATGAAAACTAAATTTCTCTGAGATTTTTCTCAAAAGAAGATAATGCAAAATGGAAAACAAACTTCATTTCTGAAAAGAGTTTGTTCTGAATATTTTGAAATTTCTATGATTTTATTACTATTATTACACAGCAATGTAAAATAATAAAAATGTATGTCCAATCCATTAAATAATCTAAGTATTAAATAATACAATAATTCCTGGTGTCATGATGTAACATAATAATGAAAAAAAAATATATTTTAAATCAAAGGCAGCTGTGGATTGTATTGGCATTAACATCTTAAAACACAGTTGCAGAGATGGTTTCCAGAATGACTTGAACACTCAGGACACCATCAGAGCTGGCTTGTTTAGTATAGCCATACTAAAAGACTGAGGGTTACTGTTGCTGTCTATGCATACTTCAGAGCAAATAAACACAAGGAGGAACTTTTCAGACTAGAAGATTCTTCTGGTGTAATGACAAATAAATGGATATAAGCTGTCCATGAGGAAGATTAGGCAGGATATTAAAAGATGTCCCTGACCAACTGGGTTCTAGAAGGATTTTCTAACCATCGTGGGAATCTGTATGCTTTAAAGGTGGAACTTGATATAGAATATGATACACTTGTTTGCAATAACAAGGGGTTGACCTCATTTCAGGAGGTCCCAGCTAGCTCTATACAGCTCTCTTCTCTCCTTGAGCATTTTCTGTTCACTGACACTGTCAAATTCCAAGTTCAGGGAAGTTCTGCGAAAACGGTCCCCAAAATGGATGGAGATGTTACAAGCTGGGCAGACTAGCGAGGAGGGGAATGATAAACCCAAGAAGCCATGAGTCAGCCCCACCATCTGAAACGATGCATGCTCAGGTTAAGTGCTGGAACATAAGGTCTCCCCTAACGCGGCAAGGGGGAGTTGTGCTGATTCACAAAGTAGTCCTCTCTCCATTTTGTCTTGGTGGTTAAAGAGGACTTGCTGAGATGCAATCAAAAGTAGGTTATTTTATTGTATTGTAGTCTGCAGGAGAAGCATTAAAAATATGCATCATTTATTTCAACATTCCACACCTCCTCCCCTCTCCCCCCCCAAAAAAAGCCCCAACCCAACAAACAAACAAAAAAACCACCCCAGTAACAATTAAGCTAATCATATGATTTCGGAGTCCTGGCTCCTAATTTTTAGAAGCTGTAGCTGACAAAACCAGGCATGTTTCAGAAATAAAACCTTGGAGATCAGGAAGCCTCTTTCTTTGCCTTTTTACAAAACAACCATTCCAATTCCCAAACACGTTGACACTGCTTGACAGAGAAAATTCCCACCTCACCCCACTGTCTTGATGCCTGCTTCTTGCCAAGGGAGCCACGCGGCTGCCACCTCAGTCCTGTATGGCCAGACCACGCAGCCATCCCACGGGTGCAGCTACCAGATCTCCCCGAGTGCTCTCCATTGCTACTCCCCACTCCCTGGCCCTGCACCCAATCCCCCCTTCCAAAATCATACTGGATCACACGTAAGCTTTTCATGAAAACACAACAGGAAACTGTTGGTAAGCAGCATCTTGATCATCTCATTGCAACTTTTACAGTAACAAGATAAGAGATCTATTTTGACCATAAAATTATAAAACCTGGTTAGATCAGTAAAATCTTATTCCTCCCTTGTGAAAATTTGAGTGAATTAATTACTTTCAACCACAAGGGTTGCTACAAGCATATTGGGATATTTGGACCTTGGCCTCTGAAGATTTTAGAAATTATCAGACCTGTAGTTTAAAGCAAAGAATCTTCCACTGTTGCTAAGTCTGCCCTTGCAATGCAGATCTGAGGATATTCCTACCTGAGACAAAAAGGGAAGGCCCAGAAATGAGGTTATTCTTCATTCAGCTTGCTTTCAAAGAGGAATTCAAATGAATTACACTAAATAATCTAAAGTCTAACTTACCGAAGCTTTGAATCTGAGCAATCCTCACCCTGGTTCTGTATCGTATTGTGAGGAAAACCATAAATCCACAATCAAGCTGCTTTGGGGAAAGGAGAGAGTAATACCCAGCCCCAGCTTCTGTGTCTCTCTATTTCTGCCTGAAGCCACTCTCTGTACACCATAGTAACATGTGCCTGTGATAAAATTTGTGTCAACTGCTGGTTTTGCCCATGCAGAGCAGTCTTCACGCAGAAGAAGGCCTGGGTGTCGCTTCCCTAAGTGTTCTCTATGCTGCACTCATCTTATCGTCCATGTTCCTCCCTCCAATCCTCATCAAGAAGCTAGGCTGCAAGTGGACCATCGCAGGCTCTATGTGCTGCTACATCGCGTTCTCCTTAGGGAACTTCTACGCCAGCTGGTACAATTTAAATACTTTAACCCTGTCTATTGTGTTTGAACAAAATTGGTAAGGCAGAAATTCTTTCTTCTTTTTCTTCTCAATTCCTACTCTACCTCTGTGTTTGGATTTTAAAGCTGGATGCAAAAGGTGTTACCTACAAGAAACAGGGATAAAGAAACACAGTAGCAGGTGAAGCAGAGATCTGAAAATGTGCAAAAAGCCAGAATGAATCATAGAATCATAGAATTGCTGAGGTTGGAAGGGACCTTTAAGATCATCAAGTCCAACCATTAACCTACCCTGACAAAA